>CM060927.1:204531463-204843963 GCA_030737875.1 Allium sativum | reverse complement strand
CAATTATAATGGTTTGTCGCAACTATTTTGGTTAGGTGTGCAATGAGCATCCACTATGTCAGCAGTTTTGTGATGTAATAGTGTTGCATATATTTTTATTACAAAAGTACAGTGTTATTTGCTAAAAATTTATATCCTTATTCTTCCTCCCTTGGTTGATAAATTATACTTAATATTGTTACAGTTCTTTATCTACTTATGCATTGGATATTTCCAATAATGAATGAGTACAACTACATGATGAATTAAAAGCTGCATTTAATACTTAAGGATGGAGATGGTTGCAGATAAATCTACAACTGTAAAATCATTGGTATGATTGTAATAATAAGCTTACATAGATCATATCTCTTGCATGCATAATTGGATTTTAACAACTGATGTTGTAATGTTATGATTTTTGTTCTGTGTGCCTGCTCTCAGAAGACTATGTATATTTTATGTCAAAATGATAGTTTCCTGTTCTACATTACCAGTCATGTTTTTGCACATTAAATTCTAAACACCGCGGTTGCCATACTTAGTATATTATATTACATTTAGTTTGGATAATTCGAGAAAGAACATAATTTATGTTGCTTTGACAAAACGCATTAACATTTTTTTAGGCTACTGTTCTGAAATCTAATGAAATGGAATACAATATTTCTAATGCAATTTATTTCCCCCTTCTTTTCTATGATCCTCCCTTCGTTTTCTATTTCTTAAAACTATTGATTTTCTCCTCTCCTAAATGGTTGATACTCACTGTTGGTAAAATCTTTATATACGAGAGACTTCCTATTCTTCCAAGTGCACAGTTGGCATAATGATATGGTGCTTACTAATGAAATTATATTTACAACGAAGCATTATAATTTGCTTTAGCACTGAAAACAGGAAGACAACCAAGAGACAAGAGATAGAAAAGCTTATGATTGTCGGAATACTTATTTTAGCTATAGGAGTACACTATATGCCATCAGAGCATGATAAAGTTCAAGAAATTAGTCAAGTGTGAGGTATTTATATCCTTTGAATTCAGTACAAATGGAACGACAATTCTAAGAAGAGGTGAGGACAACATTAAGCTTATAGATGCATTTCTTATTGCTTTTAATGGTTACTTCAATGAGAAACATATGTTGAGAGAAGAAGACATGTTATCCAAGGATCAAAATTTGAAGCTTCCTTATTTTATTAGAACATCTGTCAAAATCATGAGAAAAAAAGAATCAAAGCTAAACTATTGATGAAATACAAGAACTGCTGAGGAAAAAGAGTGCAAACCCATACACTCTAATATTTCAATTGAACGATTTTTTTATTACAGAAAATTTAATTAAACTGATAATTTTGTAAGCAAAAAATAAATGCGCATTATGCTACAAATGGTTATTTTATGAATCATTAATTATTTGGTTGAGACATACATTTCTAAATTATCACCAAGGAAATTAAGCTAGAAAAATATACTAAGAAAATCAAACACATCAAATCAACAAGTTGTGTTTACAGTGATTAAAAATTGGTCCATATACGTAGCACATTAGTGTCAGAATCTAATAATATTTCATAACATTTTGCAAATTGATCAAGATATACATTGATTCATGATCAGTTGTTGAGGCATATATCAATGTACATATTCTTTAATATTTTAATTTAAGAAATTTTAGTTATCTAAATTATCAAGACTTAATTTACCTAATTCACTTGCACAATTTAAATTATCAAGACTTAACAATCTTTAATGTTGTTGAGCATTCGAAGAGGGAAATTTTAATAAAAGGTGAGTAAAGGTTATAATTTACCTAATTCACTGGCACAATTGGTATGTTCTTCGACTTTACCATCAATAGATTAATAGTTTAGTTATAATTTATTTAATTCACTTGCATAGTTGGTTTGTTCTTTGAGTTTACCATAATAATTTAATAGTTTATGTTCATCTTACATTTGCTTGAGTTTATGTTTTGATCTCTTACTTTGAAACCGAATTTGATATAATTATTTTTGTTTTACGTCAACCACTAATTGAATGCACAATGTTAATCATACAGTTTTAATGTGTTAACTAATTTAGTTTTATTTCCTCTTTTTTGTTGCAATGGTAGGTTAGAAGCAAGAATATTCGTTCTTGAAAAAGAAGGATTACCATGATGAAGTTTCGTTCATAATTAATGCTTCGACTGTTGTGGATATTTGAGCAATGATGAGGGACTAACATGCTCAGCCTATATGTATGTTCTAGCTCTTGCGGGTATTTCCATTTTCCAGTGACTGATAATGCATTCCCTTTTATATTTTGGTCCCCATTTCTAATTCTTGGTTTATTTAGCATGTCTTGAAAACCACATTTTTCTTTAGTTATTCACAATTATGTTCCTTAATGTTATCAAGTTCAGATTCTACTATACTTCAAGTAATGGACAATGACATGAGGAATTCAAGGTCATTAACTTAGTCATCATGTTCTCTATATGAATGTATGCTTAGTTTGGCCACATGGTTATGTAAATTTCCCCCTATTTTTGTTTGAAAGGTAAAAACTTAATTTCCACTGTCATTCAAAAAAAAAAAAAAAAAAAAAAGAAAAACTGTTTGGAAGTTAAACCTTACCTTAGCCTTTTGCAATGATGACAAGAGGCTAAAGTGAATTGTTGCTTTATATATTTTGTAACATGATTTTGAAAACATATTGTACTATTTTACAAATTTGAAGTGGACATACCTTTGAATGCCTGTTGGTCAATGAAATTTTAATGCAAATCTGAAGTTTTTTTTTCCTTATCTCAGTTCTATTTCATGCTTCGAAAAAGTACGGAGTCCGGATAACATTTATTTGATAGTAGGTTCATTTATCAAATGTGAGTTTGAATTTTAGCCCATAAGTAATTAGTTTAAATGTAATACAAGTTCGGTATCATACATATGAATTAGAGTTGGTTTTGTTGATTCATTTTATTCAGAAGTGTGCTTCAACTATTGTGGAAATCAACAAATTACATCTCTTAATTCTAATTAATTACATATACATTTCTCATTTACTTGAACATATAATTACTTTATTGTTTAAACTTCAACATACATTGACATTGATGTGCAAGAGAAAAATAGTTAGTATATATTCACAGGCCAGATACTTTCAAAGCTTATTATTTAATGTCTGTGAGTATGAAGATTGCAGGGAATCATGCTTCTGGGCAATTTATAATGAGATGCTGGAAGATGGTAATGAGATGAAAGCTACATGATTAAGGGAAAAGATAGCTAAAGGGAAGGAAGAGTTTGTGGCAATCAAATAAGCATATTTATGTACCAATTGAGTCCATGATTTGTTTATACATTTCAAGTTTGCTCAACGAAATAATGAAAAGAACTGTTTAATGTATTAAGGAATACTTCCTTTATTTGGTAAAAACTTGAAATAAGTAAAGCCTTTGTTGTCCGAACCTATTTTCTTTGGAAAATATAACTGTAGTCCATAAATGTGATGATTTAATCTGCAGCATCTTCCTATAATGTCCACGTTCATAACTATCATGTTGTGCACATCCATATGCTATGCCGTTGTACAAGTAGTTCTGCAGGGGTGTCTTTATAGGCTCATGGATTTTATTTATAAAGATTCATCGGTGGCTGCTTAAACCATAATTATCATAGTGAATCACGTGAGAATCCCTCATGTTTGAACTAATGGATTGAGTTGAAAAAAAATCTCATTTGATATGACAGATCAATCTGCATGGTATAATGTGTATGGGTTCAACCCACTATTATGAAGACCGGACCCGGCCGGTGGTTCGACCGCGGCTAACCGTTGGCCGGCGGCGAACATGGCCGGGAGCGGAGTTCGATCGCAGTCCCCATTAAACCGTCATTAGGCTAATCAAAACACTAATTTAGATAGCAAGTTCTGAAAATCATTCTTTTAATCGAATTGATTTGGGGTTTAGGAGGTTCTTTCGAGTGTATTCTGAGTTTCGGTGGTATTAGAACAGAGAAGAAAGAGGAACGAATGGAGAGGAAGAGCATAATGGCTGGGATAATTTTATTTGCAGTCAAAACCCTTGACTTTTTATTAAATTTATTGAGTTTCTTTTGCAGTTTGCACCATTTTTGATATATAAACGCATTTCAACCCCTAAATCATATTATCAAGAACCTACGGTCCGACCGGTTCAACCCATAAAGCCTTGCACCTTGGAGCTTGACGGTTGGATGGACGGTTGGGTTTTCGTAACATTGGTTCAACCGCAACTTTGTGTGACGCACACAAGCTGTGAAAATAATAAAGGTATTTGGAAAGTTTTGTTAAAACAAGTTAAAGAATTTATCCTTTTGAAAGAAGATAAAATTACAATAAAAAAATTCAGGTTAAAGAATTTATAAAGAGAAGGCTAAGATTTTCAATTTTTTTTGTTCCTATGGAAAAAATATTAGGGAAAAAATGTCATTATATTTTTTCACTAAATGAAAATTTATCTTTTTAAAAAATAAACAGAGAACTTTAGTTACCCGTTTGTCAATTAAATTAGAAAATAAAATCTTTTTGTTCTACGTGAAAAGAGAAAAAGCTATGTATCTGGTGGTGTTTATGGATTTTCACCAGCCTACTTATACGTTTCAACTAGCTTAACTTAGTCAGAATGTTTACTTCTTTTGTGATGTACTATTCAAACTTCTGTTGTTATTTTGTTACCACCAATGATTTTAACTCAATGAGTTGGCAGTAAATTTTTTGTTTTATAGCTTCATTATGGATACATTTACATGGTTTTTGAATATTTACCAAAAATACCACAGTACATTATGAATCATTCTACCGAGCTATAGTAATGTGAGAATTTCTTACTTACTCAAGTAGGCTTACTGCCCATTTATGGCTGCAGAAATTGATTGCTGGGATAAAAAGTTGAAAAGGCTAAAAATCAAGTTTCCAAAGTTGTTGTAGGAAAGCGGCAGAGAAAAGTACATATGCATAGAATTGGAGAAGAGTACATACGTATAGTATATTAGCAACCATTTTGCTAATCAGTTCTATAACCTTTATAAATATTTTTGACATAAGTGACGTGATATCTCATCTCATTTGTTTTTAAATAATAAATTTGTCCCTCTTTATTATTTTGATATGCGGTATATATGCTCTAAAACTATATATATTTTTTGCAATCTTTATCCCCATGGACAGTTGTTATTTATGTAACACGTGCTTTCAATTGTAAATATAAATATTAATAGCCTACATTATTTTTGTCATGCCCGTGTGCGAAGCACGGGTACGCACTTGTGATCATAAAGCATTAGAAGTCTTTTAAGGACAATGGATGCTCGTGTTTGATGGATGAGTAGATGGATGTTTGGATGTTAGGATGTACATTCTTCCTGAACTTGAAGATTTCGGGGACGAAATCCTTTTTAAGTGGGGAAGAATGTAACACCCCGTGTGTTCTATAACCGTGAAATTCATAAATTAAACTATAAATAATTTTAAATCAGAGAATTAAGGGAAACGGGATACGCCATTGCGTTCGTCTCGGAATTCTGCTTGAGATAGAGTCTGAGTTTGCATAAAACGGATATCGTATGAAGAAGATGTGGACGAACGAAGTTGGACGAAAAACCAGAAAACGGGTCAGAATGCACTGGCGCACTTGGGAAGTGCGCCAGAACAAAAATGACCTGCTGGTCAGGTCTGGTCAAGTCCTGGCTGGCTAGGTCTGTGAGCCTTGCCTTGTCACTAGGGCTAGGTGTCAGCTCCTGGTTGGTCTCTCCTTCAAACGAACGGCTATTATCAAGCCAAGCTTCATCGACGGTCTAAATCAACTCACAAACTCTATAAAAAGGACCTAAGTCTAAACCTAATTCACACAAACTAAAATGGAGATGAGACCGTCATGTTGCTGAGGAGAGACTAAGGATAGCCGTCAGAAATAGAGAGACAACTAGGAGATAATTCAAAGCTTAAAGCAACGTTAATCAAATCAAAGCAACGCCTACAACAAAGGATAGCATCTCCAAATTCAGAACTCAGATTCCTGAATTGAAGATTCATCATACGTTGTAAGTAGAGTGCTATTCCGATGTGAATTAAATAATTGTGTTGATTTGTGTAATGTAAGAAATGGAATTGTGGCGATAATAATCTATATTTGTATGTTGCTTTGATGCAAAATGATTTGGGAATATTATGGTATACGATTGGATATTTGCAAGTATGCGATTTGCGTTGGAAACGAAATGGAATTGTGGCGATAATGACTTATATTTGTATGTTATTTTGATTCTAAACGATTTGGCAATGCTATGGTTTGATTCATACAAGTATATGGTTTATGTTGACAACCACATGTTGTGGAATTTTGATTAGGACTCATGCAAGCATATGATTCATATTGAAAACTACATGTTTGTGGTAGTTATTTACAACACCCATTTGATCATTGCAAGTACATGACTCATGTTGAAAGTAACAACTATATGTTGTAATAATTTATTTAAGATTCATGCAAGTATATGATCCATGTTAACAACTATATGTAATGATATTTTAATTGGAATTCATGCAAGTATATGATTCGTTATTATGCTAATATGATGTACATACTTTTATGACCACTTTTAGTGTGTAACTGAACTGACTAAGTACTATGATTTATATGAATCTATGTTGAAATTGGCAAATCATACTTTTGTGTTAGAAACAAAAGTAAGCACCTTTATGAACATGACTAAACTATGTTTGTTATTATGCCTAGTTGAAAACTTGTTTTTTTAGGCTTATGTTGCTATCATAATCATATGATAATATAAGTTACATTAGAATTACGTTAGAATTACATTCCACTTGCAAGTTACATAGATAGAATAAAAACCATGATTTAAGTTTAGGTATGTTTATGCTATAAATGGGTTAAAAACCATGATTCATATAAGAATTAGGTTGGGATAATTCTAGTTGAACCATACTTTTGTATTAGTGACAAAAGTAAGTGCCTTTTTGTTAACATGTAGTGGTTTTATGAACATGATTAGTTTATATTATGCCTAAATAAAAATATAGGCTTATATTTCTAGTCAAGACCCTGTTCCAATAATAATGACATCTAATTTAGTTAGATTCTTAATTTCAAGTTTACACGGTTAGTTGAACCTATAATTCATGTTTAAGTTTATGCCATAATCATATGAATATAATAATTCATGTTTAACTATTATTTATGCCATGATTATATGAATAGAATGATGCATATTTAAGTATTGTTTATGCCATGATTATATGAATAAAATGATTCATGTTATGCCATGATGTTACGATTGCAAGTTCACATGTGCCTGCTTTATGTTAATTAATCGTTCGTTGCATGTTCATGCGTTCACACTCCCCTTTTTCATGTTACCTTATAAACACCATGTTATAAGCCTCCCCTTTTCATTTGGCTAAATTGGGTTTAAGTATTAAACCCAACACACCTTACGTTGGAGCGAACGTATAATACGGGGGTAATGACGTTTGGGCTAAAATATAGAACATATGTGTTGGCATGTTTAACGCATGCCAACAACCTTGAAAGAACAATTAAGTGGCATAAATGAAATTTAACCAATAAAGATGAATTTGAATAATGGGCCGCAAATATTTACATATAAAAAGAAAAGAGACAAAATATGTAAATGTAGAAAAATACGATGTGTTTAACCCGAGGTTGGATTGAGTTGTGATGTAAACCTGCCCGGAACCGCCCGGCTGTCCAGTAGTCACAACAATACCTATCCAATGTGGGTGGTTAAACACGGAGCCCAATAAGGACCCGAGGTTAGACTGAGTTGTGGCGTAAGACTGCCCGGACCCAACCGGCAACAGGCAGCCACAACAATACCTGTCTAATGTGAGAGGTCAAGGCTTTAATAAGACAATTAAGGCCGAGTCAGGATTGATACGATTAAGTAAATTATATTAATACTTAATCAAAATGGAACATGCTAAACTAAACAGACTGATTGGGGGTTAGGTTTATAAAACACTTAACCAACTTAGCATGTTGGCTAGAAATAGAAAACCTAGTAGCGGGGGACCCTTTTCGCAGTAACCCTACAAGGTATCATGATACCCTGAAACTAGGCAGGGTGGGGCACGATTACTGGGCTGATTGTAAGAGGTCAAATCGACGGCGGTGGTGCAGCAGTGTAGGTTCTAACGGGGTGCGAGCGTGCACACACTCCGGCACAGAAAAATAAGGCACTGGGCACCAGTAGCATACCTGTGCATTCTAGGATTGTGTCGGGCCGCCACCATGGGACTTGATACACCCCATGGTGGGACCAGCATAGGTAACTACAACATCGGGGGCCGTAAGACACATGTAACTATGCGAGTAGGAGCCGATCATCATAAAATGGATCACTTCACCCTGATTATGGGGTGCCTGTTGGGAACTAGTTTATATGGGTTTAGAGATTAATATGGGGTACGATAATATATTCGACCCTAGACAACTTGACTTAGTTTATGGTGCTTTCCCATTTCTAGTTTATACTTATCATACCCAATTCTTTATTCATAGACTGAATAGTCCTAGACTTACTCAGGCTTTATGTCTGACTCTACTTTTCTTTCGTCTTCTTTTCTTCCGTCCCTCCCCCCCTCGCCCAGGTCCACAGGGAGGGAATACCGTAGCTTGACCAGCCTTCATATCCAGCTTGAAGAGAAAGAATGTATTGCTTGGATCTTTTCGTTTTGGACTATGGTTTTGGACAACAACTATGGGACTTTTGTAGTTTATTATGTTTTCTTTATGCTTCTTTAAATAATGTAATCAAGACAGTTATGAAGATGTTATATTTTTGGAAGTATTGTAAGACAATTATGGTATGGTTGGTGTAACACGTATTTTAATGAAATAAAAGTTGTTGTTTTCCGCTGTTCAAAAATATGTGTTCTTATATCTGTCTTGTATATCTGTGACTTATACTTATAAACCTCCACCAAAATTAGGGCATTCCCTTTGAGAGTGACCCTAACGGAGGTGGGGTGTTTCAATCCATGACTGACTCTGGCTATCACCGCCAATCCTGCTTTGAAACCATTGTTTATCGTATGACGGCCAACCTTGCCATATGTCAAGGGCTAATGGTTACTCCAGTTCTAGCATAAACTCCATATGTCCAACCTTGACAACTAAGCCTTTGACATACCTAAGGTACTCGACCAGCAACCATCCGGTCTATTGGGTGCCCCCATCGTACCCCTGCTTTGAGCCAGCTAGAACTTACGACAACGATAATCTCTCGGCCTTCAATATCTCTAGTCGTCCAACCTTGACGGCTATTTACTTCTCAAGCGACGTTCTTGAGCAACCATTATCCGCCAACCCACGACCTTTGAGTTGTTACTTCATTCGATGTTCTACTCCGATCAACGAACACCTCTCAACACTTCGAATCTTTCTACTTGAACTTACTTCGAAGTCACACCATTACCGAGCTAATTACATCACTGCGATGTGGCTAGGGTTCGGGGGCTTGCCCCCAAAAAATATTTTTTTTATACCTTTTTCTCCAAATCTAAGTCATACCCAAAAAACGTACTTTTTCAGAAATGACCCTGTTGGAAACAAGCCATAGCATCATCACTATCAACCACAACGTTTAAAAGCGCTATTAAAAACACGGCCGATCCGCCCTCTTTCAGATCGACCCGATCCAAACTAGACCGATCCGAACCAAGATGACTGATCCGAACTAAGATGACCGATCTAATCCCCTGAATTACCGATTCGAACCAAGATAACCGATCCGAACCAAGATGACCGATCCAACTCCGTTTTGGTCCAACTTCTGGCCGATTCAACCTATGGCCAAGCCAACTCCTGGACGATTCAGCCTATGGCCGAGCCAACTCCCGATCGAGCCAATTTCTGGCCGATTCAATCTATGGCCGAGCCAATTCCAGCATATTGCAATTCAACACCAATTTCGACCAAAACTTCGCCAAACGACGAAACCAACTCAACCAAAATCATCAAACACAATCATAAACATATCATAACATTACTAACCACATGAATATGATGATTACCACAAAAATGATGCAAATCTCACTAAAAACCATTAAAATGAACATATGATCAAAATGAGTGATCTAACTAACATAAACATGTAATATGACATGAAATCAACGATTAAAACTTGTTAGATTCGATCATAGGGTGATGCATATGAAAATGAACTTGTAACGGTGTAAATCTATGGTAAAACATTCCAATTTGATGAGAAACATGCACAAACACTCATATACTTCATTCAATTCATGTAAGAGATGTACATCACTCATCGATTTGCCGAAACAATCTAAAACAATAGAAATAAGAATCTAGACAGCAAGCACTCCGAATCAAACCCCTCGATCCGATGAATTTGCCTTTGAAATGTTGTAGATCTAGCCTTGAATGGTGTAGATTTTCGATTTCCTCCCTTAGATTTGGATTTTTAATGGTGGAAAGGTGTAAGAGTAAGAAGGAGATCAAATGCCTTCAAATGATAAAATGGGAATAAGCAAACCTTTTCCCTCCACTCTCACCTCCTATTCATAGGATTCCACTAAGGCTCCAAAACCTGAATAGCCAACTGAAAAACCTTAAAACAACAATTTCTCCCAAACCGCTAAGCCAAATCCTTAATGTAACCACTCTACAGAAAGGAAATCATCAATTCCTTTCCAATGGCATAGGTCTCACCCTCTGATTCGACCTGAGTCAAAAGTTATGCCCTGTACAAGGCTGATAGGGGCAAAATGGTCACAAACAAAATCGGTAAAAATTATGGACATGTCTCACATCTCCATAAACAGCATATTAAAAGATGAGAATGATCCAACCCTCATAGAACAAAATAAAATATATTTTACGATCTTCTAATACGTAAAATGCGGGCTGTTACATTTTCCCCCTCCCCCCTTAAGAATTTCACCCCCGAAATTCCAAACAAACCCAAGTAATCACAACGATTCTGCATGCCTATCATCCATGAAAAGCCAATTCTATCATCCAAACTAGCATCCCTCAAGCCATGCATCCATAGCCTTATCCTAGCATGCAGAATTCTAACAATAAACAATAAGATACAACGATATACGGAAGATACGATATCAAAGGGTCCTACCGACAAAGATTTCTGGATGAGTCGCTCTCATGCTCTCTTCCATCTCCCATGTACAATCGTCTCCATCTTCACTCCATTGCACCTTGACTAGCTTAACCGTCTTCCTCCTAAGTTGTTTCGTGTCATTCCCCACAACACGAAGTGGCTTACAAGGTCTTGAAACTATGGTCTCTAAGTCTTCGTACTGCTTTGGAGATACCCCTATATTCGAATCATGCACGAATTTTCGTAGAAACGACACATGGAACACATTATGCACACTCGACATCTTCTCGGGTAACTCCAATCTATATGCGAGCTTTCCAATTCGCCCGACTATTGGAAATGGTCCAATAAACCTTGGAGCTAACTTTGCTTCCTTACCAAATTTAACCATGTGCTTCAACGGCGAAGCTTTCACAAAAACCATATCGCTCACGTCGAATTCCAAGTCCTTACGACGCTTGTTGGCATAACTCTTCTGACGATCCTGGGCTGTGTAACACCCTGAATTTTTGAATGATCAAATTAACTAAATTAAAGAATAATTAATCTCAGATGTGAGAATTAAGGGAAATAGTTTGTGCCATTGTGTTCGTCTCGGAATTCTGGTTGAGATAGAGTCCAAGTTTGCGTAAAACGGATACCGGATGAAGGAGATATTGACGAACGAAGTTAGGCGGAAAAACCAAAAAAATAGATACACTGGCGCACTTGGGAAGTGCGCGAGTACAAAAATTGCACTGGCGCACCTTCCAAGTGCGCCCAGGCCGAGCAGAAAGCTTGCACAGCTTTCTGGTGTAATCTGATCCATACTATGACTCATTGCTGAGTCCTTTCTGACTCCTTGCTGAGTCATTAGGGCTGAGGTGTCACCCTATCCTGAATGAACGGTTTTGATTAACCCTAAGATCATCCGACGACTATAATTAAATTGAAATTCTATATAAACATGTGTAGACTCAAACCCTAGAATCAAATAAAAATTGGAATCATGGCCGTCATGCTATCATCTTGTAACCTAGAGTAGCCGCCACTAACTAGAGGGAAATCAAAGCTAATCAACTCAATTATATTCAACTCTAATCTAAACAATAACGAATCTACTACAAAGGTGAGCTAAATCAATTTCAGAACTCAGATTCCATAACTCAAGACCTTCTTTGAGTTGTGAGTTCGATTTCTTTAATAAGATAATTAACAATTTAATTCGGTTGAGTTATGATTTGGGTTATATGGTTATGTTGTGAATCATTGGCCGTTATGTTATTATCTATGTTGTAAATCTATGATGTTATTATCTATGTTGTAAAGCTTTGATGTTATTATCTATGTTGTAAATCTAAGTTAATTTTTGGCTTATGTACAATCAATTCATAATGATGCTTCATATGCTAGTTTGGTTATGTTTGTGGAACTAATTCATATGTTAAATCATATGTATGTATGCAAATTTAGATGTTAATTTAGATATGAATCATATGCAAGTTAGTGAGAATCATAAACAACCATACATGTTTCATGACATCTATTTTATGTATAAATTGGATCTAAAGTTAGGCTATGACATGTGGGAGTTAGACTCAAGTTTACATCATAGTTTATGTTGTATAAATCACATATGCAAGTATATATATGTTGGAGTATGAATCATGTAATGTAAGTTTGTGACTATTTCCTATGCAAGTTTACACCTTATGATTAGATCTATGACATCCATAGTTTATGTAAGTTTGTGACTACTGCCTATGCAAGTTTACACCTTATGATTAGATCTATGACATCCATTGTTTATTTAAGTTTGTGACTATTGCCTATGCAAGTTTACACCTTATGATTAGATCTATGACATCCATAGTTTATGCAAGTTTGTGACTTTGTCCTATGCAAGTTTTTGATGAAAAACCTTATTCGCACATGCAAGTTCACCCCTTACGTTTAGATCTAGTTTTTATTCTATTCACGTTGTGATGTTTTTTATTAATTCCATAAGTTAGACTATTTGAGTCTAACATATATTTCACGTTAAAAGAACGTACAACGTGGGGCAATGAGATAATATTAAAAGATTTAATATTGAGAATTGGCATAAATGCCTTAAATGTGATGTTAATTGGTATAATTTTGTATACCATAAATAGATGGACATAATTGAGTCAATTATGGACATAGTTAAATTTGTAATTGATTGACAATTTGAATAGGGAAATTAATTCAAATAAGGGATAATTAATTGTGTGTAATTAATCGCCTAAGACACGAGGTTAGTCTCGTTTGTGGTGAAAGACTACCCGGACCCGCCTGGCAAATCCAGCTGCCACAAATGTCAGTCTAATGTGAGAGGTCAAAGGCATGAATTAAATGCGTAACAGTTGTAAAGACACGAGGTTAGGCTCGTTTGTGGTGTAAGACTGCCCGGACCAGCCCGACAAATCCAGCTTCCGCAAATGCCAGTCTAATGTGGGAGGTCTTTACAAGGTTACAGTCTTAATGAGTTAAGAAACACTTAACCAGATAAACATGTAGTGGGACATGAGGGGGTTAAGTTGGTGCCTTGGTTGGCATGGGGAATTTAGTGGGTGCCTTGGGTGGCATTTGAAATACGATTAGATGCACTTAACCAAGATTGAAACATGTAAGAAGACATGAATAAGAAGAGGGTTAAGGGGGAAAACCTTAGAGGGGACCAAGCTTACGTAGATAGCTTATGTCAAGTAATGGGGGGCCCGTTTCAACTAGTAACCATTAAGTATCTTTGTGGGCTCGACCCAAGTCGAGGACGGGACACGTATACTGGGATTGACTGTAAGAGGCCAAAACGGGTTAGCGGTGGCAACGCAAGTCCAATGGGGTCATGTGCGTGTGTGGGCCTGGGCTGGTAGGTAAGACGTTGTTGCATCGTGTAGATATAAGCCGTGCATTTTGGTTGTATCGGGTTGCCACTTTGGGAAGTGATACACTCCACTGTGGGGCCAGCATGGGTATCTACGAGTTAGGGAGCTGATCGAATGGGGGTAGTGGGTACACCTAGTGGAGATAGGGGAAGACGACACCTATGGAGGTAGCTAGGGGTACACGACACTACCATTAGCAGTATTAAATTCTGTAAGCGGGATCAACCTTTAGGGTGACTAGTAGTGGTGCAGTATAGTAATTATCTTATAGAGATTAGTGGCGCCTTTAACGTTATCTTTGTTCATCTTATTTCCTTGTTTGTTTTGTCATACCAATTGTTCACAGTCTTTTGCTTATTTTCCAGTTTATGCCTTATCCTAGTTATTTTGATAATTATATTGTTAAAGTTATTGCACTCGCCAGACTTTAAGTCTGACCCCCCTTTCTTTCCACCTCTTTTCTTCCTTCCCCTCCCCCTCAGGTTTGTAAGGAGAGAATACTACAGCTTAGTGTTGATTTCTTTCAGTTGCTTGAAGAGAGTAGATGTATCGCTTGGGACTCTCTCATCTTTATGGCTTTGCTTATGCTCAGTGGGGATTTACGCATTTATGTTATTTAAGTATTTGCTTCTTTATGTACTTTGAAGTTTTTTGGAAAAGACTATTGATCCTGTTGTAATGGTTTTGGAGACTACTTATGTAAACTCGTTTTGAGTCATGATGCTATGAAATAAGTTTTAACTTCCGCTGTGTTGTTTTATTTATTTATTCTTGTAATTTATCTATTCTATACAACAATAACGCTTCATGGAGATTGATGCATTCCCTTTGTGAACGACATTAATGGACATGGGGTGTTACACGTGGTATCTAAGCTATGGTTACAAGAACAGATAAAAAGTTTTGAAAAGTGTTTTCAAAAGTATTATTTTCCTAGAAAGTATTTTCAAAAACTTGTTTTAAAGAAGCTATTTTCAAGGAAAGTTTACTTTAAAGAACATAATCCCCGTAATCCATACATCTCTCTTTCGCTTCCCTTGTTTTGAAACTCTTTCGTTTTCTTTTTAGCATGTCTAGAGCATCTGAGATACCAGAGTGTGTTCACGTACCGGGTTGGTTTCGTCAATATCTAGAGGCTAGGGCCGGGTCCGCCCAACGTTCCTCCTCCTCCTCCCCCAGCTCCAGTCGTTCCTCCGCGTGGAGATACTTTCTCCAAAATATGTAAAGAGTTTCGATCAATGGGTGGAAAATCTTTTAGTGGGTCTGAAACGTTCATTGAAGCTAGAAATTGGTTGAAAGAGGTGGATGATCTGTTTGGCATTTTCGATTTGGACGATTGTAAGAAGGTCCAATTGGCTGCTTGGTTGATGAAGGACGAAGCTTCGTTTTGGTGGGAAGTCACTAATGGGGAGCGTCCAGTTGATACATGGCCAGATTTCAGGCATAGGTTTGAGGCAAAGTTTCTCTCACGGGCTGAAGAGAATTTATATATGGAAAGATTTTTGGCGTTGAAGCAAGGGAATCTATCGGTGAAAGAATACGTCAACAAGTTCAATCTGTTGGCGAGATTTGGCTTGGACTTGGTGAATACACCTGAAAAGAAGGCCCTAAGATTTGTTAAGGGTTTGAATGAGCCGCTACATGGGTTAGCTATGACCCACATCCCTATGGAGGGATAACTTTGATATACTAGTTGACATGGCGCTTATGCATGAAGAGGAGAAGGGCGCCAATGCTAATAAGGCACCCGAGAAGAAAGGGGATCAAAAGAAACCACAACAACAAAACAAGAAGCGCAGGAAGAACAATAATGGCAAAGGAAAGAAGAAGTGCTTTAATTGTGGGACACCAGGCCATCTGAGTAAAGACTGTAGGAAAAAGAAGAAGACTGGCTATTTCCACTGTGGAGAGGCAGGTCATCTAGTTAAGGACTGCCCAAGGAAACAGGGACAAGGGCAAAGAACTTCTGGAGGGCAGCTTCACGCTCTCGTGGCACCGGGGCAGGCAAGGGAGTAGGTCCAGGCTTTCGCGGTCCCACCGCTGCAAGAACGAGGTAGAAACATTTCCGTTGAGAGTTTAGTTTTTCTGTTTGATCATCCTGTCCGTACTTTATTCGATTCTGGCGCATCACATTCGTTTACCTCTACATCATTAGTTGAAACACTGCACTTAAATACTTGTCTTGTTGTGGATCTCATTGTAGTCTCATATCCTATTGGTGGGTCAGCTCATTTATCCATGGTTTGTAGGGATTTGGGATTATCTATCTTAGGCGTTGGTTTTGAATGTAATGCTTTTGTGCTTGGTTTCATGGGCTATGGGTTGATTCTAGGGATGGATTGGCTAGCCAGATATGGTGCCATTCTAGATTGTGAACGAAGGGTTGTAAAATTGTTGACTCGTAGTGGAAAGACCCTTGATATTTCTTATGACCCTAGAGGATCGGTGATGCTTAGTTATCTTGAGTCACTTGACGCATCCAATGATGATTTACATTCTGTTCGTATAGTCCGTGAATATGTTGATGTCTCCGATGAGGTGAGGGGTCTACCCCCAAAACGTGAGATAGACTTTCGTATTTATCTTGTAGATAATGCAAAACCAGTATCTCTGCCAGTACGCCACATGAATCCTCGTGAGAGGAGGGAGCTCAATAAGCAAGTAGGGGAGTTGCTTGAGAAAGGGTCCATAAGACGTAGCATATCGAAGTGGGGTGCTCCAGTAGTATTTGCCACAAAAGCGGATGGTAGTGCTGTAAATTTTGTCTGAATGCCCGACGTCCGTTCGTGTCCGCGACCAAAATACGTCCGTCCGAGTCCGTCCGATTTTCATTTAGGACACGAGTTAGGACAACAAGATTTGGACGAGAAAAAATCATGTCCGGTCCAAGCTCGTCTGAATTACTTGAAATTCAGCGTATAGTTGAGAAAAAACTAGTAAAATGTACGAAATATTATATAAATAGCCATGTCCGACCGAGTCCGACCTAGTCCACCCGTGTCCATGTCCGACCAATTTTATTTAGGACACGAATTAGGACAACGAAATTTGTCTGAGAAAAAATTTGGTCCGGTCCGTGTTCGGTCCGATTTTTTTTAGGACAGAAACTGAACACACCTCCGTCCGGTCCGGTCCGACCGATTTACACCCCTAGCGGATGGCTCCTTTAGACTTTGTGTGGACTATAGAGAACTTAATAAACTTACTAAGAGGAATAGGCACCCACTGCTGAGGATTGACGATCTCTTTGATCAGTTAGTTGGCGCCTCAGTGTTTTCGCATTTGGACTTAACCACTGGTTTCCATTAGTTGAGAGTGGCTGAGTATAGCATAGACAAGACTGCCTTTAGGACTCCGGACGGTTTCTATGAGTGGCTTGTAATGCCCTTTGGTTTGACAAACGCCCCCACATACTTTGTTGACTTGATAAGTAGGGTGTTTATGGAGTACCTTAATAAATTCGTGGTGGTCTTTGTGGATGACATCTTGATCTTTTCTAAGAGCAAGGAAGAGCATGCCCTACATCTTAGGGAAGTTTTGGAGACCCTTCGAGCGCATAACCTTAAAGCTAAATTTTCTAAATGTCACTTTTGGAGGAAGGAAGTGCGATTCTTATGGCGCGTGGTTTCCAAAGAAGGGATAGCTGTGGATCCCATGAAGGTGGTGGCCATCCAAGATTGGAAGGTCCCTAAAAATGCTACCAAGGAGAGAAGTTTCTTGGGGTTGGCTGGCTACTATAGGAAGTTTATCAAGGACTTCGCAAAAATATTAGCCCCATTAATGCGCTTGACGAAGAAGAATCTAGTTTTTCCATGGGACGTAGATTGTGATGATGTGTTCCAATGTTTAAAGAGAGCTTTGACCACAGCCCCAGTCTTAGTGTTGCCAGATTGGAGTAAGCCATTCACCGTTTATACCGATGCTTGTGGGACAGGAATAGGCGCAGTCTTAATGTAAGAGGGAAGGGTAATAGCCTATGGAGGAAGGCAGCTGAGAGTACATGAGAGAAATTACCCTACGCATGACCTAGAGATGGCCGCTATTGTTTTCTCGCTTAAGTCTTGGCGCCATTATCTTCTTGGCGAGAAATTCGAATTGTTCACTGACCACAAATCGCTAAAATACTTGTTCTCTCAGAAGGACTTAAACTTAAGGCAGCAAAGGTGGATGGAATTCTTAGCATCCTACGATTTTGCGATAGCGTATACCCCTGAATTGGGTAACGTGGTAGCAGACGCCTTAAGTAGGAAAAGGTTGTCCTTGAGTCCGTTGTTTGTTGAGCAGCGAAGCTTAGAGTTCATCTCTATGTTTGACTTTAGACCTTCAATTGACTTTGTACCCAGTTTGCTAGCATCCTTAGAGGTCATACCTACGCTTTTGGGGCGGATTGGTGAGCCACAACGAGATGACCCACAATTGGTTGAGTTAGTAGAGAAACTCATAAGGGGGGAGTAATCGAGTCATCTCAGTTGGTATACCCAAGATGATAAGGATTGGTTATGTAGGGACGGTAGACATTACGTACCACGCGACGAGAACTTGAGGAAGACCATTCTTGATGATGCACATCGTTCGAAGATGACCATTCATCCCGGTGGGGACAAGATGTACATGGACATGAGACGAGTTTACTTTTGGGATGGTATGAAGAGGGATGTGGCCGAGTTCGTCGCTAGATGCTTGGTGCGCCAACAAGTAAAAGTAGAGCAAAAGAAGCCTGGTGGGTTGCTTCACCCATTGGAGATCCCACAATGGAAGTGGGAGAGTGTCTCGATGGACTTTGTTGACGGGTTACCGAGATCGTGGAAGGGTAATACGGGGATTTGGGGCGTGGTAGACAGACTTACTAAGAGCGCCCATTTCATTCCATTGAAGAGTAAGAGGACTACTCCATGGTTAGCCTCCATATACATTCGAGTGATAGTTCGTTTGCATGGTGTTCCTTCTATCATAGTGAGCAATCACAATCCTACCTTTACTAGCGAGTTTTGGAAGAGCTTGCAAGAGGCGGTAGGGACTCAGTTATGTTTGAGCACCGCATATCATCCTCAGATGGACGGCCAGACCGAGAGGGTGAATCATATTCTAGAGGACCTTTTGAGGCTGTGTTTTAGACTTCGGAGGTACATGGGAGGAGCATCTTCCTTTGGTAGAGTTCGCATATAATAATAGCTTTCAGTCTAGCATTGGCATGGCACCTCTCGAGGATCTTTATGGACGGCTGTGTCGTTCACCTACATGTTGGTGGGAATCTACGGATAAGATCTTGCTTGGGCCCGATATGATTAGAGAGACTTCGGAAAAGATCAATTTGATTCGAAGGAGGATGAAGACGGCGCAAGATAGGCAGAAATCTTATGCGGACAAGAGGAGGATAGATCTTGAGTTTGATATTGGGGACATGGTCTTTATCAAAGTGTCTCCATTTAAAAATGTTATTCGCTTTGGGTCCATTGGGAAGTTAGCACCAAGGTTTGTAGGGCCGTTTCCTATCAAGGAGAGGATTGGATAGATGGCGTATAAAGTGGAGTTGCCGAGAGAGTTAGTGGTGTACACGACGTATTCCATGTATCACATTTGAGGAAATGCTTGCACGAGACCGCGGAAGTGGTAGAGCCGAGCTTGCTTAGAGAGGTGGATATAGAGCATGATGCGACGATTCGACGAGCTCCTACATGCATTCTTGGGTCGGAGATTAAGAAGTTGAGGAATTGAGAGGTCAAGCTAGTCAAAGTGCAATGGGGAGATAATGAGAGCAACGCTACTTGGGAGATGGAAGAAAAGATGTGTTCATTGCACCCTTTTCTTTTCAAGGGTCTGTCTTTTAATTTCTTCTTTATCGCTTAGCTTGTACTCGTTTTATCCTTAGTATGTCCTCTCGCTAGTATCTTTGACCTTTATATAGGGTAGTCCTATGGTTGAAAAATGCGTTTGAGACATGTAATGTATGGTGGATGCAAGTGTTTGCTAGTGGTTGCTCGTGGATGCATATACACACACTTTAGGCACTAGATCGGCTCAGTCACTTTCATATTGCATATTGCATATAAATGGATGTATTTAGTAAAATGAATGTACATTGAATGTGTGTATCATATGGGTGTTGCATTTGAATGGATGGTTGTGCACACATGTTGTAATGATATGTATAGGGTTCTTTGCATACATAATGGATACATGGCACTATCATTATTTGCATTAAGGAGGTCGACTAAATCAGTGGACCGCCTGATTTAGCATTAGTATATGGACATATACACACACTATGCATATGTACATGAAAAGCATTAGAAATCTTTTAAGGACCATGGTTGCTAGTGGTTGATGGTTGAGTAGATGGATGATTGGATGGTAGGATACGTTCTTCTTGACTTAGAGATTTCGAGGACAAAATTCTTTAAGTAGGGGAGAATGTAACACCCCGAATTTTTGAATGATCAAATTAACTAATTTAAAGAATAATTAATCTCAGATGTGAGAATTAAGAGAAACGAGTTGCGCCATTGTGTTCATCTCGGAATTCTGGTTGAGATAGAGTCCGAGTTTGCGTAAAACAGATACCGGATGAAGGAGATATGGACGAACGAAGTTAGGCGGAAAAACCAGAAATAATAAATACACTGGCGCACTTGGGAAGTGCGCCAGTACAAAAATTGCACTGGCGCACCTACCAACTGCGCCCAGGCCGAGCAGAAAGCCTGCACAGCTTTCTGGTGTAATCTGATCCATACTATGACTCATTACTGAGTCCTTTCTGACTCCTTGCTGAGTCATTAGGGCTGAGGTGTCACCC
Organism: Allium sativum; assembly: GCA_030737875.1. Lineage (NCBI taxonomy): Eukaryota > Viridiplantae > Streptophyta > Magnoliopsida > Asparagales > Amaryllidaceae > Allium > Allium sativum. The sequence goes on along the minus strand of CM060927.1, from coordinate 204,823,152 downwards.
TATCCTGAATGAATGGTTTTGATTAACCCTAAGATCATCTGACAGCTATAATTAAATTGAAATTCAATATAAACATGTGTAGACTCAAACCCTAGAATCAAATAAAAATAGGAATCATGGCCGTCATGCTGTCATCTTGTAACCTAGAGTAGCCGCCACCAACTAGAGGGAAATCAAAGCTAATCGACTCAATTCTATTCAACTCTAATCTAAACAATAACGAATCTACTACAAAGGCGAGCTAAATCAATTTCAGAATTCAGATCCCAGAACTCAAGACCATCTTTGAGTTGTGAGTTCGATTTCTTTAATAAGATATTAACAATTTAATCAGGTTGAGTTATGATTTGGGTTATATGGTTATGTTGTGAATCATTGGCCGTTATGTTATTATCTATGTTGTAAATCTATAATGAGTTCGATTTCTTTAATAAGATAATTAACAATTAAATTAGGTTGAGTTATGATTTGGGTTATATGGTTATGTTGTGAACCATTGGCCGTTCTGTTACTATCTATGTTGTAAATCTACGATGTTATTATCTATGTTGTAAAGCTGTGATGTTATTATCTATGTTGTAAATCTAAGTTAATTGTTGGCTTATGTAAAATCAATTCATAATGATGCTTCATATGCTAGTTTGGTTATGTTTTTGGAACTAATTCATATGTTAAGTTATATGTATGTATGCAAATTTAGATGTTAATTTAGATATGAATCATATGCAAGTTAGTGAGAATCATATACAACCTTACATGTTTCATGACATCTATTTTATGTGTAAATTGGATCTATAGTTAGGCTATGACATGTGTGAGTTAGATGCAAGTTCACATCATAGTTTATGTTGTATAAATCACATATGCAAGTATATATATGTTGGAGTATGAATTATTTAATGTAAGTTTGTGACTATTGCCTATGCAAGTTTACACCTTATGATTAGATCTATGACATCCATAGTTTATGTAAGTTTGTGACTATTGTCTCTGCAAGTTTACACCTTATGATTAGATCTATGACATCCATAGTTTATGCAAGTTTGTGACTTTGGCCTATGGAAGTTTTAGATGAAAAACCTTATTCACACATGCAAGTTCACCCCTTACGTTGAGATCTAGTTTTTATTCTATGCATGTTGTGATGTTTTCTCTTTATTCCATATATTAGACTATTCGAGTCAAACGTATATTTCACGTTAAATGAACGAACGTACAAAGTGGGGGCAATGGGATAATATTAAAAGATTTAATATTGAGAATTGGCATAAATGCCTTAAATGTGATGTTAATTGGTATAATTTTATATACCACAAATAGATGGACATAATTGAGTCAATTATGGACATAGTTGAATTTATAATTGATTGACAATTTGAATAAGGAAATTAATTCAATTTGTGGATAATTAATTATGTGTAATTAATCGCCTAAGACACGAGGTTAGACTCGCTTGTGGTGTAAGACTACCTGGACCCGCCCGACAAATCCAGCTGCCACAAATGCCAATCTAATGTGAGAGGTCAAAGGCATGAATTAAATGCCTAACAGTTGTAAAGACACGAGGTTAGGCTCGTTTGTGGTGTAAGACTGCCCGGACCCACCCGGCAAATCCAGCTGCTACAAATGCCAGTCTAATGTGGGAGGTCTTTACAAGGTTACAGTCTTAATGAGTTAAGAAAGACTTAACCAGATAAACATGTAGTGGGACATGAGGGGGTTAAGTGGATGCCTTGGGTGGCATGGGGAATTTAGTGGGTGACTTGGGTGGCATTTGAAATACGATAAGATGCACTTAACCAAGATTGAAACATGTAAAAAGACATGAATAAGAAGAGGGTTAACGGGGAAAAACCTTAGAGCGGACCAAACTTAGGTGGATGGCTTGTGTCACGTAATGGGGGGCCCGTTTCAACCAGTAATCCATAAGTATCTTTGTTCGCTCGACCCAAGTCGAGGACGGGACACGCATACTGGGCTTGACTGTAAAAGGCCAAAATGGGATAGCGGTGGCAATGCAAGTCAAACGGGGTCATATGCGTGTGTGGGTCCGGGCTGGTAGGTAAGACGTTGTTGCATCGTGTAGATATAAGCCGCGCATTTTGGTTGTATCGGGTTGCCACTTTGGGGAGTGAAACACCCCACTGTGGGGCCGGCACGGGTATCTACGAGTTAGGGAGCCGATCGAATGGGGGTAGTGGGTACACCTAGTGGAGACAGGGGCAGACGACACCTATGGTGGTAGCTAGGGGTACACGAAACAACCATTAGCAGTATTAAGTTCTGTCGGCGGGATCAACCTTTAGGGTGACTAGTAGTGGTGCAGTATAGTAATTATCTTATAGAGATTAGGGGCTCCTTTAACGTTATCTTTGTTCATCTTATTTCCATGTTTGTTCTGTCATACCCAATTGTTCACAGTCATTTCCTTATTTTCCAGCTTATGCCTTATCCTAGTTATTTTGATAATTATATTGTTAAAGTTATCACACTCGCCAGACTTTATGTCTGACCCCCTTTTCTTTCCACCTCTTTTCTTCCTTCCCCCCCCCCCTCCCTCAGGTTTGCAAGGAGGGAATACTACAGCTTAGTGCCGATTTCTTTCAGTTGTTTGAAGGGAGTAGATGTATTGCTTGGGGCTCTCTCATCTTTATGGCTTTGCTTGTGCTCAGTGGGGATTTTTGCATTTATGTTATTTAAGAATTTTCTTCTTTATGTACTTTGAAGTTTTTTGGAAAAGACTATTGATCTTGTTGTAATGGTTTTGGAGACTACTTATGTAAACTCGTTTTGAGTCATGATGCTATGAAATAAGTTTTAACTTCCGCTGTGTTGTTTTATTTATTTATTCTTGTAATTTATCTGTTCTATACAACAATAACGCTTCATGGACATTGATGCATTCCCTTTGTGAGTGACATTAATGGACATGGGGTGTTACAGGAAGCCTTCATTCATTACCAAACTATCTCGATATAATCTGAGGTTTCTCTAATCATCTTAGGCCCAAGTACCAACTAATCTCCGGTTTCTAGCCAACATGCTGGAGAATTGCACAACCTTCCATACAACGCTTCGTATGGTGCCATCCCAATGCTAGATTGGTAGCTATTATTATACGCAAACTCAACTAGATGTAGATGGTCTTCCCATGATCCTCCGAAGTCTAACACACAAGCCCTCAGGAGATCTTCCAAATGTCGATTGACTCTCTCGGTCTGACCATCGGTTTGGGGATGATATGCCGTAATCAAACACAACTCGATTCCCAAAGCTTCTTGCGAACTTTTCCAAAATCCACCCGTGAATAATTGATCTCGGTCACTCACTATACTCTTTGGGACACCGTGGAATCGAACTATCCATTTCACATAAAGTTCAGCCAATTTCGTTGTCGTCCTAGTCGACTTTACAGGAATGAATCTCGCACTTTTGGTCAAACGATCCACGATGACCCAAATCCCTTCGTTTTGTGCCCTGGTTCTTGGTAGTCCATCGATAAAATCCATCAATACCTGCTCCCACTTTCACGTAGGATCTTCCAATGGCTGAAGTAAACCGCTCATCTTCTTCTGTTCAACTTTCACCAACTGACAGTTCATACATTTGGAAATGAAATTTCCTATATCTCGCTTCATCCCTTCCCTGTAGTAGACACTCTTCATGTCCTGATACATCTTATTTCCACCAGGATGAATCGTCAGCTTTGAGTGATGACATTCTCTCAGAACCTCATCCTACAATCCGTCAATATCAGGAACAACTAATCGCGTTTGCTTTCGAAGCCAACCTTCTCGATCGACCTCGAACTCTTTATCTTTTGGTTCCCGTTTCTGAACGAACTCAACAAGCTTCGCGTCCTTCTTTTGGCTTTCGCCAATCCTTTCGATAAGAGTAGGTCTTATCGACAAGCTTGCCAACATTTCAGGTTCCAACTCACCCCTTGGCCTGAAATCGAACCTTGCCAAGTACTCGAGGCTCTTCCATTCCGAAAACATCGCTCCCAGACTTGCGTTTCTTCGACTTAACGCATCTGCAAGTGCGTTGCCCTTGCCCAGAGTATAGGCTATGCCAAAATCATATGACGCCAGAAACTCTAACCATCTTTGCTGCCGAAGATTCAAATCCTTCTGGGAAAAAAGATACTTCAACGACTTGTCATCCGTAAACAACTCGAATCGAACTCCCAACAGGTAATGTCTCCACATCTTCAGAGCAAACAAAATCGCCGCCAACTCCAAATCATGAGTTGGGTAATTCTTCTCAGGCGGCTTTAGCTGTCGACTCGCATAGGCCACAACCTTATCCTTCTGCATTAGCACTGCTCCAAGTCTAGTACCACATGCATCGGTATATACCACCATCTCTTCATTCCCACTTGGAATGGTCAACACAGGTGCACTCGTCAATCTCTCCTTCAGGATTCCAGACGCTTGTTCACACTTTGCATCCCATGTGAACACTTGGTCTTCTTTGTCAGTCCTATCAACGGTGCAGCTACCTTGGAGAAATCCTTGATAAACCGTCGGTACTATCCTGCCAACCCAAGGAAACTCCAAACATCCGTTGCATTTTTAGGTCGATCCCAGTCCTGGATTGCTGCAACTTTAGCGGGGTCAATCGCTATCCCTTTTCCAGAAATTACATGACCTAAGAACCTCACTTCATCCTTCCAGAAGTGACACTTTGAGAAATTAGCCATAAGCTAATGCTTCCGCAAGATCTCTAACACAACTCTCAAGTGCGTATTATATTCTTCCTCATTTCTGGAGTAAACTAGAATATCATCCATGAACACAAGCACGAACTTGTTCAACTGAACTCTGAACACTCTATTCATAAGATCCATAAAATACGCTGGCATGTTAGTCAACCCGAATGGCATCGCCAACCATTCGAAGAAAGCAGATGGTGTCATAAAAGCAGTCTTTGGCACACTATCCTTAGCCAATCTCAACTGGTGAAATCCCGTTGCCAAATCCATCTGAGAAAACACTTTGGCTTCGTGACGCTGATCGAATAAGTCATCAATCCTTGGCAATGGATACTTGTTCTTCTTAGTCACCTTGTTCAGCTCACGATAGTCCACACACAATCATAATGAGCAATCTGCCTTAGTTGCAAATACGACCAGTGCACCCCATTCGGATACACTCCTCCGAGTGAATCCTTTTCCCAAAAGGTCTCTAACTTGCACCTATAACTCTCGCTGTTCCTTAGGAGCCATCCGCCTAAGTGTCATAACGATTGGTCTAGCACCCTCGACCAAATCGATCCTAAACTCGATCTCATGATGCGGCGACAACCTTTTGACCTTGTCAAAGACATCTACATACTCATTAGCGATAAGCACTGATGACAGGTCTTCTTGTGGAATCCCAAACGAATATAGATAACTCACGAAGTCCCCGTCTTCGCACTTACATCTAATCAACACCTTTTGCCTTCCACATCCCCGACCCTCACCTCTAGCTTCTCGCAATTCACCCTTGCCACATACCTCTTCAGCCAAACCATGCCCAAGATGATCCCAAACCCAGCGAAGTTAAGAACAAAGCAATCACACACAAAGGAGCAACCATGACTCGACAAAACTAGGCCTCGACATATCATGCAAAGATTTGACGAACCCCCAATTGGATTAGTCACTACGAAGGGTCTATCACAAATCTCAGGTTCCAAACCCAAGAGACACACAAGCTCATTGCAAATGAAGGAATGCGATGCTCCAGTATCAAAAAGAACACGAACTGAAACACCATTAACAGAAAGAGTACCTTGAACCACGACACCCTTTCCCTTCTCCTCTGCAGTAGGAGCTCTCAAAGAAGATGGCATAGCTTCCGAAGTATATGCCTTCACAATCTGCTTGCCCTTAGCTGATTCCGGACAATCTTTCTTATCATGCCTAGGATTTCCACATTTGAAGCACTTCATCTTAGCTTTGGGATGCTTGCACTCATTAGCAAAATGACCTTTCTGCTGGCAGTTAAAACAAACCACCTCAATCTTGGGTTTCTTTTGGCCATTTTTCCCCTTTTGTTGTTGCTCCTTCCTCTTCTTATTATTACCACCCTGATGTGGTTTCTAAGCCTCTTTGGTGGTCGTGACAACATTTGTTACCTTTGGAAACAAACTCTCATGACGAATAGCTTTTTCCACAATCTTCTCAAATGAATCATCAAGATGGTCCACTAGCGGCTTTCACATATGAGCATCCAAACCCAAGACAAACTTCTCGTTCTTCTGATCTGGTGTATCAATGTACGAATGAGCATATCTAGAAAAATCTTTGAAATCAGAAATATAGTCAAGTACAGAACGAGCATTCTGTTTCAGCTCTACGAACTTCTTGAATAGAGCAGATTTCTGAGCTGTGGAGATAAACTTTGCTTCAAACTTAGCTTGGAATAGCTCCAATGAAATTTCTTCCTCTGGAGTCTCGAGTGTAATAGAATTCCACCATTCCATGGCCCTACTCAGCAGTTGCCTTGATGCAAGTTTTCTCTTTATTGCATCCTCGATACCCAAGTCTCCAAAGATTCGAACACAAGAATCCTACACCTCTGAACCTCTTTAGCTGGTTCAGTTCCCTTGAATGGTTTCCCCCTAGAGATGTAAAGTCCTTGCACAGCTTCGCAAAATCTACTACTCTAAGGACTCACACACCAACATCTATCGTTGCCGCCACTAGAGCGGGTACCCTTTGCATAATCGCTTCTGCCATGGCTTCAAACCTGGCTGGGTAATTAGGTTCACCACCATTTCCCCCTCCAGTATTGGCTCCCCTATCAGCGCGTCTTGTTTCTCGTCTACTCATTCTAAATCTGCAGTTTTGAATAATTAGTCACTTCAAGAAAAACTGCTAAAGGAAAATAACCGTTACTACCATATATGCTAATATATGTAGTAAGCTCCAACTAAAATCTACAAGTACGTCTCTCATACGTGATTACGTCCTTGAACTTTGGCCAAAAATCATTGACCAGGGCTTTAATACCAAATGCGATGACTGCCCAGAACCCCTGCTCTATGCAAAAGAAATATTGCGTTGAAAGGTGTGCAAGGCAGTCATGGACGATCATCAGAGTGGGTTAAAACACAAGCGGAACCTGTCGTAAACTCACAGTGCAAGGATAAAATATAATAGAACATATACAACAGATAGTAAAAGTGAAGTAGAAACATAAGACTTTCATACAACCAGAAAGTAATATCCACAACTTGGAAATAGTGTTTGTATAAAGTTGCCTCACTACATTACTCATAAAAGCAAATGGTGGAAGCCCAGTTATTAGATAATAGTAAAACTGGTACGTGAGCCTGCTGCTCGCTACCGATTAGCACCATCGTCCTCACTAAAGCATCACCTGTCACCTGCTACTTAGTCTGCCCATCCACAACCGGATTAACAACACATGGTAATAAAAGGAAACATAAAACCTTGAGTCAGACAACAGTCTTAGTGAGCGATAAAACAACTAACAAACTTCAACAATAAAGTGTACGAGGAAGGATAGATAAACATACTAGTCTACCCACAACACCAGAAAAGAACTCAACCTTATCTTCTCCACATCGGACAGTGATAGCCTTTACAATAACGATTCATCCATGGAAACCTGAACACCCATTCAATCATGGAAAACACATATGACATCCAGATTATATAGGTCTCACACAGACAACTCTAATCGAGTTTAACATCCCCCAAGTACTCTCCCAGCATAGACCAATATCAGTTAAGCACTCAAAGGACATCTCCCTCAACTTTAGATAAACTATATGCGATAGTACAAAAAGAACAACCAATCATCCATGACTGACTCTGGCTATCACCGCCAATCCTGCTTTGAAACCATCATTAATCGTATGACGTCCAACCTTGCTATATGTCAAGGGCTAATGGTTACCCCAGTTCTAGCATAAAATCCACATGTCCAACTTTGAAAATGTCCAACCTTGGCTACTAGGCCTTTCAACGATACCCAAGGTACTCGACCAGCAACCTTCCGGTCAGTTAGGTGCCCCCATCGTACCCCTGCTTTGAGCCTGCTAGAACTTACGACAACAATAATCTCTCTGCCTTCAATATCTCTAGTCGTCCAACCTTGACGGCTATTTACTGCTCAAACGACCTTCTCGATTAACCATTATCCACCAACCCACGACCTTTGAGTTATTACTTCATTCGATGTTCTACTCTGACCAACGAACACCTCTCAACACTTCAAATCTTCCTACTTGAACTTACTTTGATGTCACACCAGCACTGAGCTAGTTACATCACTGCCTTGCGGCTAGGGTTCAGGGGGTTGCCCCCAAAAAATATTTTTTCATACCTTTTTCTCCAAACCTGAGTCATACCCGAAAATGTACTTTTTTAGAAAGTGACCCTGCTGGAAACAAACCATAGCATCATCATTATCAACCATAGCATTTAAAAGCGCTGTTAAAAACATGATCGATCTACCCCCTTTAAGACCGACCCAATCCAAACTAGGCCGATACGAATCAAGATGACCGATCTGAACCAAGATGACCGATCCAATCCCCTAAATGACCTATCCGAACCAAGATGACCGATCCAACTCCGTTTTGGCCCAACTTCTGGCCGATTCAACCTATGGCCGAGCCAACTCCTGGACGATTCAGCCTATGGCTGAGCCAACTCCTGATCGATCCAATTTCTGGCTGAGCCAATTCCTGAATATTGCAATTCAACTCTGATTTCGACCAAAACTTCGCCAAACGACGAAACCAACTAAACCAAAATCATCAAACACAATCATAAACATATCATAACATTACTAACCACATGAATATGACGATTACCACAAAAATGATGTAAATCGCACAAAAAACCATTAAAATGAACATATGATCAAAATGAGAGATCTAACTAACATAAACATGTAATATGACATGAAATCAATGAGTAAAACTTGTTAGATTCGATCATAGGGTGATGCGTATGAAAATGAACTTGTAATGGTGTAAATCTATGGTAAAACATTCCAATTTGATGAGAAACACCCACAAACACTCATATACTTCGTTGCATTCATGTGAGAGATGTAAATCACTCACCGATTTGCCGAAACAATCTAAAACAATAGAAATAAGAATCCGGACAACAAGCACTCCGAATCAAACCCCTTGATCCGATGAATTTTCTTTTGAAATGATGTAGATCTAGCCTTGAATGGTGTAGATCTTCGATTTCCTCCCTTAGATTTGGAATTTTAATGGTGGAAAGGTGTAGGAGGAAGAAGGAGATCAAATGCCTTTAATTGAGAGAATGGGAATAAGTAAACTTTTTCTTTCCACTCTCACCCCCTATTTATAGGATTCCACTAAGGCTCCAAAACCTGAATAGCCAACTGAAAAACCTTAAAACAACAATTTCTCCCAAACTGCTGAGCCAAATCTTTAATGTAACCACTCTACGGAAAGGCAATCATCAATTCCTTTCCAATGACATAGGTCTCACCCTATGATTCGACCTGAGTCAAAAGTTATGCCCTGTACAAGGTTGATAGGGGCAAAATGGTCACAAACAAAATCGGTAAAAATTATGGACATGTCTCACATCCCCATAAACAATATATTAAAAGATGAGAATGATCCAACCCTCATATAATAAAATATATATATTTTACGATCTTCCGATACGTAAAATGCTGGTTGTTACATATGTAAACTATAAAAGAGGCTTAAAACAAGCTCTAAAACATAAAACAAGTTAATTAACAATTTGCGTGCATTGTTGATAAGGTATGGAAACAATGTTTTCAAGGCTAATACATCATTTTCCTTCTTATTGTTAACGTTTTTATCACATTGTCTGTCCTACTCAACCGCTAAAACACGCACATAAACCACCCAAAAATCTTTCTTGTGTCTTTCATGTGACCAAAAATTGAAAATTTTCACAAAAATAAATTTTTGTTTTAAATTCATTTAATAAATTTTGAAAATCTCTTTTCAACACCATTTCACTTTCCGTATGAGATCTGAATGAAGACTAAATTTTTAGTAATGTGCGCTTTGCCTCATTCAGACCATCTATTTTAATGTAAAATAGACGTTTAAACACGCGTAAACTACCGTACCCGAATTCTGCATTTTTCGCGCAAATCAAAATAAAAGAAAGTAAATTAATAAAAATGTAAAATTTTAAAACATTAAAAGTTCTTTTTCAAACAACGTTTTCCAAAAGTTTCAAAAATGTATTTTGCGGAAACTCAAACGATTAAAGTCAAATGTTGGCGAAAAAGAAAGTCAATCACACAAGAATACGAAAACTGAAATCACACACTAAAGAACGTAGTAAATTTTGGCTTAACAAGGAACTGGCTATTAATTATACCCATAACGAAAACAAGGCAAAGACCTATCCTTTGCTAAAATTTATTCAACACAGAATTCTATTCTTCCCAGCTCTAAGACAACAGTTAGATAAGGAAAGGACAAAAGAAAGAAGTTAAGGGGGTGATTTGGACGTAACTTTTACGGCTGAGTACTAAGTCCAAGTTGTACCAAAACTCGTCAACAAGTTGATCACTCTAGGTATAACGCTAAACGATCAACGTCAAATGATCTTTGGACAAGGGTTGAACCTTGACCTTATTAGGTTGGATTAAAATATTGATTATCCTGTGTCATCTTTTAAGATTTGACTCGATCTAAAAAACAATTATCCTCATCATGGCGATACCATAGACCGTAATCAAAACTCCGAACAGCCTCCAAGAATTTAAAGTAGTCTCAACAATGATGCTGCGACCACACAACGAACGAATGAATTTCCAAATTAGTTCAACTAGAAATTCGTAACTAAATTAAAATGGATTTTCCCCTTACCTAGCAGACAAAAAATTAATAGATGATTCGAAATCAAATACCCAACAAATCAAGACGAAGGATTTTCCTTGGCCTTCTCGAAGGAAATTTTAAAACTTTTCAACAATGGAATCGGGTTTTAAAAATCTCGAAGATTGATTGTGATAATTTCAATAAATCATCCAATATATATAAAAAGAGGGACACTTAAAATCACAAGGAATGGGTGTTAATTATTTTAAAGTTCCACGGCATGTTCCTTGTCATTATCAATTCCCTTATTTCTACCTATTTATTAAAACCACACAAAACCCAGACAATCTGAAACATGAATAAATTTAAAATCTTTAAAACTGTATTTTTATAAAACTATTCTTTGAAGCCATAATTTCTAAACTTTCGAAATCCATTTTATTTTTCCAAACAGTTTCAAAAATAAAATTTCCTTTAATACAAGACCAAGAACTCAAATGAATATTTTCAACAAAAGGATATCCGGAATTTTAACGAAACATCTAACGAATATACCTCGCAATTATATTTCTAAATGGATACAACATATTAACATGAATTTCCCATTTTAAGACTAAGGAAAGGTCATTGACTGGAACAACCAAACGAAACCAAAAGTCAGAAATCGCGACTATCTCAGTTGTAGCTGGATTTTTGTCCAGCCTCCAGAATCGAATCCACGCAATCCACAATATGTCATCCTCCTGCGCTCCACAATGAAATCACCAACGTACTATAGGTAAGACAGAATTGGTTGGAAACCTGAACTCAACGTATTTCAACTCTTAGTCGCTTAAGACCCATTAATATAAATAGGCCCAAGATTATTTCATCGTCGAAATAATTAAAAATTGAGTAAGATAGATGAAGAAAAATAGAAAAAAATCGAATTATGTTCTCTCACGAGTCCTAATTTATCTAATTCCAATGATCGTCTAACCTATGCTTTGATACCAAATGTGAACTCACGCTTTTCTAAGACCAAATTTCAACAAAACTCGAAACTCAAACCCATCAAAGCATGGAGCATGTAAATTTGGTACCTGCAAATAAGTGAACATGAGCATAGTCAGTGCAAAAATAAAATAACTCGCAACGGAAACAAGATAGGATAAACTAGTATCAACTCAGGTACCTTATTAGAGTGGGTCCCAATGTCGATATTGAGCATGAGAGAGAACGAGAACAAAAAATCGAACTTAAAAACCTATGAAAACTAAACCATCCTGAGAAAACCTGGGAGATTGTAATGAGGAAGGGGTCAGAACAACAAGTTCTGGTGAACAGGAAGAGTACAATACATTTTGCAATACATAGATGTATTCCGTTTGGTTTTACTAAAGACATATACCTGCCAAGGCTATTGATTCTAACATAACCTTATAAACATTGTCTCACGACTCAAACTACCATATCCGAGGTAGTATTCGCAATGATAACAATACTGGGATACAACGTTTATGCATATATTTATGAAGCCTTTATACTATCATTTAACTAATTACTAAGACTATGAGGTAGGCTCTCAACTATTTGTTGATCATATGAAGTTTAGTTATTTTTGTATATATATTTAGCCACTTAATGCCTCACTATAAAATGATAGATAATGGTGGATTCTCTTGATCACTTAAGACCTTAGGTGTACCTTTTGGTCACTTAATACCACTCAATGGTTTGCTCAACGCTAATATAAACTAGAGGACACTAGCTACGTGTACTACTAATTAAGGATTTCGTCATCCACGCATATAAACCCATGCCCCACATAAGGCGAGAGATAGTAAGCAATCACTTAAGACTACTCGGTTAGGTAGACGTAGCACGCCATTTAAGACCACTCGGTGGAGGGGCTCCTCGTTACTATCTAGCTGGCCTTATTGGATAATCTCCTAGTCGCTTAACACTTCCCGTTGGATAGGTAGCCCTATGGAATGACCATACCAGATATTTTTAAATCTTGGTTTATGTAGTATTTGCATACCATATAAGATACCTAACTGGAGGACCTTTTCCCAAGTTGACTTCTTGACCCAAGTCACTTAAGACCTAAGGAAGTGGACTATTCGCGAAGGTTATCAAGCTCGTGCCCAATTAGCCTTTAATGCTTCCATTTATGGGAGGAGGGCTACACGATCGCTTAATACCTTTTTATAGGAGGTTCTAACCACTTAAGACCTTAATCCCAAAGCAGGCTACACTTATAGATTATTCCTATTTGGTTTCTCCTTACGGACTGGAGGAGGACCCCATTTGGCCACTTAAGGCCTCACTCATGGACTAAACCTTTTTTTTGGAATAATCAATGCTAAGCAAACTAACTATCACAAGTTCCAATGGTTAATGATATCTCACATCAGTTGAACATATATTCGACTACTAGAAAGTGCAGACTTATGTCGATTGAGGAAACTGACCTTGGGTCATTAACCTACTAATCCAATTCTAACTTTTAATTATTAGTTCTAGATTAACTAGTATAAATTAAGGAAAGTTATATGCTTCCTACCCTAGGATATTTATTTAATTGTTTCTTTATTGGATTTAGTATTTAAAATGATAACCACTACCCATTAATCCTTTTTTATTTCATTTATTTCTATTTAATAGGTATATTGACATTTATGACCACAACGACCGTGTTTTCCTAAGGTGCTTATTTAACCCATAAATGTCATTTATTTCCATTGATCATAATTAATGTCACGTATGAACCTAATGGTTATAATTCCCTAAGACATTAATTAACAATGAAATGTCCTTATTATATCAGTCCCCTTTTATTTCTAATTACTGCAACTCCTTAAACATTCTTATTTTACTTTAATTTGATTTATTCTTGTACACACACACACACACATATATATATATATATATTTGTGTATGTGTGTTATAGGGAATATTTACTTACTTAATTGGAGTTGCAATTATTATTCCTAAGTCGTTCTTTTCAAATTGTAACTAATTAGCCTAATTTATCTAATTTAATTTGTTTTTCGCAATCAATGGTAGTTACAATAGTTATTATTTATTTATGACCTTATTTATGGTAATCAACTACACGTGTTGCTATGACGACCACAACATATATTCTCATTTTATATGGATTACATTTTCATGTATAATTCCATAAAAATGAAAACCATTCAAACATACAACATTCATTATAGTATATATTTTGTTGTTTACGTAGATTTGGATGGAGAATGCATATTTATATATTTATATTTTTTCTCAGTTAACATAGTTATTATTACCAGATTAAATGTTTTGGTTCAAACCAATAACCATACATTCCATTTTCCATTCAATTTTGTAATAAGATTCTAAATCTTACAAAAAGACGGTCAATTGTAAATTATGCTTGAATATTTAAAAGAGGAACAAACATATTTCAAATCACAGAAAATATGTTATTTTCATGTTTTTGGAATAGTTGATGTAAACTACGCACAAATATGCATATATACTATATTTGTACGTGAATTTACACAACCATTTCCTTTTTGTTTTGAACATATTTCTTATTGATTTCAAATAATGCATTTTTATTTAAAAAGAGAAAAAGGCATATATACAATAACTAAGTTAAAACACCAAACAAAACTAAACACAAACAGGCTTATGTCTTTTTAACCAAAATTACATAATTTACCATTCAACACCGAAACTACAATTCTGGAATAAAACTACAACTTAACAGTGTTTTATGAGATCGATTTCAAGATCTATGATGTTTACAATAGCCACAATATTTTTGAGCACAATTGTAGGCAATACAATAAATAAGCTAGTACGCCTACAAATTATAATATTACTCAAACAGCAATTTATTCTTTAAGATTTTGACAATATTCACAAACATATCTGATAGGTATTATTACAGATTTAACAATACTATAAACAGATATGATAATACTTAGCTTATATTTAAGATCCGATACAAACGAAATAATTAAGTTATTGTGTACTTTGTATATAAATTTCCCACTCACTTGAAAACATCTAAATCTGAAATTTGGAAATTGTTTTGGGCCTACAATTCCTAAATTCTTACAGATCTATTGTTATTATGAAAAGGGGATATTTTAGATTTGTAGATTTGCAAGAAAATAAGGAAAGAGGAGAGAAATCTGATGAAGAAGAACTTAGACGCCAATCCATACTCTTTTCCACTTGATTCTAATTATCCCTTTCAAATTGGATTGTTTATGTTTGATTTTGATTGTGTATGAATGTATTTTTGTTTTAGAATTTATTTGAAGAGAAAGGGAAATGGTAGAGCTTTGCTGCTGCCTATAGATTTGTGTGGAAAAGAATGGGCCCTCACCCCTTTATTTATAGGAGTTTAATGGCCACAAACCGTCATATTATATTTAATTAACATCCGTTCATTCGTTTAATAATTTATATATATTAAAACCTGTATAACCCTTGCTGTCACTGGTCTGATTTCCTCGAAGCGGTCGACCGCTAATAGAAGAGTGTCGACCGCCGTTGAGTAATTTTACCCAGTGGAGATAGGTTGTAAAAGGTAATAAATATTATATCTATTATAATTTGTATTATTCTCATTCGTTTTTCGTATTTCATCCGTAATTTTTTCATAAGGACTCCGTTTACGAAACACAAAACATGAAAGTTGACCAGAATTCCGTAATAAACGTAACGGTTAATGTTTCGTGGTAAAATTCCATCATTTTCAGAAAATCCTATGTTTTAAATCTAATAAATTACTATTTTATTTATTTTCAAAATTTCGGGTTGGTACAACAGTGGAGAGCCATAATGTTAGACTTGGCTTGTGTATGGATGGATTTTTACTATTTTTTCAATTCGCTTCTAAATATTCATCCTTGTCTATAATTATAGTACCTTATAATTTGTCTCCATGGATGTGTATGAAAACTCCATATATGTTTCTCATAATTATCGTCCTTGGTCCTAATTATTCGACACAAGAAATCGACGCTTATTTACAGCCGTTGATTAAGAGTTCAAAATATTGTTGTACAAAGGTGTTGAAACATACGATATCTCAAAAAAATTGTATGCTCACTTTTTTGTTGTAGACTATTAGCGATTTTCCTTTGTATGTAATGCTTTATGGTTAGAGTATGGTCGATCGCTAGCTTGTCCTTATTACATAGACTATTGTCAATTGGGCTAAATTTGCATAGTTTATTAGGTAATATACATATATTCTTCTTAATGCATTATATCATCTAAATATGTGTATATACACACATATATAAATAATAATTATAATGCAATATTTCTTCAATAATTGTAGAGTTTACAAATCACAACATCCAAATGGCGATATGTAACAGTTGGCATTTTACGCATCGGAAGATCGTAAAATATTTTTATTTTATTTCCTGAGGGTTGGATCATTCTAATTTTTTAATATTTGCTTATGGGGATGTGAGACATGTCCATATTTTTACCAATTTTGTTTGTGACCATTTTTCCCATGTAGTCTTGTACATGTCATAACTTTTGACCCAGGTCGAATCAGAGAGCGAGACCTGTGCCATTGGAAAGGAATTGACGATTGCCTTTCCGTAGAGCAATTACAATAAAGATTTGGCTTAGCGGTTTTGGAGGAATCGCTGTTTTAAGGTTTTTCACTTGGCTGTCCGGGTTTGGTAAGACATAATGGGTTAAATTGGAGAGGCCCATTAGTGGGCTGATATGAGGGTATAAATAGGGGGTGAGGGATATGGGAAATGGTTAGTTTTTCATTTCCACATTGGGTGGCCTTATGCCTTCTTCCTCAAACACCTTTCCACCATTAAAAATACAAATCTAATGAGGGAAATCATAGATCTACAACTTCGAAGGCTAGATCAACGACAATCAAAGCAAGAGTTCATTGGATCAAGGGGATTGGTGAGAGGTGCTTGCTGTTCGGATTCCTTTTTCATTGATTTAGCTTGTTGGGCAAATCGGTGAGTGATTTACATCTCTCACATGAATGCAATGAAGTATATGAGTGTTTGTGCATGTTTTTCATCAATTGCAAGTGCTTTACCATAAATCTATATCATTATATGGCCATTTTCATATGACTCACCCTATGATCTAATTTAGCAAGTTTAACCGGTTGATTTCATACCATTTCATATGTTTATGCAAGTTAGATCTCTCATTTTGATCATATGTTCATTTTAATGGTTTTGGTGAAATTTACATCATTTTTGTGATAATCATCATATCCAAGTTGATTAGCAATGTTATGACATGTTTATGATTGTGTTTGATGATTTGGTTGAGTTGGTTTCGTCGTTTGGCGAAGATTTGGTCAAAATCGGAGTTGAATTGCAATATGCAGGTTTTGGGTTGGCCATAAGTTGGGTAAACCTAATGTTGGATTGGCCTAATGTTGGAACGGCCATAAGTTGGGTCGGCCTAGTCAGAAACAAAGGGTCGGCCTAGTCAGAAAAAGTGGGTCAGCCTAGTAATTCAGAGGTGGGTCGGCCCATTCAGAAGAAGGTGGGTCGGCCATAGGTTGGGTCAGACTAAAGTTGGGTCATCCTAAAGTTGGGTCGACCTATTCTGGTTAGCCATTTTTGCCATTTCTGGTCGGCTATTTCTGGTTGGACATTTCCGGTGATGATGTGAATTCAAAGTGAATTCAATTAGGAAGTTTGGAAGTGTTCAAAAGTGTCCTAAATGGGGAGATAATGATATAGACTATATTGAACCTTATATTTAAGTTGTTTGGTTCAGTGGTGATGGTGGCTTCGACGAGAGTCCAAATGAGGATGTTCGAAGTGATGTGATATGTTCATTGATCAATGTAGAGCAACGAACGGTAAGTCGACTCAAGGATGCATTGAGTTTGTGGATAACGGATACTCAAGGGGGGCATGAGTTAATAAATAGTCATTGGAGTTGATGGCTAGAGATGCGAAGGCCAAGAGATTGTCGTTATCGTAAGTTCTAGTAGACTCAAAGCAGGGGTACTTTGGGCAGTCATGAAGGGCCTCATACCTTGGGCAGTCGTGAAGGGCCTAGTTGTCGAGATTTGAGAAGACAAACATACAGGTCATGATGGCGTATGGAATTGTGCTAGAACTGGGCTTACCATTAGCCCTTGACATATGGAAGTTATGATGGTTCATCATACGATTAATGATGGTTTCAAAGCAGGATTGGTGGTGATAGTAAGAGTCAGTCATGGATGATTGGTTGTTCTGTTTGTACCATCTCATGTAGGTTGTCCAAAGCCGAAGGAGATGTTTCTTGGGTGCTTGTCTGATATTGGTTTAGGCCTCTGGGGCTTGTATAAGTGATGTTGAATTCGATAAGGATGGTCTACATGAGATATATATATATATATATATATATATATATGTATGTATGTATATATATTCTAGATGTTATGAGTGTTTTACCATGATTGAATGAGTGTTCTGATTTCCATGGATGAGTGGTTGAATTTCTTAATGTAAAGGTTGTCACTTTCCAATATGGGGGAAGACATAAGTTGAGTTCTTCTCTGATGGGTGGTAGATTGGTTTGTTAATCTTCCTATTCTCATATACTTTATTATTGAAGTTTTTTAGCTGTTTTATCGCTCAACAAGGTTGTTGTCTGACTCAAGGTTTTATGTTTCCTCTTATCACCTTGGGTTGTTCATCCAGTTGTGGATGTGACGACTAAGTACTAGGTTACAGGTTATTAGTGAGGACGATGATGTTGTGCGGAGGCAAGAAGGAGGCTAGCGTACCAGATTTATTACTATTTCGTATTTCTATTTCCGCTATTGAGTGCTTTATGAGGGTTGTAGTGAGGCCTTATGTACAAATTTTTGTATTCATTGGATAATCTTTTTGTATGTTGTTAAAGTTTGAAAAGTTTGCTATATGATGCTTCATTACTATTACCTGTTATATAAGTTCTATTATATTTTATCTTTGCGCTATGAGTTCTACGATAGATTCTTCTTGTGTTTACCTACTATGGTGATCGTCCATAGCTGCCTGGCATACCTTTCAGTGCATTAATTCTCTTGCTTAGTGCAGGGGTTATGGACAGTCATCACATTTGGTATTAGAGCTTTGGTTAACGAATTTAGCCAGGGTTCTAAGACGTAATTACGTATGAGAGATGTACTTGTAGATCTCAGTTGGATGCTGACTATATATATTAGCATATATAGTAGTAGCGGTTGTATCTCTTTAGCATTTTTTCTTGAAAGTGGCTAATTATTTTAAATTGCATATTTAGAATAGGTAGACGAGAATCAAGACACGCTGCTAGGGGAGCTAATACTGGAGGGGGAAATGGCGGTGAACCTAATTACCCAGCCATGTTTGAAGCCATGACAGAAGCAGTTATGCGAAGGGTACCTGCTCTAGTGGTAGCAATGGTAGATGTTGGTGTACAAGTCCCTAGCATAGTTGATTTTGCAAAGTTGTGCCAGGACTTTACATATCTAGGGGGAAAACCATTCAAAGGATCTGAACCAGCTGAGGAGATTCAGAGGTGGATGGATTCATGTGTACGAATCTTTGGAGACTTGGGTATTGAGGATGCAATAAAGAGAAAGCTTGCATCAAGGCAACAACAGGGCAGGGCCATGGAATAGTGGAATTCTGTCACACTTGAGACTCTAGAGGAAGATATTTCATAGGAGAAATTCCAATCTAATTATGAAGCAAAATTTATCTCCACTGATCAGAAATCGTTCTCTTCCAGAAGTTTATGGAACTGAAGCAGAATGGCAGATCAGTTCTTGACTATGTCTCTGACTTTGAACCTTTGTCTAGATATGCTCATTCATACATTGATACACCCTATCTAAAGAACGAGAAATTTGTCTTGGGTTTGTATGCTTATATCGGAAAGCCGTTAGTAGACCATCTCGATGATTCATTGGAGAAGATTGTGGAAAAAGCTATTCATCATGAGAGCTTGTTTCCTAAGGAAGCAAGTGTTGCTACTGCAACCAAAGAGGCTCAGAAACCTTGTTATAAGAAGAGAAAGCAGCAACAGCAGAAGGGAAAAGATGGCCAAAAGAAACCAAAGAGTGAGGTTGTTAGATTTAACTGCCAACAGAAAGGCCATTTTTCTAATGAGTGTAAGAATCCGAAGGCTGAGAGGAAGTGTCACAATTGTGGCAAGGCTGGGTATCTCAAAAAGGACGGTCCGGAACTGGTTAAAGGGAAGTGGATTGTGAAGGCATATGCTTTGGAAGCCGTGCCATCTTCTTCAAGGGCTCCTACTGCTGAGGAAAAGGGAAAGGGTGTCGTGGTGCAAGGTACTCTTTCTGTTAATGATGTTTCAATTCATGTGCTTATTGATACCGGAGCATTACACTCTTTCATTTGCAATGAGCTTGTGTGTCTCTTGGGTTTGGAACCTGAGATTTGTGATAGACCCTTCATAGTGAATAATCCAGTTGGGGGTTTGTCAAATCTTTGCATGATATGTCGTGGTCTATTATTGTCGAGTCATGGTTTCTGTTTTATGTGTGATTGCTTTGTTCTTAACTTCGTCGGGTTTGGGAGCATCTTAGGCATGGATTGGCTTAAGAGGTATGCAGCAAGGGTGAATTGCGAGAAGCTAGAGGTGAGGATCGGGGATGTGGAAGGGCAAAAAGTATTGATAAGATGTAAGCGCGAAGAGGGTGTCTTCGTTTGCTATCTATATTCGCTTGGGATTCCACAAGAAGACTTGTCATCTGTGCTGATTGCTAATGATTATGAGGATGTCTTTGACGAGGTCAAAAGGTTGTCACCGCATCGTGAGATCGAGTTTAGAATCGATTTGGTCGAGGGTGCAAGACTAATCATTATGCCTCTTAGGCGGATGGCGCCTAAGGAACAGCGAGAGTTGGATGTGCAAGTTCGTAACCTTTTTGGAAAAGGACTCATTCGGAGGAGTGTATCCGAATGGGGTGCACCAGTCATGTTTGCAACCAAGGAAGATGGCTCGTTAAGATTGTGTGTGGACTATTGTAAGCTGAACAAGGTGACTAGAAAGAACAAGTATCTGTTGCCAAGGGTAAATGACTTGTTCGATCAGCTTCACGAGGCCAAAATATTTTCTCAAACGGATTTGGCAACGGGATTTCACCAGTTGGGAGTGGCTAAGGATAGTGTAACGAAGATAGCTTTTAGGACACCATCCGGTTTCTTTCAATGGTTGGTGATGTCATTCGGGTTGACTAACGCACCAGCGTATTTTGTGGATCTTATGGATAGAGTATTCAGAGACCAGTTGAACAAGTTTGTGCTTTTGTTCGTGGATGACATTCTGGTTTACTCCAGGAATGAGGAAGAACATAAGACTAACTTGAGAGTTGTGTTAGAGATCTTGCGAAAGCATCAGCTGATAGCTAAGTTTTCAAAGTGTCACTTCTGGAAGAATGAAGTGAGGTTCTTAGGTCGTGTTGTTTCGGGAAATGGGATAGCGGTTAACCCCGCTAAAGTGGCAGCAATCCAGGACTGGGATAGACCTAAGAGAGCGATGGATGTTCAGAGTTTCCTTAGTTTGGCAGGATATTACCGACGGTTTATCAAGGATTTCTCCAAGGTATCTGCACCTTTGACAGGATTGACAAAGAATAACCAAGTGTTCACGTGGGATGCAAAGTGTGAACAAGCGTTCAGGATCCTGAAGGAGAGACTGACGAGTGCTCCTGTGTTGACCATCCCGAGTGGGAATGAAGAGATGGTAGTATATGCCGATGCATATGGTACTTGACTAGGAGTAGTACTGACGCAGAAGGATAAGGTTGGGGCCTACGCGAGTCGACAGCTAAAGCCTCATGATAAGAATTACCCAACTCATGATTTAGAACCGGCTGCAATTGTATTTGCCATGAAGATGTGGAGACATTACCTATTGGGAGTTCGATTCGAGTTGGTTATGGATCACAAGTTGTTGAAGTGTCCTTTCTCCCAAAAGGATGTGAATTTTCGGCAGCAATGATGGTTAGAGTTTATGGCGTCATATGATTTTGATATAGCCTATACTCCTGGCAAAGGCAACGTAGTTGCAGAGGCACTAAGTCGAAGACACGCAAGTTTGGGAGCGATGTTTTTGGAATGGAAGAGCCTAGAGTACTTGGCAAGGTTCAATTTCAGGCCAAGGTGTGAGTTGGAACCTGAAATGTTGGGACCTACTCTTATTGAATGGATTGGCAGGAGCCAAAAGAAAGATGCGAAGCTTGTCGAGTTCATTCAGAAACTGGAACCAGAAGATAAAGAGTCCGAGGTCGATCAAGAAGGTTGGCTTCGAAAGCAAGGGTGATTAGTTGTTCCTGATATCGACGGATTGAGAGATGAGGTTCTGAGTGAATGTCATTACTCGAAATTGACGATTCATCCCGGTGGCAATAAGATGTATCAGGACATAAAGAGAGTCTACTACTAGGAAAGGATGAAGAGAGATATTGGAAGGTTCATTTTCAAATGTATGAACTGTTAGTTGGTGAAATCTGAACAGAAGAAGCTGAGTGGTTTGCTTCAACCATTGGAAGTTCCTACATGGAAGTGGGAGCAGATATCAATGGACTTTATCGATGGATTACCTAGAACCAGGGCAGGAAATGAAGGAATTTGGGTCATCGTGGATCGCATGACCAAAAGTACAAGGTTCATTCCTGTCAAGTCGACTAGGACGACATCTAAATTGGCTGAACTTTATGTGAAATGGATAGTATGATTCCATGGATTTCCAAAGAGTATAGTGAGTGACCGAGATCCATTATTCACAATTGGATTTTGGAAAAGTTTGTAAGAAGCTTTGGGAACCGAGTTGTGCTTGAGTACGGCATATCATCCCCAAAATGATGGTCAAACCAAGAGAGTCAATTGAGTTTTAGAAGATCTCCTAAGGGCTTGTGTGTTAGACTTCGGAGGATCATGGGAAGACCATATACATCTCGTTGAGTTTGCATATAATAATAGCTACCAGTCTAGTATTGGGATGGCACCGTAAGAAGCATTGTATGGGTGGTTGTGCAATTCTCTAGCATGATGGCTAGAAACTGGAGATAAATTGGTATTGGGGCCAGATATGATTAGAGAAATCTCGGATTGTATCGAGCTAGTTCGGAAAAGAATGAGGGCAGCCCCAGACCGTCAGAAGAGTTATGCCGACAAGTGTCGTAAGGACTTGGAATTCGATATGGGCGATATGGTTTTCTTGAAGACTTCTCCGTTGAAGCGCATGGTTAGATTTGGTAAGAAAAGAAAGTTAGCTCCAAGGTTTGTTGGACCATTTCCGATATTCGAGCGAACTGGAAAGCTCACATATAGATTGGAGTTACCCGAGAAGATGTCGAGTGTGCATAACGTGTTCCATATGTCATTTCTATGGAAATTCGTGCATGATTCGAATGTGATGGTATCTCCAGAGCAGTACGAAGACTTACAAGTAGAGACCGCAGTTCCGAAATCTTGTAAGCCGCTTCGTATTGTGGGAAATGACACGAAACAGCTTAGGAGGAAGACGGTTAAGCTATTCAAGGTACAATGGAGTGATGATGGAGAGGATTGTACATGGGAGACAGAAGAGAGCGTGAGAGCGGCTCATCCAGAACTCTTCGTCAGTAGGACCCTTTTATATCGTGTCATCATTATATCATCGTATGTTGTTGTTGTTTGTTAGAATTTGCATGTTAGGATAAGGCTATGGATGCATGGCTTGAAGGTTGCTAGTTTAGATGATAAAAATTTGCTTCTCATGGATGGTAGGCACGCAGAATTTTTGTAGTTGCTTATGTTACTTGGAATTTCGGGGGCGAAATTCTTAAGGGAAGAGGGGGGGGGGGGAATGTAACAGCCAACATTTCACGCATCGAAAGATCGTAAAATATTTTTATTTTATTCCCTAAGGGTTTGATCATTCTCATCTTTTAATATGTTGCTTATGGGGATGTGAGACATGTCCATAATTTTTACCGATTTTTTTGTGATCATTTTCCCCTGTCAGTCTTGTACAGGGCATAACTTTTGACTCAAGTCGAATCAGAGGGTGAGACCTGGGCCATTGGAAAGGAATTGATGATTGCCTTTCCGTAGAGTGGTTACATTAAAGATTTTGCTTAGCGGTTTGGGAGGAATCGTCGTTTTAAGGTTTTTCAGTTGGTTGTCCAGGTTTGGTAAGACATAATGGGTTGAATTGGAGAGGCCCATTAGTGGGCTGACGGGAGGATATAAATAGGGGGTGAGGGATACGGGAAATGGTCTAGTTTTCCATTTCCTCATTGGGTAGCCTTGTGCTCCTTCTTCCTCTAACACCTTTCCACCATTAAAAATCCAAATCTAAGGAGGGAAATCATGGATCTACATCTTTGAAGGCTAGATCTATGACAATCAAAGAAAGAGTTCATCGGATCAAGGGGATTGGTGCGAGGTTCTTGTTGTCCAGATTCCTTTTTCAATGATTTTAGCTTATTTTGGCAAATCAGTGAGTGATTTACATCTCTCACATGAATGCAATGAAGTATATGACCGTTTGTGCATGTTTTTCAACAATTGCAAGTGCTTTACCGTAAATCTATATCATTATATGGACATTTTCATATGAATCACCCTATGATCTAATTTAGCAAGTTTAACCGGTTGATTTCATACCATTTCATATGTTTATGCAAGTTAGATCTCTCGTTTTGATCATATATTCATTTTAATGGTTTTTAATGAAATTTACATCATTTTTGTGATAATTGTCATATTCAAGTTGATTAGCAATGTTATGACATGTTTATGATTGTGTTAGATCATTCAGTTGAGTTAGTTTCGTCGTTTGGCGAAGATTTGGTTGAAATCGGAGTTGAATTGCAATATGCAGGTTTTGGGTCGGCCATAAGTTGGGTCAGCCTAATGTTGGATCGGCCATAAGTTGGGTCGGCCTAGTCAGAAACAGTGGGTCGGCCTAGTCAGAAAAAGTGGGCGGCCGGCCTAGTCATTCAGAGGTTGGTCGGCCTAGTCAGAAGAAGTTAGGTCTGCCATAGATTGGGCTGGACTAAAGTTGGGTCGGCCTAAATTTGGGTCGGCCTATTCTGGTCAACCATTTCTGGTTACCCATTTTTTCCATTTCTGGTCGGCTATTTCTGGTCTGCTATTTCCGGTCGGACATTTCCAGTGATGATTTGACTTCAAAGTGAATTCAATTGGGAAGTTTGGAAGCGTTCAAAAGTGTCCTAAATGGGGTGATAATGCTATAGACTATACTGAACCTTTTATTGAAGTTGTTTGGTTCAATGGTGATGGTGGCTTCGACGAGAGTCCAGATGAGGATGTTCGAAGTGATGTGATATGTTCGTCGATCGGTGTAGAGCAACGAATGGGAAGTTGACTCAAGGATGCATCGAGTTCATGGATAATGGATACTCAAGGGGGGCTTGAGTTAATAAATAGTCATTGGAGTAGATGGCTAGTGATGTGAAGGCCGAGAGATTGTCATTATCGTCAGTTCTAGCAGACTCAAAGAAGGGGTACCTTGGGCGGTCGTGAAGGGCCTAGTTGTCGAGATTTGAGAAGACAAACATACGGGTCATGATGGCGTATGGAGTTGTGCTAGAACTAGGGTTACCATTAGCCTTGACATATGGAAATCATGATGGGTCATCATACGATTAATGATGGTTTCAAAGCGGGATTGGCGGTGATGGCTAGAGTCAGTCATGGATGATTGGTTGTTCTATTTGTACCATCTCATCTAGGTTGTCCAAAGTCGAAGGAGATGTTTCTTGGGTGCTTGTCTGATATTGGTTTAGGCCTCTGGGGCTTGTAGTTAAGGGATTTTGAATTCTATAAGGATGGTCTACATGAGATATATATAATCTAGATGTTATGAGTTCTTTACCATGATTGAATAAGTGTTCTGATTTCCACGGATGAATGGTTGAATTTCTTAATGTAAAGGCTATCACTGTCCGATGTGGGGGAAGGCATGAGTTGAGTTCTTTTCTGATGGTTGGTAGATTTGTTTATTAATCTAACTATTCTCATATACTTTATTGTTGAAATTGGTTAGCTATTTTATCGCTCACTAAGACTGTTGTCTGACTCAAGGTTTTATGTTTCCTCTTATTACCTTGGGCTGTTCATCTGGATGTGGATGGGCAGACTAAGTACCAGGTTACAGTTATTACTGAGGACGATGATGCTATGCGGAGGCGAGCAGGAGGCTGGCGTACCACTTTTATTGCTATCTAGTATTTCTATTTCCGTTGTTGAGTGCTCTATGAGGGTTGTAGTGAGGCCTTATATACAAACTTTTGTATTCGTTAGATAATCTTTCTGTATGTTGTTAAAGTTTGAAAAGTTTGCTATATGATGCTACATTACTATTACCTGTTGTATAAGTTCTATTATTTTTTATCCTTGCGCTGTGAGTTCTACGACAGGTTCCGCTTATGTTTACCAACTCTGATGATCGTCCATAGCTGCTTGGCACACCATTTAGCATATTAATTCTCTTCTTTAGTGCAGGGGTTATGGGTGGTCGTCACACGATATCCATGAAGATTTTGCTACTTGATTTTCAAATTACGTTTATTTTATAACAAATTGTGTGGTCGACGAAGGATTGAAACAATTTGTTATGGGAGAAAAATGGATAGTCAAGTCCTATCAATGTTCTTCATCAATGGATATAAATTTAATACCAAAGAATACGGTGCTGAAAAATTACTTAACAACGCCGGTGTATTTGCTAAAGATAGTGATGATCCAAATGATTCAATAAAAGATTTATATGATGTGTTGACCTAGGTTATACAATTGACATATTTCATAACACTTGTAAAAGGAGTATATTTGTTTAAATGCAACTGGTTCAGCAATGTCCTAGGTCCCGAAATCAAAGTGCACCCAATATTAAGAGAAATAAATCATACTTCACATTATTATAAGTATGATCATTTTATACTTGCCAAAAATTCTCTTTAAGTTTATTATGCTCCTTATCCTTCTCTAAGAAGAGATAAAACTGATTGGTTGGCCGTTTTTAAAAGAAAAGCAAGGTTTACATTTGATGGATAAAATATTCCGGACGAACAAGCTTACCAAGAAGATATCAAGAAAAATAGTGGAATAATAATAACTAACGACCAAACCATTTTTGGACCTCTAAAAGATGAATCAAATGCAATAATAGAAGCATTTGAGACTATAGAGGAAAAATATATATAGTACGAAATGGAATCTGTATCAGAAAGCGATGACGACCGACTAATAATCCACATTTTTTGGGAGAACGTAAATTTATTTCGTTTATATTACATTTTTCTCATTAAAAATGATATGTTCTGCTAATGATATGTCTTATCGTAATCTATTTTGCATAATCCTTTTACTTCTCCCATAATATATGTTTCACAAAATTAAATGATATGTTTCTCATATATGGGGTGTGTGTGTGTGTGTATATATATGTAACAGGTACTATGTCTTCTTTCCATAGACGTTGCTTTTCCCATTTAGGATCTCCCTCTTCTTCTCAAAGAGGAGTTGATGCTCCAATTGGTAATGGCAGTGGCCTATCATAGGACATAACGCGACCTGTGGTTTGGCTGCACGCCAAAACAGATGGGTTGTAACTATTAACTTTGTTAAACCATGAATATTCTTTTCTATTTTATTTATCATATATTAGTCATTATTTATTAAAAATTTGTTTCTTTTTAAAAAAGTGGCTTTGAGCTTGAGCCATCAGGTGCAGTGCTCTCTATCTTTAGACATGCATATATCAGTCGTATGACTAGCTTTTGGCCGAAGTGGAGCAACATGTCGGGTAACATCAAAGGGAGCATTTTCTCAGGACTTCTTGATAAGGGTAACTTTATATTTTGCACGTGATCCTAGACCACTTCATATATTGTAAACTATTTATAGATATTTACAACTTTCATTTTCTCAACGCGTAAGGTGTCGCGGACCTCCAAGAGACTGTTTTTTTCCCCAGTGTAGCGCCATTGGAACAAAAAAATTATGAGAAAATATAGGGAAACAGTGTCTGATATGAGAAGAGCAGGGGAAAAATCGATGGGCGTTAACATGTGGGATGCTTGAGTCAAATGATGGAGCAATGAGGATTTCCAGGTAAGTTTACCACATGTTACTACCAAAATTAACTCTAAAACTAGCTGGCAATGAAGGGGTGTCGGAAGAATAGAGGCATAGAAAAGCTCCCGAAGACAGAAAGCCAAGCAATAGATTGAACTGGAAGCCAGAGAGAACGGTTGGAAAGCAGCACAGACCGATACCTCCCTGAAGGAAGAAGCTCAAAGCCTACAAAATGCCAACAAAGCACGTCCCACAAGATCCTCCCGACGTGGCAAATTCAATAGGGAATCTTTTAGCGAAAGGCTACCTAAAACAAGAATTAAGGAAGGAGAAGACATGAGCACCTCGCTTGAAAACCCGGAAGGGATTATTAGTATTGACCCGCTTAATACCGATACATCTGAAGGCGAGGGCATCAAAGGTTCCCAAACCAGGAGAACGCGAGGATCATCCGAAACCAGCTTCCAGAGCACCTACCGCACAGATGCTGAATGGTTACATCCACAAACAGCATAAACATCACTGAAAGCCTCCTTCCGGAAAACCAGGCTATTGCAAAAGATCCACCGAAAGGCTAACCGGGACTCAAGCGGAGATATAGGTTACCCGTACTAACCTACCTAGTACAGAAACCTACAGCAGTTTTGAACCGATAGTTATCTACGTACATCATGAGGGTAGGCTCCTCTAAGTATTCACGAAAAAACCGGAAGCCTACATCCGAAAGCGTACATCTGAGAGCCTACACACAGAAGCTGCTACCAGGGATTCAAATACCATCCAAAGGACACCGCACTAGGAAGCCCATATTTATCCCGAAGAAGCCCTAATTGACCGGGACCCCCCCCCCCCACTTCAAAGACTATAATTAGCACTAAGAAGACGGCCGGAAGACAAGCGTCCGAGACTAAGGAAAAGGCAGCCGACAAGGCCCTATAAAGGCCCCTGCAGGCCTAATAGCCCAACAGTGGAAGGGGCCCCAAATTCCCTATAAATAGGACCCTAAGAGCTAGATCGAAGGGGCTCTGATTTTTCATTTGGCAAATCTTTGTATTTCTTCTCTTAAAACCCTCATACGGTATCCAATTAAAGAGGTTATTCTATTTTGGTTATGTATTCCAAATCAAAGATTTGTAAAGTGTTCATCCATATCCAAAGCATCTTACTGTGAGTTTCTTATACTGTTTTTCTTAATCATGTTGCAGTTTATTGTGTATTTTCCACAAATACTTGGATTCTTGCCCGGATCTTCTTACTGTCGCTGGAAACACCCTTTCCTATGGATTTAAACCCCTCCTATGAGCTTCTTCCCTCCCCACAAGCTTAGATCTCATAGCGGGCTTTGAGTGGAGACCCTCGCTATCCGCCATTAAAGTCCGATATCAAGAGCAATAGAATGGTAAACCTACTTTCCGAAACCTTGACATATAAGGATATGGAACCAGTTCAAGCATGCGAAAGCCAAATAACCAACTCCTCTCCCTTAGATCCACCCCCATTGACTTACCTCCGGTGTTGACGAAAAATATCGTTAACATTTTAGCGCTAGAATGAGGGCCCTGAACTTCCGACCATGTGGCTAATCCTACCACATATCCACTTGAGTTGATATGTCCCGGATGGGAATAAAAAGCTTTGAAGTAGCAAAGTTATAGGTAAGAGGTCCTGGCAAAAGCCTTTAGAATCTTTAGTGGATGAATCGGAAAGCATGGACCCAGGAGTAACAGAAGAACTAAGGCTGAGAGTAAAAGCCTTACGCATAGGGAAGCGGAGAAGGGAAATGGAATAATATGCTCCTGATATCGAGAATTATAACTATTCCCACATTGGCCAAACCCTAGCGCCTCCTCCAAATGACTCTACATCCAAGGGTATTAGCATTTTCTCTCACCTAAAGAAAATGCTCCTCAAAAAAATTAGGGGAACGACACTTCAACGAGAAATAATAGACGATTTCAACCACTTTGCCAACAAATGGTCCAAAGAGATAACATCTCAATTTCATTATGTTCTAGGAGGAAAGAACGAAAGTGTAGGCACCGCAGCTAGATTGGGTCACAAAAGGATTAAACCTAAGCTGCAAGAAGAAGGACGTACGCTAAGGATACCCAAGGAATACTACCTCACCACTTCGATGGAGAACATTTACTTCCTAACCAAACACGAACTCAAGTATTAGCCATTCACGAAAAAGCCCAAATACGAAAGGAAAACAGGAGGGCCTTACTGCCGTTACCATGTGATGAGTGGACACAAGACTAATCACTGTAGAATCCTCAGGGAAACCATCATTAGATTCATTACCAAGGCCAATTACAGGAGTTTATGAAAAAAACAAAGTGAATTCGGAAAAAATCCTTGGGAAAAAGATTACTAAACATGTTTAAGGGTACAGAAAACCCTCCTCTCAGAATTTAAAAGGAAACCCAAAAGGGGTCAGACCGTAAACGGATTAAATCCCTCGTGATTGCCAAATTGGTCAGGATGAGACATCCCCCGGAGAGGGATGACGTTTTAGTATTTCTCCATGCCCAAATCAGATTGGGCAGGGTTAAAGCATCAAAAGCGTAAGCCTCCATTTCACACCATAAATGGTTGTGGCGGTGCATCTGACCTTAGCACGCTCTGCCTCTGCTCGCAGAAGAGTACGCCTTGCCTCTGCTAGAACTAAGAACGTCTAAACTCTACTCGCAGAAGAGCACGCCCTACCTCTTCTTATGTTCCGCGTTACCCGCAGAAGGGAATGCAAACCTCGATAATCGCCTACGATGGTCAGGATGGGGCACCTCTCGGAGGGGGGTGGCGTATAAGCCTCTATCAAAACCTACGATGGTCAATATAGAATATCAAAAGAGTAAACCTTAGTTTTGTGCCTACGATGGCCCCGTTTAAGTTTCTAAGACCTTATCATCACCTACAGTGGTCAGGATAAGGCGCCTCCTGGCGGGGGGTCGAGTAAGTCCTTGGGCCCTGCTTGTGGATAAGCTAGCCAAGCGCACCGGATGCACATGCCTAGAGAGTGACCAACAAAGCACATACATCCTCTGCTTTGACATCAAAAGCCCAAGGAGTGGTTCAGGAAGCACGTACACCCTCTTCTTTACAAATTAAATCCAAAAGGAATGCCAAAACAATAAATGCCGGAAGGGGTTCTGGTCTTCTACATATTAATAGCTGAAACTGGGTCAATTTGCTCTTCACAAATGCCAGAAGGGGTTCCGGTCTTCTACGTATTAATACCTGAATCTAGGTCAATTCGGCTCTTCACAAGTGCTGGAAGGGGTACCGGTCTTCTACATATTAATACCCAAATCTGCGTTGAATTGGTTTCTCAACAAAGTACTGAAGCAAGCCCATGGTCTTACATCTCAATACCTGAACCCGGGATGACCTGAAGTAAATCACAACCGGATGTGGGGTTTCAGTTTCATCACGATTACCCCAAACTTAAGTAGAGTCCGACTCCTAAATCCAAACAAGAAGGAATTGCTCGCCCCTCTCAGAAATTCGAGTAGGGTTCAAAATTACGCTTCCATTACTACAAAGGATGAGCTTATGATCCTCTCAGGAAAGTGTATTTAACCTATATGTTCATTAGTTTGTTTTTCAACATATTAGTCGCTTGCATAACCCTGAAAACGAGATTATATCATAACATCGGTCCGAGGAAAAGATCCTGAACATTTCTAATAACATCCTATAACCGAGACTATCCCCTTTTCCTAAACGATCTTTCATCAGGAATTTTTTCCCTAGGATAATTGCTACATAAAGATTTTTTTTTACTATAACTTAGCACAAGTAGGTTTCCACTCACTATAACACCTTGGGTTATAGTAACGATGTTTCTGACAAAAGTGATACATCATATAAATCTTACAACACACTGACATCCTCAGTGGAAGTCACAACATAAACGATTACACAAACATAGTCATCATTTTGAAAAAGTTCACGACACAAACACACAAGAAAAATCTCTCATTTCGAATCAGGGTTTTGCAAAGCAAATTTTAAAGAAGCGCAATCCTCTTTAACTTTCTTCAGCTCATCCTCCAACCTATCGATTTGCTGGTATAATCTACCTACCACTGCATCTAATCTCTCAAAGGATTTTGTTGCTAACTTCCGTTGCAAATTGCGAATAATTTCATCTTTCTCTTTCAGTTGCTTTTCCAAATTGGACATTTGTTCCATGTGATTTGTGACTACTATCTTTTGGAGATAATACATCTTTTTGTAGCCCGACATGGGGGCATTAGCAAAAATATCTTTGTAACCAACGAAGTTCGAATTTTCGTCCCTAAATTGTGAAGAGTGGGTCTAGAATGAACTCTCCTAGCCATAGACAAGATGAAATATGTAAAATGTAAAATGCAAACATCAAGTATATGCTTACTACATTATGCATCCAAACAAAACAATCCATAACCATTATCAATTCATACACACCATAGATACCATGTCCATACTAGCATATCATTACAACACCATAAGCCATTAAGACCGCGAAACCAACACAATTCACGGACAGATCAAGAGAAAATGTGTACTTAATATAATAACATTCAAGACCCCTTGTTAATTTTTTTTCATCGGTTCAAACTCCTTGAGATTTCCCCCATAATTTTCTAAATGCAGAATCTAAAAACATAACTGTAACTCATGTCTTCGTAGAAACAAAGAACTACTGTAATATGTGAGGACTAGTTATTAATGAAATTCAAGGAGAAGGAAAGCACTTCGAAGCAAAAGCCATACTTGTGTGACATCAACATCGGACCGATCAGGAGTCCCCTTCTTCCCAGAATCTAAAGAACCACTGTCTTTAGAGGGAAACTCATGTGATGCGAGAAAGGATATTCCATCACCCTTTCCAGACCCATTTGGCAGACCCATGTGACCTTCCATCTCTCCTTCTGTTGTGTTTTCCTCCTCCACTGCTTCCACATAATCTTTAAAAAATTCATCAATAAACAAAAGCGACGTGGGATCTATCTTGTTCATTGGAGGGACCTTATGCTCCTGTCTCACTTGCCCGATCTTTTCTAGAGCCCTGTCTCGGAAGAAGGGATCAATTGAAAAAAAGTTAAATTTTGAAAGCCTTTCATAATTGCCTGAGAAGGCAAGGATAAGGGCATCCTCATAATACTCCATGGCTATGTTGTTATGGTGAACGTTCAAAAAGTTTGAAATTCTATCAGCGGCCTCGTAAATGATTATTCTTGCAGTGGAGAGCTGAGTGTTCATCTTGTCCACCTCAGCAGCATAATCAATCTCCAGCTCTGATTTCTCTACCTTAAGGTCCTCAACCTGCTTCGTCAACTCCTCTTTAGCCTTCCTCTCCTCCTCTAATGAGGCCGCCAACTTCTTGTGTTCGTTATCTCCCTCCGTCTTCTCCCGCAACAAAGCATTCACCCTATCCGACATTGCCCTATTCTCCTCCCTTAGGATGTTGACCTCAGCCACTGAGATGAAAGCTAATCCCCGGGATATATACCAAGTTTTCATCATCTAAAGAATAGAAGTAGGATAAATCTCTCAAAAAAAGGTGTATGTATGTATAATACCAAAAGGTAATCCCTGATTTGTTGCCTATGGAAATCTTTCGCGCCCAAAGAAGAAGGAGTTGAAGTAATATTAGCAAATTCGGGAGATGAAAGGGCCAGTTTCACAAGCCTATCAAAATCTGAGACTGGCGAAGGAGGTAGGAAGAGGAAATAGGCTGAGAGGAGGAGGGTGTCAAGAGGTCAGGCCTT
The DNA here is from genome assembly GCA_030737875.1 of Allium sativum. Taxonomy (NCBI): domain Eukaryota; kingdom Viridiplantae; phylum Streptophyta; class Magnoliopsida; order Asparagales; family Amaryllidaceae; genus Allium; species Allium sativum. The sequence continues at coordinate 204,789,500 of CM060927.1, read as the reverse complement.
CCCCCACCTATCTCACCAAAAGCTTCAGAGGGGACAGGACTGCTCGTGGACTTACCTTTCGAAGAGACTTCGGGGGAAGTATCAACATCAACCACCTGTTCATTAACTATAGTAGAAGGGTCAAAATTCTGCATTGCTTTCGGAGTAATAGCGGTGTCTCCTGAAGAGCCAATTGGCTTGTCACACTTAGACTTCTTCGGTGAAGGATCAATGGCGGATTGTGCAAGCCTCTTCATGGCCTGGACACTGAAACGGCTATAAGAGGCAAGGGCAAATGTGTCCTGGGGGGCTGAAGATCCTAAACAAAGAGAAGGATGAATTAGAGAATGCAACAACTAGAAAACAAGAGAACGAATGAAAGATGTGGCCGAGTCAAATGAATGAATCTCATCCAAATCACCTGGATGGATAGGAGAGCCTACATTAAACGAGTCGGAACCCAACAATAGTCCATTAGGGCCGAAAAATTGGATGGGAGGTTGCCCCAATATCTTTTGTCCAGGAGAGAGCAAACCATATTCGTGAAGTCTATCGACGGTCAAGAGATATGACCACCACATATACTTCGCCGGTGCATTGAAGATGGTGTCGACCACTAGAGCTTCTTCCGGAGTTAAAATCACATCTTTGGAGGAGGGCTCTCTGATAAGGCGAAGGTTCAAGTAAACAAGAACCACAATTATAAGACATTTACTTTCTAAAGCAAGAGGCCTACCATCGTCAATAAATTGTCCTGATATGCTGCAGGGTCATTGAACAAGAAAGTATTGGTCCTCCCATGGCCTAGTTTTGTTAATGCTATCGGTAGTTAGCCTCTTTACGGGGTTAGCCCTCCATATCAGCGATTCTGAAGTCTTAGAGAACTAGACCATGTGGCGGGTGAGTTTAGGGCATAAAGAGTCCTGACCCGAAGCAAGCGCTAGAGCCTCCAAGCACAAAAGGGTTGTATATGAATTAGGTGAAAGTTGCATGGGAGCAACTTTCAAGTCAACCAAAGGCCTGTGTGGAAAGGGGTGAAAGGAAGAAAGATTCTATGCCATATATGAATGGTCGAATACGCAAAGAACCCTTTTGGAGGATTCTTGAGAAAATTTGGAGAAGCGACTATCATAGCATCCATATCCGCTATGCCAAAGTTATCCAATATAGCATCCACAGAATGTTGAGATATGGTTAAAGATGGCTTGGGAATGAATGCCTTCTTGTGACGGGAAGCCTTGGAATCTTAGATCTTCACCTTAGCAGGGCTTTTGTGAGACATGATTCTACCAGGTAACATCGTTCCATAACAATGCAATTAGTACACATATCTCTTAAATAAATACACATATCATCATCAAACATTAATGAATATTATTATGTCTTATTTAACACAAAGGTCAGTTAGACGAAACCTAAATCAACTCCAAATAGGGGGGATTAGGAGGATTATATCTATTGTACTTTAGCTAACGCACGATTAGGCCAAACATAATTACCCTAAAACCTAGATAAACTGACACAATCGACGAAAGAAAATCAGCACTAATGATATTGAAACCATTTCATTTTTTGGCAATAGCATAGAACTTTATTTTGTGAGAAACCATTTTCACCTTAGCCTCATAGGGCGCCTTACATTTTCCTAAAAGGGGTAACCTATGAAATTGGCAACCACTAATGTTAAACATTAAGCACGATGGCAGTAAAATTGATGCCTAAACCTATTTTATGATTAGAATAATCCTAACCATCTTTTCTGTCAATTTTGATGCGTAATTAGGGTTGTGATTCATATAAGAAGTAAGAATACTCAAAAATAATCGGGCTTGGATCTTCAAAAGGAAATTTATGAGCAGCTACTTAGTGGAGCAGTAATCTTGTTCAAGTATTTGATTTGTAGGTAAAAGATGGAAACGAGGGAGAAGAAGAATTTATGTTCAAATTTCCAGATCAATCTGAGCCGTATAGGCGAAGATCAATCAATGTTTCTGACCGAGGGAGATCAAAAGACCCTGAAGTGACACTTCGAAAAAAACAAAAAAAAGGTTGACCTGAAAAGTCAAAAAACACCCCTTCACTAGGGTGTCAAATGTTACTACTAAAATTGACTCTAAAACTAGCTGGCAATGAAGTGGTGTCGGAAGAATACAGGCATTGAAAAGCCTCCCGAAAACACAAAGCCAAGCACTAGATTGAACTGAAAGCCAGAGAGAATGGTTGGAAAGCAGCACAGACAAACACCTCCCCGAAGGAAAGAAGCTCAAAGCCTGCAAAATGCCAACTAAGCGCGTCCGACAAGATCTTCCCGACGAAGCCTATTCAATAGGGAATCCTGTAGCGAAAGGCCACCTAAGATAGGAATTAAGGAAGGAGAAGAGACATGAGCTCCCTACCTGAAATCCCGGAAGGGATTATTAGTATTGGCCCGCTTAATAACGATACATCTGAAGGTGAGGCCACGAAAGGTGCCCAAACCTGGAGAACACGAGGGGCATCCGAAACCAGCATCTGGATCAATTGCCGCACAGATGTCGAAAGGCTACATCCACAAACAGCAAAACATCACCGAAAGCAACCTTCCGGAAAACCAGGCTACTGCAAAAGATCCAATGAAAGGATAACCAGGAATCAAGCGGAGATACATGTTACCCTACTAATCTACCTAGTACAGAAACCTGCAGCGGCTTCGAACCGACAGTTATCTACGTACATCACGAGGGCAGGCTTCTCTAAATATTCATGATAATACCGGAAGCCTACATCCGGAAGCTTACGTCCGAGAGCCTACACTCAGGGGCTGCTACCAAGGATTTAAATACCATCTGAAGGCCACCACATCAGCAAGCCCATATTTATCCTGAACAAGCCCTAATTAACCAAGACCCCCCACTTCAAAAACTGTAATTAGCACTCCGAAGACGGCCAGAAGACACGCGTCCAAGACCAAGGAAAAAGCAGCCAACAAAGGCCCCAACAGGCCCAATAGCCCAACAGCAGAAGGGCCCCCAAAACCTTGACATCTAAGGACGGAGAACCAGTTCAAGCTTGCGAAAGCCAAATAACCAACCCCTCTCCCTTAGATCCATCCGCATTGGCTTACTTTCGGTGTTGACGAAAAATATCGTTAACACCACATATTACTTTAAATTGTTCCATGTATTTAATAAATAATTTAGAATTATAAAACATTATTTCCGATTTAAATTTGCAGGGGGAGTCAAAGAGGATTCCATGAACAGAAATAAGAATCCCGGCATACATCGTAGTGGTTCCAAATCATTCCAACATTGTCGCGAAGACTTCGTAAGTTTGTCAATTAAGATAACAAACAGTTATTATATTTTAAATTTTATGTTATCAGTTGTTAATAGATTGTTAATAAAACGATACATAGTAAGTATTTAAATATTCATATTTCAGGAAAGAACATGTATGGCTCTTATTCCATATAATTAAGTTAAAAGTTAATTACGTACTCGATATTTAATCAGCGTTATTTATACCCGTGACCATTTATCCTTTTATTATTTATAGAGATTAGTCTACTCAAAAATGTTTAGTTTAATTGTTTAGTTTAATTAATTAGTTTAAAGAATTATAATAATTTTATGTAAAATTCAATTTGTATTTTATACTACAGCAAAAGTTCTAACAAGCACGAACATAACTACTTGATGACAAATGATGGGATGATTTAATTGCTGATGAGGAGGATGTTATTTTTGAGTCAGTCATGCATCTACCATCCCGCAACAAACACTATGATTTGGGAACCAAGCGACAATTTTAAAAAATAAACTAAATTCAAATATTGCATACTTTTCAATTAAAGAAACGTAAATTACGTTTATGTTGTTGGAGGCATTAACAATATATTTTTGTTTGTATGCTAAGAGCATCCCAGAAGACATATTATTGAGCCCAAGTTAAAGTGGAAATTGCAAAGCTGCAAGCCCATATCACTAAGATGGAGTAGCATGATCATTGTCATGCTTTGCAGACATAGTATATGAACCAGCGTTCGGCTGAGTATATGGAGTAGCATGGGAGGTTCACTTCATCGGGTATAACTAAAGGGAATGATGAGTGATGAAAGGTATGTTTTATTATGGTTTTTTTATGTATATATACGCTTCGAGTGGGTGAGGATCTAATTGATATATTTGATGGATTATATATTATTTTATATGGATTTTGATTTGTTTGTGGAGTTGTTGAATGCGGGTTTTGAGATGATTATAGTTGATGTTTTCGATTATATTATGTATTTTGGATTGTTTGTGTAAGTGGGTCAAATATTGTGTTTGCCTATATATTTGGTTGCTCTTTTATATATATGCTTGAAACTAAGTTGTTACATTTATTAATGGATATATGGTGGATAAAAGGCAGCAGTATTGAAAAAAGAAAAAAATATCTAGACTTACGACGACTTGTATCGGCTACCGACAGGTTTTGGTTGCCTTATTCCAATGCCTTATAATTGCCTTGGACGACAATTTGTTATTAGGTTATGCCACAAGTCCACCCTAGCCGTAGGAAACCAAGTCAAAATGTCATTATATGCATTGAAAAGATCCTGTTGTTGTCGTTGTTAGGTGTTACGAAAAGAGATTCACATTGCAATGGAATATCCAATGGTTTACTGCAACTTATGTGAAACAACCAGTCATCTAAATCAAAACGCACACAATTTAGTAGAGATATAGTGATGCAATTTTAATAATGATTCGGCAATTCTATGGCTCATGTGCGCTTCACAATAATGCATTTTATTTATACTGTAGAGATATTATAATTACCATGATATAGATTTAAGGAAGAAAAAATTTAGAGACTAGCGGAATTTTTCAGAAAGAATCCCTTCACTGCATAAGACCCAGTTTTTATAAGTGCATAGCAAAACAGTTTGGACTGAAATTTTTCATGGAAGTCCATTACCGATATCAAAGGTTAATACTGATCACTGTCATAAAGAAATCAATATTCATCCTCGACAATGAGGAATTCGCTGCTGCGACTTCTCCTTGTTCTCCTATTTATTTCTTCTTTGGATTTTCATTGCAAGTTTGTGAGGTTGTCAAATGAAATCTTGATTAATTGTATGGTTTTTTTTATTGGATTGAAATGATTGCAAAATTTGATCGAGAAAAGGTTGTCATTTCCTAAGATAATGATTTTGATGACAAAAATTAGGGCTTGTTATAAAATATAAATACAAACATTCTTGTCCAAGATAAATATATGTATATGCAAGATATATATAGGCTGATACTAAAGAATAAAGACTGTACAGTATAAAGACTCAAGACTGATGAATTTAAGATTGAAGAAACCAAGAATGAAGATTCATGGGTTTCAAGACTTCAAGACATTAAGTTATGAAATATAACCTAGGCCTATAATTTCAAAATAGCACCAAAATCTTGATTTCGATTTTAATTGTGGAATGAAATCCACGAACTTTTAAAAGTAGCCTATTTTAGATTTTAAACTTTTTTCCAAAACTGTCATTTAAAATCATCTCTTCTAGCTTAAATATTTTAGCCTCAAATTTAAAACTGTTTCTTAAATTCTTTAAACCTTGATTTCAATCATTTCAGGATTTAAATATTACTTTCAATTTTAAAATCTAGTTTCAAATAATTGCCTTGTGATTTCAATGTTTTAGCCTCAATCCCAAAAATTATATTTTAAGATTTTTTTTATGTATCTCTTATATTCGAATTTATAGATCTTTATATATATATATATATTATTGATGTCAAAAGTTAGTCTATTGATAGTTAACCCCCAAAGTGCTTAATCCACCCACCACTATAATTACAGAATGCAATAGAAAACAACACAGAGGACGCACATCAATTTTATAGTGGTTCGGCTTCAACCAAGCCTAGTCCACTTTATAATCTATGTTTATACCATCGATTACAGGTTACAGTTTCTTTGATTGAAAGAAAGCAGAGAAATAAGTGGCTTATACACAAAAAAATCCTTGCATTATAATATTATTTGATCGGGGTGTATAGTAGGCTCTTTTTAAAAAGCCAACAACGAACTTTTTCAGAAGAGAAGATCCACTTTTTTTTCATTTCTAGAAAGGTTTATTTATAGGCAAAAATGTGAACTGACATGTGTGCTACGTGGCAATCATCAAATCCTGGGTTGGCCACGTGTCACTCAATCCGGGATATCACTGCATGCGGAGGGCCTGGTCTCCTGCTGGGGAATAGTCTTTCACGATAATTGTGGCATACGTGGAGCTTGATATTTTTGTAAGAGCAGCAGAGTAGGTCATCTTCTCGATTATCAAGGCATACATGCACCTTGGAATCTGGAGCAAGGGAAGTTAAATAGGCTCGGTTTAACCAATAAAGCAGCCTTGAGAATCAGGCTTTGTTGTGTAGCATAGGAGGCGGATCGACATAGCTAGGGTCGATCAGTTGAATCGATCGACCATATCCCTGGACTTCGATTCATACTGGAAGAAGAGTACGTATGCTTGGGAAACTCAATTTGGTTGGAGCTAAGTTTGGATCGACCGAGATTCCGATCGATCCAGAAGAGAGAGATAGTTCAATCTTTGAGTTGTGACGGCTTTTAGCAAAAAGATTGCCAACACTTTTCCCCTTAGAACACATCTTTCTTGGTAAAGAAAGGTGTATTCTAGATATTCCAGAGAATGATGCACAAGAATCCAGAAAGTCATGGCTATGTCAAACCATATTATAAGATGGCCAGAAAACCGACGATCGTCAATGATCGTATTAAGTTCGTAAGAGAAATGAGAATACCAGAAAACCAACGACCGAGCCGGAACGTATTTAGAGAATACCTGAGGGAGTAGGGTCTCGTCGAGCCAGTCCAAGTGTGAGGGTAACGTTTACTGGTATGATAATCGGGTTTTCTTGTCAAATCCTGACGAGGTAATGTAGTTCTTCAGGTATAATCCATACCTGGTGTTGGATAATGGAGTTTTGATGACAACAACCTTATTTCAGTATTAATTAATTATAAAATATATACTAATATCTCTATCTAGAATATATATACACGTATATGCAGGAGTTGTATACATGAATTAATACTAAAGACTGTATAGTTTTAGAGATTTAAGAGATTCAGAATTCAGAGAAGATTCAAGACTCATGATTAATCAAGAAATCAATAGTTCAAGATAAATATGTTAATAGAGTCTAGTTCATATGTGAGACTCTGAACAGCACTCCAGGTTCAAATTCAGATTTTGTTTTTCAAATTCTGATTTTTAATTTTCAAATTCTATTTTTCAAAATTCAGATTCTAATTTTAATTAATTTTACTATCTTACATTTGATTTTAGACTTAAGTTTCAAAGTTTATAAGTTTGTATATTTATATAGTTATATACTTTTATATTTGTATAGTTTTAAACTTTATAATTTTATAAATATGTTTATATAATTCGTATTTATGATTTCACAGGATTTTCTACTTTATAATACTCATTTGTATTATTATGTTTTAATTCAAGAATTTCCAAAATAATATGTATGTTTAAACTCTTGAAAAATAGTTAAAATTTTTTTTTTAATACATATGTCAGTATGCCATAGATTGCATATCGCAATACCAAAGAAGTGATGCAGGAAGTGCCAAAAATTGATGCTATAGGCAAAAAATGATCTGTGGCAACACTTTTTTGGGGTTGCCTTTTGCCGCGTTGCCTTAGAGCCAAAGGCAACACCTTTTGCAATCCTATGGCAACATCGGTACAGGTGTTGACACAGTTACCATTATAACAAAAGAAATACCCTTTCACAACTGCCAAAAACAGTTGTAATATGTCTAATACAGCTGGCAATGATAATAAAGTCAACCTTTTTTACAACTGTTTCTAACAGTTGTTAAAATCTGTTTTACAATTGCTAAAAGTAATTACACCTCAACTGCTATTAATCAAAGATTTCATAATATTATAATTATAACCGCTATTTCACTAACAACAAACATAATTACTCACACTAAAAAGAAAAAACCAATTCAAATTTACACCATTAGTGAATTAGTAACTTCATTATAGAAAATAGTTGAATTCATTACATATGTCAATAAAAGTACATACACTTATCGCAAAAGTTACATTTCAACCATATAACACTACACACCTTATCTGGATGATATTTCTGAGCAGCTTTATGGTACGCTTTCTTGATATCTGCAGCAGAACTTGAGACTTCGATTCCCCTAAGTACGATATCTCTTTCCAGAGTTTCTGGTTATCTTCTTCAAAGCGCCTGAATGTACTTTACATCCTCTATATCAATCCAGATATTATTTTACAGTATGCTAAGATATATAAATTACTGATAAAAAAACATGCATATTTTCAGTTACCTCATACAGATCATTTTATAAATCTTCCTTCGTTCAACCATTATTCCACTACGTCTGCCAAAAACAACTCAAAACAGAGACCAGGTTTGGTGAGCACAATATTGGAGGCACTCCTAGCAGCATCAATAGCATCATGGACTGCAATTCCAACGTGTTATATTCAAAAGACATGTTTCATACATTAAACCCACATAGATCTTTAAGTAAATACTGGAACCAACAGATCTATTCAATACCCTATTTCATGTTTAAATTCTAGCTCATATGATTATAAATAGTTCACCATTTTCAATAAAGGATACATGTAAGGAGGATTCTAGCTCATATGATTATAAATCTATCTAGATCCAACGCATTTTTATCTTAAACCAGTGCAAGGAACAGTGAAGGTCAACTACAACATTGGGATTAAGTACACATTGCTAACTTTTAATGCTCTTATAGTTTCACCAACATCAATATAATGGACTTATACCCAAAATCATGCCTGTGAACGCCAAGTAAGCACGCAAATACATGGAATAATGAATTGTTAATACTATACACAATTTGCCATTAACTCCCATGCTTTTTTAGTACATATTGGAAATGCAAAACACAATTTGTTAATACTATACACAAAATCACAATAGCAACCAACACAGCTTATGTTTAAAAGGTACTCTTTAATTATAATATGAACAAAAAACTGTTAAAGGGTAAATAGTTTTCATTTAAATAAGCTAAATACGTGAATATGTCTTGTTCACATAAAGATGCACAAACATATCTTAAACTTTTAACACAGTTCAAAATATAATTAAAGATACACAACCTGGCATACTATATTTAATCCACATTACCAATATTTTAATTTGCTCTTTTTAGCAACTTTATGTCCCTTAAGCTAATTCAACTACGACATTGTCTAATGTACTTCTGCGGTAAACTGTGATGAAACATTTGAACCACCAACAATTGCAATAAAAGGCTTTTTGCTATTGTATCTCAAAATAACATTTGGCTAGTTTAGCATATTTCTTTCTCATTTACCATTCCCTATAGCTATACATTTTACTAATTAATCCTCGACACTTTATGAAACCTTTCAAACAATTTACATATGAAAAACAAACAATTTCAGTGTCTTTCTAATCATAAGATAATAATTTGTGTATCAACCATATATCTAACAAACACCTACCAAGACTAGCATATGTCAACTAAACCAATCTATATAAAAAGCAATTAAGAAAATAACACTTGAATTATGAACCACAGACCAAAAAATTTATTATTTTGACCATAGAAAGAAGTTAATTGAATTTGAATGCCCTTCTAAAAGAAGAAGAACCACTTCTTTCATGTTTTATAATAATATAGTACTTCTATATCAACCATTTTTTTTGGACAATTTTCTAAACCAATTGCCTTTTTTATAAAAATGGAGATAGTAAGACATGACGATGATGCAACATCAGCACAAAATATGGGAAAATCTTTCAAACCGTATAACATCCAAATTATTTTTCTAGAATTCAAATAGCTAATGTGCTTAATCATTATCCAAGTAGCAATGAGATGAAAGACAAACATACCACAAAATAGATGATTACTAATGTAAAGGTCCATTTGCAAGAGATTCATTGAAATTAGAGCGGTTTATAAGAATCAAACAAGCTGTGATCCAAAATCTTGTACTTCTCATAACATGTGTTTATTCTTTGCACCTAAATTTATTTATTAATAATCTCTATTTAGTAAGTTTTGAAGACCGGAGATAATAACACGACTGAACTCCCTAGTCAATGTAAAAATTACTCAAAATTAGCAAAGAGATAGAAATGTACTGTGTATAGAAGTAGAACACAAATCCGCCACTATTGGAAACCAAAACTACCAGTAGCAACCCCGTCATCACCACAACAAAAGCATGAAACACCAAAATCCAAATTGGATTCAAGCTTATCCAACATGAGCTCCATAAATCTGAACTTTTAAGCATTCTATCTTCTTTCGATCTAAAAATAACGATCGCTGGAGTTATTATGAGCAAAGCGCAGACGAACACCTGCCAATGGATAAAAACAAGATTTTTGGAAATCAGTTGCAAATTGAACGAGATCTGAAAATGAAAAACAAGGTATTGGCGGATGAACGAAAATTAGGGATCCGATTGATTTTGGAAATGTGGAAAATTTGGGGGGGGGGGGGGTGAGAATGAAATGAAAACAAAAGCACTCAATGAAAACAAAAGCAGGAAAATAGAAATTGCTGAGACGCGGATTGATGTGAGATGGATGGTTGAGATTTTATTTTAACTAATGGTGTGGAATGCTGAGGTGTAATTTTTTTTATATTTTTTTAATTAGAATATACCTATAGCTACTGCAACACAATTTGATATATATGCTAACACCTTGAAACGTGCGTTGCAATAGACTAGAATCAGCATATCTATGGTAACAATGTAGCTAGCAACACCCAGGATTTTCATTGCAGTATGCCATCTGCGGCATAGTGTTTGACATACAAAGGAGTGGATGTCAACATATAACTTTCACTTTTTCAATTTTCAAAGGAAGTGTCTTTTTACTATTTGTAACGTTCCAGAAGCGTTGCAACCTTTCAAATCTTATAAATAGGGGTTGATTTCGAATTATTTAACCATTATTCTTCTCCATCTTCACCCCTTTTCAATCCCCCATTATTGTTTAATATTTTATTGATTTCTACACTTCTACTCTACCGATTTCTATTCTAAGTAAATAAAACTTCTTCTCTTCTCACTCTCTACTGATTACTCTTTGAATCAAAATGTTATTGAAGAGTTATAGGGTTGTTGTAATCATTTGGGACTGTTTGGGAAAGGGTGTGTTCCTTATAGCCCTGAAATCAAGGAAAGGAAATTGTGTTAACCTTGTAGCCGTGAAATCAAGGGTGGTGGAATCGATGTTAACCTTGTAGCCATGAAATCAAGGGGGTGGAATCTGTATAAACCTTACAGCCGTGAAATCATGGGGATTGTACTTAGATATTGATCTAGTAATAAAACTTTGTGCAATCCATCATTGCGTGGGACTGGACGTAGGAGTAATTCGAACCAGTATAAAACATGGTGTGTTCTTTCCTTTTCTGCATTTTATTTTTGTTTATTTCTATGTTTATGTTTGATTATGTGTCTGTGATCATCTCTGTGGTGTGTGATTCATATAGTATATCACATAAGTTTTATATTTTCTTAAATTTTTTGAAAACACTATTCACCCTCCCCCCTCTAATGTTTATCTTGCCTTAAGATCCACATTCCGCATTCCCTAACAATTGGTATCAGAGCAAGATTTTTCAAAAAGTTCATAATCTGATTTTTGAAAATATTAAATAGCAAATTTTGAACACTAGTTTAAATTCATGCATTGCATTAGTATTAGATGATTCTGCATTCAATTTTATTGAAAAATCAAGTTATCATGATATGATTTCTTGAAAAGTTTAAATTGATATATCACAGAATCATCATGATGTTATTATTTCAAAATACAATTAGTTATTTTGAAAAATCCCTTGAATCATTGAAAAGGTATGTTGTTTTACAGGAAAAGAAGTTATATTTGATGATTGTTGGCCAAATGACACCAAGATGATCATTTATCAATCAAGAAAAGAAGAGTTTATGAAGGGATATGACTTTTGGGCTTATAGTAGTTGAAGTATCCATTCATTCAAAATTCAAATTCAAATTTAAAATGTTGACGCTAAGTTGACCAGGCCATATAAAAAGGAAATCTTCTTATCTAGATGATTCAGATTCATCATCAAGCGATGAAGAGCCAGAAACTGGAAATCGAAATATATGTTTCACAGCTATTCAGAATTCAGAGAACAACGAAGAAATTGATCTAAAAACCAAGTACACCTTAATGAATTTTTAAATTTTTGGTTGTTTTGATGAATAGATGCTTTGTTTGCCTTATTTGAATTTGAAATTTAAAATTTTTAAAATTCAAATTCAAATTTTGAAATTCAAAATAATAATAAATAATGATATAATTAAATTTAAATATTTGATTAAGATTAATATTATTTCTGGAAACAAATTAAACATAAAGTATTAAAGTTTAAATAAAAAAACAAAATCAAAAAGCAACTTGTCTTTTGAAAACATACATATATCTCGACATACAAAAATCGACATGTCGACATATGTACTGATAAATTAAAATTTTGAATTTTCAAACTTCGCTCCATCTTTTCAATAGGAAAATGCCAATTCAAACTCTAGCTATTAACTTTGTCTGTCTACTTATTTTCTTACATCTTATTTCAAAATATACATTATAAGTATATAAATTAATAAAATTATACAGACATGTTAATCTGATATACAAAGTAAATATTAATTTATTCATCTTTTATGTAAAGTACAAACATGCATAGTTTAACTTATATATTAATCATAGGATTTCATAACAATTTTGGATTACATTATTACAAATGCTATTTACTACTTAATACTTATTTTCTTATTAAGATTTATAAAAGCTTGAATATTTAACCTGATATTTTGGTATAAAAGTATTATATATATATATATATATATATATATATATGATTTTATGTCTTAAATATGTAGTTTAAATATAAGAAGATATAGTTTTATAATTTAATTTATATCCAGATTTCATAATTTTGTTATAACTGTAGATTTCCTTTTAAGTTTTAACATATAAACGACCCTTTAGAAAATTAATATATTTTGATTTCTAAAAGTTTAAATTTAAGAATTATTTGTATCAAATGATTGATTTATATAATAAATTAAATTTTAAGTCCTTTTTAAAATTAGTTTATATGTATGTATATATATACACACACACACAATTACGAATATATGTTTGTATAAAAATAGTTTACCTTATATGATACAATTCTATATTCTCTTTAAGAAGATCATTAATTTTTACTATATTAAATAAGCACCCTATTAAAATTATATTCACATTTCTTAGAAAATTATTTTGAATACTTATTTTTTTATTACCAACTATCATGAATATATATAAAAACTTTAATATTTACTATCCTTTCTTTAGTATTACTAACCTAAGTCTAGAAATTATTGTATATTACCTTTTTTGATTCAAATAATTTATAATATATATATATATATATGTATATACATAATAGTTAGATATTACTTCAAATATCCTTTACAACAATATATATCATCATCAAACCATTATGCATATTGTTATTACACATATTATTTCATATCATACCTCATTTATTATAATACATGTCAAAAATCATTCACATTACAAGCTACATATCATTCAATATATCATCTCATATTGCTGTGTGTATGACATATAGTTCATATTGCATTTTAACCAACATACTGCACACACAGCATTACATGTTAACTTGTTACACTTCACACAACTAGTATACTGTATGAGGAGTTCTTATCTAGTTAGAAATAAATAAGATTATAAATTAAATACATAACATATTTGTTTAAATTAATTGACTTGTTTGGCATGTTTGACTTAATTGACTTGTCTGATTTGTCTGATATGAATAACTTGATTGACTTGTTTGACATATAGTGATTGATAGGTGTGTTAGAAATATACTTGTGCATTTGTGGTTAATAGGAGTTTTATAGGTTTTTAGGATAAATAGAAGTTACAAGAAATGTTTGGCTTTATTTGAAACGATGTTTTATGATAATAAAACTTAAATGAGTTGATTGTTTGGATTAAATTGCATAAATATTGACTTTTCATTACTTGACTCAATTCAAGTTGTATCATAGTTTTAAGGATATCTTATCAAAATTATTTAGATTTATAGTTTTAAGGTCTAGATTAAAGTCTTATTATAGTTTTAAGGGAATTTGATTTTAGGCTAGGTTTAGTCCTGTATTAGATTAAGGGGAAGTTTTTTAGTTTCTAGGTTTAGTTGAAGGTTCAAGAATGTTTTTGAATTGACATATATTTTGGTTCGGTTGATTTGATTTAGATTGTTTAGATTGATTGTTCAAATTGCTTGTTTGAATTACTTTTTTGGATTGTTTGTTTGGATTGATTGTAAATATTGATTGGATTGCTTAGTGTATTGTTCTTCTATTTAGTTTATTAGACTAGTCATAATTTTATGGGGAGTTATAATCTTTTAGGCTGATAACCATAGATTTAAATGAATATATACGGTTATAAGGATATTATAGAATCAGGGTTAGTTATATTAGAAACATTTATAGCATACATTTAGGGGGAGTATATTTGGAAAAAAATTTCGGTAATGACAAAGGGGGAGAAATTATAAAATATAAACTTAGTTTAAGGGAGTATGTAGGATTCATAGTGAAATGGGGAGTAATCAAAGGATCAGATCAAAAAGTATTAACAGGTATAAATATTTTATAAACTAATGTTTTCATTATAAAAAAGGGGGAGACTGTTGGAGAATGGATTTTTGATGACAACAACCTTATTTCAATATTAACTGATTATAAATTATATATAAACATCTCTATCTAAAGTATATACACACACACACATATGCATGAGTTGTATATAGGAATTAATATTGAAGGCTGTACAGTTTTAGAGATTCAAGAGATTCAAAATTCAGAGAAGATTCAAGACTCATGAGTAATAAAGAAATCAAGAGTTCAAGATAAATATAATAATGGAGTTTAGTTTATATGTAAGACTCTGAGTAGCACTCCAGGTTCAAATTCTTTTTTTCAAATTTTAATTTTCAAATATCAAATTTTATTTTTCGAAATTCTAATTTTAATTAGTTTTCTATCTTACCTTTGATTTTAAACTTAAGTTTCAAAGTTTATAAGTTTATATATTTATATAGTTATATACTGATATACTTTTATATTTATATAGTTTTATATAAATATGTTTATATAATTTATACTTATGATTTCATTTGATTTACTATTTTATAATACTCACTTATATCATTATGTTTTAATTTCCAGAAAAATATATATGTTTAAACACTTGAAAAATAGTTTAAAAAATATTTTTTAATACATATGTCGACATACAAAGGAGGGGATGTCGACATATAACTGTCACTTTTTCAATTTTCAAAGGAAGTGCCTGTTCATTATTTGTAACATTCCAGAAGCGTTGCACCCCTTCAAATATTATAAATATGGGTTGATTTCGAATTTTTTAACCATTATTCGTCTCCATCTTAACCCCTTATCATTTCTCTATTAATATTTCATATTTTATTGATTTCTACACTTCTACTATGCCAACTTCTATTCTAATTACATCAACCTTCTTCTCCTCTCACTGTCTACTCATTACTCTCTAAATTAAAGCACTATTGAAGAGTTATAGGGCTGTTGTAATCATTTGCGATTGTTTGGGAAAGGGTGTGTTCCTTGTAGCTTTGAAATTAAGGAAAGGAAACGGGGTTAACCTTGTAGCCGTGATATCAAGGGTAGTGGAATCGGTGTTAACCTTGTAGCCGTGAAATCAAGGGGATTGTACTTAGATATTGATCTACTAATAAAACTCTAGGCAATCCAGCGTTGCGTGGGACTGGAATTTGGAGTAATCCGAACCAGTATAAAATCCAGTGTGTTCTTTTCTTAATTTTATTTTTGTTTATTTTTGTGTTTGTGTTTGATTCTGTGTCTGTGATCATCTCTGTGGTGTGTGATTCATATAGTAGGTCATATAAGTTTTAGATTTTCTTAAATTTCTTGAAAACACTATTCAATCCCCCTTTAGTGTTTGTCTTGCCTTAAGATCTTCATTACGCATTCCCTAACACCTGGAAATCCAAAGATAGGTATAAACCATACCGAGAGACAAAGTGTAAACTATACTCGCATTAGAAAAGAGTTAAGTATGTCACATCCTGATAGATAGGAGGTATCAACCATACCCAGAAGGTGGGATGAGCATAAACCATAATCAGGCAAATATCGATTTATCTTGTCGAATCCTGGCAAGGTAACTTGATTTGTCAGGTATAAGCCATATCTGGGGATCAAGTATAAACCATACCCGGGTAGTGATTTGATTAGCTTTCCATATTCTGGTAAGATATCTCAACCCTTCAAGTGTAAGCCATACCTGGAAGCCTAAAGTTGGGCATAAATCATGCTCAAGGTATGATCCTTACCGAGAGATTGAGCATAGGCCGTACTCGATGTTTAGTGGTGTTTCTTTGCCAAATCTTAACAAGGTAGTTTAGTTCGTCCAAGTATAATCCACATTTGGTAGTCTAGTTTGAGTATATACTATACTTGTGTTGAAAAGAGTTTGTCACATCCTGAAAAGTAGAGTTTAGGCCTAGATATTAGTCGTACCTTAGTTGAGGAACGATTATAAGCCATATTCTGATTTTGTTTGAGAATCATGAAAAATCCTGACAAGATAGTTACATTGATCAAGCATAAACCAAAATAAATTCTAATTGGTTTATAGTCAACCAGAGCACGCCTTGGGATTTCATCCTAACCCGTACGTGTGTAATTGAGCCTAACCACTTCACTCATAGAGTAGTTGTACTATTGAAAATGTGGAATGCCCGAGAATTAAGGCCTAACCCCCTTGCGTGCATGAGTCAACATAGCTATTGAAGAATTCAAAACTTTAAAATTTGGTAAATTTCTTATATCCTAAGAAATGTAGCGATTCCGGACTGATCTAATCCAGACCAGTTGATGATGATTCTGAGATTGCTAGACTCGGGATCCTTCCCATTCCGAGGAGCATGGGAAACATTCTGAGAAGCATGAGAGGATAGTAGTGGCGGTGTAGAGATGCCACAGATTTCTTAACATACTCACGTAGCTCTCCATGTCTAACCCGTTCTTTGATGAGATATCGCAAGCGACTGCAGTAGTAGATCCATGACCTGCCATAACTTGAAACATGTATTGATTTCCTTATTGATGCTCTTTTTGAGTTGGCTCCCTCCTGGGAGGCTTATGGAAAGGAAAAGTTCCTCGCACGTCGAGGTATATATCCAATAGTGAGGAATTGAGCTTGGTGTATCATCCTATTTGGGATATCTTCGGAACTGCACATTCTTGTCGTTCTTTTCAAATACTTTCCCATTTCCTTTGTTTTCGTCAGCAGTGGATGGCCCTCCATCTTTCATAGCAAGTATGCCGAGATTCTCCATCTCGATATTATCATCCTCTTGTCGGAGGAACCTATTTTCCTCAGAGTAGAAATCTCTAATGTCTCCGGGAGGGTCCCTCTGAAGGGATATTTTGAAGTCCGTTCTATCCAGAACACTGGCCATGGCGGCCATGAGCACCATCAATGGTTCAGGTCCATCGACCGATGCTACAGCCACGTTGACTCTTTCCAAGAAAGAGTGTAGGGTCTCGTCGGACCGCTGGTTGAACATGACGCTCTTAGCCTGAGATATGTGAACTCAGAATTGCTCAATGAAGAGAGCGACGAGAATATTCCTGCTGTTGATCGATTTAGTTGGTAGATGTCGAAACCACATGGCGGCGATGTCGGTTAGGAAAAGAGGGAAGCACTTAACCATGACATTGACCGATGCCGATAGTACCTTCATATGGCTCATATAGTGCATGAGATGAATAGTAGGATCTGTCTTGCCGTTACATGGTTCCAGAACTGGAAGTTTGAAGTCAGGTGGGTTACAGGAATTCCTAGTTTCCCATGCGAATGGACTGCGGTAGACGCTATCCACATCTTGCTGTGAAGTAGTGCTACGGGTAAAGAGCTAATGATACTGGAGATTTGGTTCCCATCCCCGAGAAGTCGTTACCACGAGTCCAATTCTACGTCGGTGGCTTCAGCAAGAGTCTTAGTACAGGGTGGAAACATGCCTCGCGTTCTTGGGGTCAGTTTGGTATGGCCCACATGTGACGGGTGAATGTGGTCCGCTGCCTCAGTTGTTGGTTCCAGATTGCCTGGGACCCCTGAGTTGGCATGTGTGTTAGGCCAAACCACATCCACGACGGTAGGATTGGACCGTCCCAGGATAGCATTATCAGTTCAGGTTTCATTGCTACCGTCTAGGACAATATCAAAGTGGTTTGCATTAGTGTTTCCCTCCGTCCCGTTGAGAGCTAATGTGATATTGCAGTCTTGGAGAGACGGAGGGTTGTTGCCCCCAGCTAAGCTTGGATCGCCGTGCTGGCAAGGTTGAGTGGGAGACGACATAAGTCCGGTTTGTGGTAAGATATCAGATCGAAATAAAGGTTGTTTTGAACCAGGCTCTAGTAGATGCAGAGGTTGCACCGAACGATCCGACCCAAGATACGGTCGATCAAGAAGTTGAGTAGAACTAGGACCCGGTCGTCCAGAAAGCTGGGTTGATCCAGATGGTGGCAGAGTGGTAGACCAATTTGGGGTTGGATACCTTTGGTTTGAATGTAGTTGCTGCCCCCAACTTTTCTTGTTGCAGGGAGTGATAGTTGGTTGCTCAGCCTTCCTTCCATCTGAGCGAAGAAATTGCTCATCATTTCCAGTTTTTTTTTGAGGAGTTCATCTTGGTGCGCCATTCTGGCCTTGATTTCAGCAAAAACTCCCTCCATCTCGTCATAGTCAAGTATTGGGATGGTTCTTCGTGAGAGGAAACCTCCAGGCTTACCTCCGCTACTGCATCTGCTAGGCCAACGGTTTGAGCATGGCAAGATATTGCATCCTTCTTCTGGTTCACCATTGTTTCTTCAACGAATAATTATCCAAATCCTAAAGCTTAGAAATAGAAGAAGGTTGAAGGTTTGCCCCCCTTTTTGGTGTGCCAAAGTATTGGCCTCAAAAGTTGGTCTACTAATAGTCAACCCCAAAAGTGTATAATCCACACACAAATATAATCATAGAATGCAAAAGAAAACAAGTAAACTCAGAGGACACATAGCAATTTTACAGTGATTCGGCTTCAACTAAGCCTACATCCACTTTATAATCTCGGTTTATATTGTCGATTATAGGTTATAGTTGCTTTGATTGAAAGAAAGTAGAGAAAGAAGTGGTTTATACACAAAATCCTTGCGTTACAATATTGTTTCATCGGAGTGTATGGTAGGCTCTTTTTAGAAAGCCAACCATGAACTTTTTCAAAATAGAAGATCCTATTTTTTTCATTTCTGGAAATTTGTATTTATAGGTAAAAATGTGGACCGACGGGTGTGCTACGTGGCAACCATCCGATCCTAGGTTAGCTACGTGTCACTCGATCCGGGATATAAGCTGCATACGGTGGGACCTGGTCTCCTAATGGGGAATAGTCCTTCTCGATAATTGTGGCATATGTGGAGCTAGAGATTTGGTGTATGAACAGTAGAGTATGTCATCTTCTCAATTATCAAGGCATACGTGGACCATGGAATCCATAGTAAAGAAATTGAATAGGCCCAGTTTGAACAATAAAGAAGCCTTGAGAACTAGGGTATGTTGTGTAGCGTAGGTGGCGGATTAACATAGTTGGGGTCGATCGACACGATCCCTAGACTTCGATTCATACTTGAAGAAGAGTACATCTACTTGGGTTACTCAATTTAGGTCGAGCAAAGTTTAGTTTAACCGAGATTCCGATCGATCCTTAGTTCAATCTTTGAGTTGTGACGCCTTTTACCAAAATGTTGGTTAATATATATATATATATATATATATTATGATTTTCAAATATTATTCTCTAAAGACTACGTAAAATATATCCCAAAAGAATTACAATTCTCAAAATTATTTCGACAAGTTTCAGAATAGGAATCATTTTAATAACAAAATCACTTTCCAAAATATACAAAGGCAGGTTCACATCCTTCATCCCCTCATGTCGACATGACGACAATAGTTTTCGAAATCAAGTTTCAAAAGAAGTGTCTTTTTGTCATATCTCTTTGTGAGTGGACATGACTGTTAATTTCCTATAAGTACCAGATGTTTTCAACGAATTTTCAATAAAATTTTCATCCTTTCTTCACTTCTTATTCCCTAATATTATTTTTTAAACAATCTTAACAAAGCTTTGCCAAAATCCTAAGCGAATCAAACTCGGTTATCTCTAGTTCGATTCTCTATCATTCTCTCTATAAGATCTCAGTGCTAATTAGAGCTATAAGATTATTTGCAATAAGCAAGATCATATCAAATCTCTCTATCCATAAAAGCAATTTGAAATGATGTGACTATGGCCAATAAATCAGTTGGGCGTGACTGTAGCCCGATGAAATCAGTTGGGTATGATTGTAGGCCGGTAATTCAGTTGAGTCTCATTGTACTTCGAAGACATAAGGGATATATTTCATGGCCTTGAAACTGAAGGTTGTAATCTTGACACTATATTTGAAAAGAAATTTGTACAATAAATTGTGTGGGACAAGATGTACGATAACACTGAACCCACATAACATTTCGGTGTGTTCTTTCCTTTACTGCTTTTTATTCCCTATTTTCATCTGTAACTGAATCTGTGATTGCATCTGTGTTTGCGAATTGCTACTGTTTGTGTTTAATTTCAAATTTTTTAAAAAAGGATTCATATAACTCATTAAACACTTTTCATCCCCCTCTAATGTTAATCCATCCTTAAGATCGGTAATCTGCATTCCTCATATTTGATATCAGAGCATTGGTTTTCAAAGTTTTCGTAATCTGAATTTTGAAAAAATTTATATGGAAATTTTTTGTAGTTCTTTTAACACTAGTTCAAAATTATCCAAATCATTATTGTTTCATAAGTCGACATATTTTTATTATAAAGAATCAAATTATCTACTGAATTGATGTGTTATATGGTTTAACACTCATTGGACAAATGGTGCAAATAAAGAAAAACAAATGGGAACTTAATAGTGGATGTTCAAGACACATGACTAGAAAATCGGAGATACAGAAGGAAGAAGTTTATAAATATGGAGGACCGGTCAACTTTGCAGACAACAAAGGATTTGTGACTGGCATCAACAACATCGGTAAGTCTAAAACACCTACTATTTCTGACGTTTTGTTAGCTTGAAATTCAAAACACAACTTTCTTAACATAAGTCAACCATGTGACACGGGCAACAAAATTAAATTTGAAAAGCATAAGTATCACATTGAAAATTATAACTGTTTCATTTTTAAATATATATGACAATTTAGATAACTTTGATCTGAAGTCCAACAAAGAAATTTTTATCGAATATTCTAATAGAAGTAAAGCTCAAAGTTTTTAATTTAAGAACTAACACCATTGAGGAAACATTACATGTATTTTTGATGAAAATAAAAAAAAAATCAAATAAATGATGAAGATGATTTAGTACAGTAAATAATGAATAAAATAAAATAAATTGTGAAATTTTTCATCTTAATAAAAGAATCAGGTTTTAAAAGATCACTCTATAGACAATGTACTAGGAAATATTTAATGTCTAGCCAGAAATAGAAACCCATTAAACAACATGAGTAATTTAACTTTTATGTCAACTATTGAACTGAAAAATCCAAGGAAGCATCATCTGATGATTCACGAAGTATTTCCATGCAAGAATAAATAAATCAATTCACCAAAAACGATGTATGAGAACTTATTCCTAGACCCGAGGACAAAACCACAATTGAAACTAATTGGGTTTATAAAAAATAAAATGAATGAACAAGGTGAGGTTATTAGAAATAAAAATCAATTAGTCACACAAGGTTATTGTCAAGAATAAACAAACTATAACGAAATCTTTGCACCTATAGCAAGATTAGAAGCTATTAGAATTCAACTTGCTTTCGCAAACGATAACAATTTCAAAATATTTCAAATGGATGTCAAAATGTATTTTAAAATGGTTTCGTTAAAGAAGATGTTTATGTTGAACAATCCCCACATTTTTTAAATAAAAAGTTTCCAAATCGGTTTCGTTAAAGAAGATGTTTATGTTGAACAATCCCCACTTTTTTTAAATAAAAAGTTTCCAAATCGTGTTCACAAATTAGTTAAATCTTTATCTGGTTTGAAACAAGCTCTTTTAAACTAGTATGTCAGGATGAGGTTCTACTTAGTACAAGCAAATATTGAAACTAGTAAAGTAGATATCAAAAATAGTGTTCCATTGGTACAGATTTTTGTGGATGATATAAATTTTTGTTAAACAAACAATGAAATGAACAAAAAAAATTAGAAAATGACAAAAGAGTTTAAGATAATTCGTATGGGTGAACTTACTTTCTTTTTAGGATTGCAAATAAAATAGTTAGATAGTGGTATTTTCATTAATCAAGAAAATATGCTTAGGACCTAATTAATAATTTTGATATGACAACTGCAGTGAAAAACCTGCTCCCATGATAATCAACGAAGCCTTAAATAAAGAAGATAAGTCAAAAGATGCTAACCAAAAACTATATAAGGGAATGACTGGATTGCTACTCTATATAACAGCGAGTCGATATGACATTATCTTAGTGTCTATCTCTATGCAGGATACCAATCTTAACCGAGAGAAACTCATTTAAAAGTTGTTAGACATATTCTAAGATATGTTAGACATGCTTTAGGCTATGGCCTATTTTATCCTAAAAACAATACATCAGATTTAATCCCATATTGTGATACTAACTACGTTGGATGTAAATTAGACTGAAAATGTACAAGTAGAACTTGTCATCTTTTAGGACACTTTATGGTTTTTCGGTTTAGCAAAAAGCAAAATATTGTTTCTCTATCAACAACAAAATCATAATATACATATATATATATATATATGTGTTTGAGAGAGAGAGAGAGAGAGTAATTGTGGACGCGAAGTGTGAAGAGGGAACGGTTTCTTCTGACGAAATACCCCCAAAACCTCCTGACAACCCCATCAACGGCGCTCCAACATCGGCCACAACATGGAAAAAATCATGGGCACAGGCAGTAACAGGGGCTTCATTTCCACCAGAAGAAACGAAAGAAGAAGAACTCGATTTCATTTCCCCGCAAGATAATGGAAAGTTCTTCATTCCACAGTTGTACTCACAGATCGCAGCGGATAAATGGAAGAATACGATAGTCGCTTATGTTCTCGGAAGTCGTCCCCTTTATGCACAATTTTTAGAATACGTGAAGAAGGTATGGAAATATGTGGGTTCTTTTGATGTTTACTACAGGAAAAGCGGATTTATTTTCATTCGATTTGAAAATGAGGACGATAGCATTCGAATTATAAAAATTGGTCCACACACATATAATTCAAAAATTATCGTCATGAAGAAATGGCATGAAGGAATGATTTTCACGCATGATTTTTTCTCTTCCATACCAATATGGGTAAAACTGCTTGATTTAAATCTGGAATTGTGGAATAGAAATGCTTTAAGTAGGATTGCTTCCACGCTTGGGAGGCCAATTCGTATGGATACAACCACGGTAAAGGAGAGTCAGCTCAACTATGCCCATATATTAGTTGAAATTGAAGTGTATTTCAGTTATCCCCAAATGGTACAAGGAGTGAATTACAGCATTGAGGAGTTTGAGATTCCAGTTGTGTATGAATATAAACCTAGGCCTTGTGAGAATTGTAAAGTCTTCGGCCACCACAGTAGAAACTATAGCAGTCATATAATGAAGACATGGCAAGAGAAGAAACAGAATACAAACATTCATCAAGAAGGAAGACAAAAAATAGAGGCGAGTTCAAAAAAAGAGGACACCAACTGCTTCTCAGACTCCACTATGCAAGACAGTGTTGCCAATGAAGACATAGACAAGAAAAGAAAGTAGCTCTGTTTTGAAAAAGTGAAGCGTAATGAGAAGGCACAAATTAGTACAGAGGAAAAGGACCATGAAAAAGGGGTTTTATCCTCAAAGAGAATGTCTAAAAAAAGAGTGAGGCACCGATGGTGACGAATAGCGATATTCTATTGAGTAACCCCTTTGGCTGTCTCCACTGTGAAGACCCTACGTCATCCACTGCGACACGCAATTCCTTATGGTCGGCACAACAAAGTACAACTGCATTTGATAAAGTGATCATTGAAGATGGGAGTGGAAATTCTAGTTTGGACAAGTTTGGCACAACAGACGAATATTTCACTGATTCATATCAATAGTTTGTAGAAGAGGTAGCAGCACAAGTAGAAGAAGTACATCATGCACCTGACCAGGTCGACTTCTCTAGAATGCTATCGGCTAACCCCATACATGAGCAAAAGACGTTAAAACCGTCTACTGCTCCTCCTCCTCCTCCTAGGAGGCAAACGAGAAGTTCCTCAACTATCTCTTGAAATAGGAGTGGAAGGGGTTAGAACTGCTGACACTTTCTAGCTCCTTACTAGTCATGCTTTTGTCCGGGGTTTGGACAGTAAGACGGCTTAAATAGGTTTATCAACAGATCTGTATTGTAGGCTTTACCTGTTTTTTAGTTTGGTGATTGCGGTGCTTGTTCATGGTTTCGTCGCAATGTGCATATACACTGGTTGCGCGCATGATTTTGTTCTTGCTTTCGAGAATACCGCCAGTTAGAATTTGGAACTTGGATAATGTAGCAATTTGTGTAGCTGCTGGAGTCTTTCACGAAGGTAGAGTGCAACAGTTGAACGATGGAGATATTGGGATTTGGCACATTGGGCTTAAAATTAGTTTGATACATACAAGTGTTCTGTACACTTTCCAGGAGGACTGCAATGCTCGAAATATATAGGGACCAGTTTGGCATTGTGATCCTACTGTTTATTTTTCATATATTTCAGTGAGTAGGCTGGTTTGGTTGATAAAGGAGGATATAGGGCGTGATGATGGTTTAGTGCGGTGTACATATTTGTGTTTATAGGCCTGTTTTGTATATACGTGTGAGTTGTATTGAAACGTGTTTTTTAATAAAGAACCTATTTTCAATATATATATATATATATATATATATATATATATGATACCTTGGCTTATTCTCAAGTTATTTATATGCAACAAACTCTAAAAGAATTTGGAATAAATATATTAAAATCACTAATTATTGTAATAATACAAGTGTAAAAAAATATCCTACTAATTACACTTGAACCAAATATATCGTTACCATAAATCATTTTATTAGAGATAATATAAGTAAAGAAATTGTTTCTATTGAATTTATTAACACTGAGAATCAAATAGTTGATATTCCAACTAAACTTTTGAATCAGTTAACCTTTAGAAATTTAGAACAGAACCAGGTATTTATTATATAACTGGGATATAGGATATAGTAATATAAATAACTAAACAATTTTTTTTTCAAGATTTACATTGGGATGTCGACATACCCCTACCCCTTATGCTGGCATACAACGGTAAAAACTGAAAATGTGATGATGAATCTAAAATTTAAAATGATTATATATACTTATATCTCGAATTTACTTGTCTTCCACTTTATTTTTCTCTGTGATAAGTTTTTGAAAACATAGATTAATGGCACCCTCTTCCATATCAAACCAAAACAAAACATTTTCCTTCCCTTTTCCCACTTCTGATCCATTCAAATAACAACACTGTCCTTAAGCGTGAAGATAAAAGAAATTTTGAAGGGTTTTCTACAAATGATGACTGAAATACAAGTCATGCAAATAAGGATGGCTAAGAAACAAGAAAAATAAGGCAAGATTCTTAGAAATAGGCAAAATTTTCTAATGGTTAATCATTCAAACTCGATCGTGATTGAAGATGACTCCTTTAATATCCAGGTTCGTTATCCACTTGAAGAAGAAGAATAGTATGTCGACTAAGACAATAAAGTTAAATGTGTTGGAGAAGTTTGTTTCGACAACAATGGTAATTTGGTCGAACAATGTGGAAACTTTTGTCTTCGTTTCCTTAATTATTCGATTCACAAGTCACCAATTGTCAAAGACTCTCATTAGTTTGTCTTTCTGTCAATAGTTCTTATATATATATATATATATATATATATATATATATGTGTGTGTGTGTGTGTGTGTGTGTGTGTGTATATATATTGTAAGTAAGTGCACATATGTGAATACGTATGTAATTTAATAATATATAAATTACATTTACATTTTGCTTATCACTACACCATAATGGCCATTTGGCAACCCTTTTTTTTCAATTGTCAACACTTATTTGTGTTGCCGTATAGTATCAAGAATAAGCGTTGCTATGTTAAAAATGTGTTGCTAAAAATACAAATTTATATTTTTTTTATTGCCAATGCTTATTTGGGTTGGTATGCCTAGTTCCCAGGGGCAAAAACGTAAACACCCTCTTTTATTCTGCCGAAACCCTATGCTTACCCATCCTCAAAGCTTAACAATCCCTCGGCCGCATTGATAAGAATTAGAAAGCAGAAACACGCTGATTCAAAGAAAAGCGATTTTCCTTCCACTTCGGCCATTTCCAGTTGGACGATTTGGAGATTCACGGCAAGGAAGCAGGTGATTTCCGCAATTTTTAGTGAACAAGAAAAACCCCTAAATTCCTACATTTGTTGATATTACTTTAGGGTTCGAGTGGTTACTTGAGATTTCTTTTGTTAAAGTACAATAGCTAATCTAGTATAATGTTTTTTCGTCTATTCCTTACATTTTTATGGGTATATAAAGTTTAGTATTTTTATGGGAAGCTTGTGCGATGGGTTCTTTGTTTTTCCCTTTTTTATCTACATGCTCTGATCTTCGATTGGGTGATTCATTGCAAGGGGAACTGAGCATTCAAATACATGTTTAGGTCCAGCAACAGGGATTTTTTAAAGGCAAAAATCAGATTAAACATAACATTATCAGTTTTCTTTAGCTTATCAACAAAAAAATCTAATGTTTTCTCTGTTGTTGTTGAATACAATGTAATAGACCTAACTTATAATATATATGTATCCTCTTCCCCAGAAAACAAATTGTCATCGGACCCGGTTACACTGGTTTAGAAATGGGTTCGGTCTGGAAAGGACTTGGACCTGAAGTAACTGTAGTTGAGTTTGCACCTGACATCATCCGTTCCATGGATAGTGAAATGCGCAAACAGTTTCAATTCATGCTGGAAAAGCAGAAATGGAATCCATGCTAAAGACAAAAGTGGTATCAATCGACACATCTGGGTCGGGCATTAAAACACTCTAACCCGCACCCAGTGGCGACCGGACCACATTAGAGGTGGAAGTAGTCCTAGTTTCAGCAGGTAGATTGAAGATATGATACCTGGTCCGATGCTTGCACACAAAGCCGAAGAAGGCGGAGTTGCATGTATTGAGTTCATAACGAGTAAAGAAGGGCATGTGGATTATGACATGGTACCCGAAGTTGTGTACACGCATCCTGAGGATGCTTACGTTGGGAAGATGGAAGAGCAGGTGAAGGCTACTGGGGTGAGTTATAGAGTGGGCAAGTTTCCGTTCATGGCTAATAGCAGGGCAAAGGCTATAGATGACACTAAGGGTTTGGTGAAGATGTTGGACGAGAAGGAAAGCAATTCTCCAGCGATTCATACAAAAGGATGGGATCCGAACTCGAGCTCTTAGGATTTTAACAAGGAAAAGGAACGGTAGCTTCGGGCGATTCAAAGTCGACTCTCAAACAGTCATCGGCTTGTGGTGTAGTAGCTTGATGCTTGGGGACTGGGTACAGTTTTGGAACACCCACCAGACTCGGACCAGTACAGTGCCTATAAAATGTTGAGTAGGGAATAGTCTCTAGTTCTTTTATGATTTCTTCCGAAAATGATGAGTAATACTCAATAATATTATCATCAGTTATTAATGGTTTACTGAAATGGCTTACTTCAACCATATTTTGTTTACCTGAACCCGTTCAACTGGTGTATTTTCCTTCATATGTGTGTAGATACAAACAGTTTGAACTATTCAGCCCTTAACATAACCTTCATATGTGTGTAGATACAAAGAGTCAAGTATTTGTTTCCTGTTATACTTGACTTGATTAAATATTCAATCTGGTTTCACTGTTGTCATTAGTTGAAATTATTTTTCCAACTAAACCATAACTGAATTTCCTTTTATTTTTTCAAGGTGTCACTGCAATCGGTCCAACAAATCAATGGTGTCTATCTTCTGTTAGTTCATTTGTGTTGCATATTTCAAAGTAGGTCACTCTATTTTTTGTTTCAAAGTACAAAGACAGTCATATTTTTCTTTCACCATTATATATATGCACGCTTCCTTTCTAAGCTTCAGCTGTACAATTATGATTATGATTGTGAAGACGTTATGTTTTCTGCAACTATGTCCTACAAGCCCGGCTCAGTTTATAAACAGACAATGTCCTACAAGCCTGGCTCAGTTTTTAAACCAAGCCTTAACGACTCAGTTTCAACTCAAAATTAAATTTCTCCGGCTCAGTTTCGAGTTGAAACTGAGCTGTGAAGGCTCAGTTTAAAAATAAGGATATATCATACATGTGTAATGTGTTAAATTTGGGTATATTTTGCCTTTTTAGGTTCAGAAGTTTCTGTATAAGAGTAGTTTACCTTATTTCCTTTGGGTGTATTTTCTTCTAGACAACTTATATTATTTCAGACAGTTTAGTTCCAGATTTCCAGACTTCCAAACCGTTTATTTTGCTTTTTAAGTTTACTTCCAAACTTTCAGACGGTTTAGTTCATATATTTTTTGCTAGACAACTTATATTATTCTGTTCATTTAGGGTCAATTCTCTGTGGACAAAGCTTAGTGCAACCATGCAGTTCAGCCATCAAATTTTGTATATTAGGTCTTAATAACTTGATTAGCTACTCAGTTGGTGATATTATACTTTAAATGTAAACTACTACTTATAAGTGCCTATATGTGCTTATATGTGGTTAATATAAACATGAATAGTTAGTTTCTCAACCTAGTATTCTGAAGTGATATCGTAGACACTAATCATTCTTGGCTGAGAAGCGATTCCACTTAACTTCTCAAATGATATGTTTATGTTTTTATTAACAGGCTTTGAAAAAGTGTCATCTTGGAGAGGTGATACAACGTACAAAGCAGAGGTGATACAACGCACAGAGCAAAAGCTTGGCACTCCAGGTCAGTCATAAGTGTTAGCATATATCAAGTTTTTGTCTGCTATCATATGAGTCTGATTTAGTGATATATAAACTGCAATATAATAAGTAGTGCTAGAGAATGATGATAACTAGAGCGTGGAGCAGAGACAACTTTTTTTTGAAGCAACACAATTCATTTATTGATGGACTTTACTAACATATGCTATTTTGCTAATCTGGCAGGAACTTTTACAGTATCATGGGCAGAGGGTTTCAAAACTGAATGCATGTGATCATTGAGGTATGTTTTTATATTATTGTATTTGTTGTGTGTTGGCATACTAATTTATGAACATGGTTCATAACACCCTAAACATGCTGCCAGGCATTTAACTGTAACGTTTTAAAGTAGATTTTGATTGGAAAGTAATGGATAGTCGGGAAACTTTTGTGGTTTGCTATAATGTATGCCTAAAAAAGCAAACTCACGATTTAATACTGCAAATACACAAATTCAATACACTGTAAAATTATGGATCTGTCTCTCTGGAATTACTTCTTAATACAACAAATACACAAATAAAATTTGTTTTTCTGTTGCCAAATTGTATTTGGATCTTTAAAATTTATTGAATAATTTTTAGATCCCATTAGTTGGTCTACTGGAATTACTTTGTCGAGGTTTGCTTTTGCTATGCAACTCGATTTCGTTCAATTTGCATGGACCATGCAACAATCAATTGTGATCTAGCTTAGGAAAATTTTGAAACATTTCCCATTGGTCTTCAACACATACGAACCTGACGTTTCATGTGCAAACTTGATCTTGATAACGACACTTGATTCCTAAACTATAAAAATGAAAGAATCGACTGACTCACTCTTCTGTTGGCTTTCTTGAGAAATCGAAAGAAGGTAACATTGACTGAACTAGATCTCCTTTTCATAAATGCTTTAAATATATCTCTTATGTTGGCTTTAATTTACATTGACTGATTTAAATTAGACTTAAATTCCTATGTTGTTTTATTTGATGTGATTTAAAATTAGATTTAAATTTTGAGACTGTTGTTTATTTATTTTCTACAGATGTCCTCCTACTCAAGGCCTTCGACTGATTATTGTGACTACTTCCAACGGTATTGTCCATCAGCCTATTCAGACGATTCGGGCGATCCTACTCAAATTGTTTGCTCAGTCGAATCTCAGACACCAACTCCGTTTAGCGTGTACAAGAGAATAGAGTTGAGTTTAGAAAGAGATTTGGCATTATTAAGTGTTCAGAATGATATGGCATCGCCTACCAGATTGACAACACCTACAAGATTGCCACCCCTACCAACATGCTATGTTGGAGAAGCACAATCTCGAAGGTTGCTATGCCGTTGCAACATTGAACCAATATTCAGAACATGCTATTTGAATAAAAATGTTGGTCGCCGATACTTTATTTGTGCAAACACTGGAACTGTTAGAGATTGTGGATTCATCCACTGGATTGACAAACCATTATGTGATCGTGGTGTGGAATTTTCATTGGAGGTTCTTGAAGAAAACAAAAGGCTTAAAAAGGAGCTTAAGTTGCAAGATTTCATCAAGCTCAATAGACAAAAGATATGTCAAAATTGAAAGGTATGACTTTGAACTTATAACATTTACTGCTATTTGAAACTTAATTGATGTTATTTCATTAAATGCACGCAGAAAGCAGTAGAAGAAGCAGAGAAAATAAGAAAAATTGGTGGTACAAGCTATGCAAACTTTTGGATGTAAGGTTCGTTATGTAGCTGGAGTTTCGCGTTTGGTACTTGTAGACTTCAAATATGAAAAATATCTTGCGTTATGTTAATTTTGTATTGTTATTACTATGGAATAGGATATTGTATATGTATTAAATTTAGTATCTTTATGTATTGAATTTTTTTGCTAGTTCATACTTTGTTGTTACCATAAATATGGATTTTTATTTCTTGTTGATTTGGTTACATCTTGCTATGTTGAGATAATACCATAACTGAATGAATGCATATTAAATAGAGCTTATGCTATGTTATATGCAAATATTAGCGTTGCATGTTACCAACATTTATAAGTGTTGCGAATATAACATTGCCAACGCTTATAAGCATTGTGAATGAATATTTGCCAACGCATATAAGCGTTGCGACTGAATATTTTCCAACGCATATAAGCGTTGGGAATGAATATTTGCCAATGCTTATATGCGTTGGTAATACATTGCCACCCCCCATAGCAACACTAATAAGTGTTGCAGAAATTGTTTGCGACAGTCATACTAGTTGGCAATCACCTGTTTTGGTGTAGTGTATTGTAGTTATTATCATATTCACAATATTAGTTTAAGGGGAAGTTATTTGGTGTTAGACCAAAAAACGGCACTAACACCCAAAAGCAGATCATAGATCACAGAAAAGCAGTACAAATGGGGAACACACGATATTTTATAGTGGTTCGGCTCAAAACAAGCCTACGTCCACTTTATAATTCCTTAAATCCTAAGAAATTACAGCTACAATGCCGTCTCACAATCCGTGAGATCCGTTTTCATACAAAATCCTCGCAGTTCAGTAAAGAGGAGGAGAGAAGAGAATGATTTTATGCACGAGATCCTCGTGTTAAACTGAGTTGAGTTGGCTTTCTTTAGCACACGAAGTCCTCATGTTGTTAATGGTGGAAGCCGTGAAGAAGAAAGGCCAAAAGTCCTTTGAAATTCCTCCAAATGGTGTATTTATGGCTGTAGGAGAGCTTCTAGGAGGACCGGTTCGTGATAGGGCACGTGGCTAGCGATCCGGCAAAGTAGGAGCATGAATAGCCTTGAGAAACAGTCAAAACAAGCTGCGTAGGAGTAGGTCCAGGCGTCGGTTCGTGATAAGCCTCCACGAGCCGAGGAGGGCCGTGATGGAGTGAGTCGTGGCATAGGGGGTACCACGAGCGGGTCGTGATTGATGGGAACACCACGCGCCGGGGGGTCTTCATGAGTGGAAGGAGAGGGCGATTAGATGAGGGGCAAGCAGAGTTGACGAGCCGGGTTCCTGCTCACGAGTCGAGGTGGATCCCATGATCCAAGGTGGGTCCCACGAGCCGATCCATATTCTGAACTTTCTGATGTTTCGTCACTTCATCCAAGCGATTGCTAGATTACACCAGCTTACGGAAACGGGTATAACTTCCAAACCGTAAGTCCGATTGAGCCAAACAAAAACTCAACCTGAAGCTTATTCAGGGAGCTACAGGTTTTACGGTGCAAAGCACCGTACTATGGAGCAAGCACCGTAATTGCTATTTTCGGGCCCGAAATAGGTCGTCTAATAGGAGTTTCGGGCCATTCTTTGTTTGTGATGCGATTTTGGTCAAACTGCTTCATGTCTACTGACGATGTTTTCAGTGCCTGTGCATGCGGTTATCTAGATATTTCATGTCTGACAGCTTTTGCCAAAAAGTGTGTCAACAAGTTTGCCCCCTAGAACATATCTTGCTGGTTGAAGGAAGATGTGTTCTGGATAATCCAGGAAATCTAAAAGCCATATAAATCCAACAACTCTATGACCTCGTTGGGTCTGCCAGCTACAAATATAATCCATATCTGTAAAGGGATAAAGGTAAAACAAATGTGCCAAATCCTGATAGTATTATTCAAACTTTCCGAGCATAAACCATGTTTCGACGTCTAATGAGCATTAACCATACTCACGAGACGTTTGAGTCATCCTGCCAAATCCTGGCAAGGGCTAAACTTTCTAGGCATAATCTATACCTAGAAGTTCAAACCGAGTATAATCCATACCCAATTTCCTTTGTCATATCCTGACAAGACCATTTGTCGTTCCTAAGTATAATCCATACTTAGGATTCCAAGGTGAGTATAAACCATACTCAATCCTGAAATAGGGTCATGCTTGCCACAACCTGACAAGATAGTTCATCCCTAGGCATAATCCATACCTAGAGTTCCATAATATGTATAAGCCATACTTTGTCGAGATTGAGAATCTTGCCACATCCTGACAAGATACTTAAATTCACCAAACACAATCCATGCTTGGGAAATCCTTCCTTATTCAATTCAAGATGCAAAACCAAATCAAACCCTGATTGGTTTGTCATCGAGTCCAGAGCATGCTTTGGGGCTACATCCTGACCCCGTACGTGTGCACTCCGATTCAACTAATCGGAGAACCTAATAAAGGAAAAAACAAATCTTAAAGCCTAAGAAATGCAGAAAACGAAAGCTGATCTCATCCAGATCAGTTAATGATAATCCCGCGAGAGCTCGATCCAGGACCATTCCCTCTCTGGGGCGCAGGTGTAGGCGCTGTTGGTTTTTTTACGTACTCGGGTAGCTCTCCACGTCTAACCCGTTCCTCGATCAGACCACGAAGATGTCTGCACTCATACGTGTCATGACCATCCATGTCATGAAATATGCAATGTCTTCCAGAATCACGTTCTCTTTGCGATGGCTCCCTCCTGGGAGGCTTTGGATAGGAGACAACACCGTTTGTGTCCATGTAAATGTCAGATAGAGAAGCATTGAGCTCGGTATAATTTTCATATCTGGGCCCTCTCCGGGGCTGAGTGTTACGGTCATTCTTGGCTGCGGCTTTTCCTTTGCCATTTCCAAATCAGATGGTTCTCCGTCTTTGAGCATGTTAACATCAAGAACTTTCTTCTCGGAGGTTGCATCTTCTTCCTGCAGAAATCAATCTGCTTCAAGGTAGAATTCGCCGACATTTCGCGGTGAGTCTCGGTACAAAGATTTTTTGAATTCCGTGTTATCCAAGACACCGAGTACTACTGCCATCAGTACCATCGACAGTTCAAGGCGATCAACTGATGCTGCTGCAACGTTGATTCTTTCCAGAAGTGAACGCAGAGTTTCTCTAGGCCTCTGCTTAATTGCTGTGAGAGACATTACGTTCTTGGGTCGAGCGATGTGGACCCGAAACTGTTCAAGAAAGCGAGCTACCAACATATTCCAGCTGTTGATTGATTTAGATTCCAGCTCCCGAATCCACATAACAGCTATGTCAGTCAAGAAGAGAGGAAAGCATTTAGCCATGATGTTTTATGATGCTGATTGTACTTCCATACGCCGCTTGTAGCGCATCAGGTGCACGGTATGATCTGTCCTACCGTTGTAAGGCTCCAGTTGCAGAAGTTTGAAATCCGGGGGATTCCGAGAATTCCTGATTTCGTGAGTGAATGGATTGGATTGACGTCATCCACAACATTCTGATAAGTGCGGCCTCTCGAGAGGCATTCAATCGGTTCTGCTAATCGATTCCCTTCAAAAAGTTGCTGCAGATTGCCAAGATCCGAGCTGGTGCCCCCAACGTGGAGTGTAGGACGAGTAGGAAGCTGGTGAGCTGCTGGGAGCGAGTCGCGGAGATCGGCTCGTGAGCCCGGGTCGTGAAGGCTTGCTCATGGATCCGGGTCGTGAGGACATGCAGCTCATGAGCCAGGGTCGTGGAGATGTGCGGTTTGTGCGCTAGGGCGATCGGTTCGTGAGGCAGGAGGGGCGAGCTGTCCGAGTCCCTGGAGTGGGTCACTAAACGGGTCTCCGTCCAGAGGTGCATCACGAGGCACTTCTGGTTCTGCGTCACGAGCCGTGCCTTGCTGAGTGGAAGCTTGTATTCTGACACCCATCCGATCCAGAGCTGAAGAAGGTTGACCAATTCCAAGAGTGAGGGGGTTGCCCCCGAGTCCATCAGTAACGTGGATCGTGCCCAATCCGATTTGGTGGAGTGGCGCTTTGGTAGCTTCGTTTCTAGTGGCTTGAACGTTGTTAGGCCTTCTATCCATATGAGCGAAGAATCTATCGATCATCTCCTGTTGCTTTGCCATCTGAGCTCTCATTTATGTGAGAACGCCGTCCATCTCGTCTCTGGTCAAGTACGCAGAAGGACCTCCATGAGAGGATGCCTCCAGGCTTCCCTCGTTCCTTGCGCCTTCAGCGTCAACATCCTCAGCATGAGTGGAAGTTCCAGTTTTCTTCCTTTTGACCATTGATCTAAAAGCCAACTAATCCAAGCTAGAAGGTGAAGTTGTCGTGTGCCCCCCTTCCTGGCGCGCCAAAATGCTAGACCAAAAAATGGCACTAACACCCAAATGCAGATCACAGATCACGGAAAAGCAGTAAAAATGGGGAACACACAATATTTTATAGTGGTTCGACTCAAACCAAGCCTATGTCCACTTTATAATTCCTTAAATCCAAAGAAATTACAGCTATAATGCTGTCTCACAATCCGTGAGATCCGTTTTCATACAAAATCCTCGTATTTCAGTAAAGAAGAGGAGAGAAGAGAATGATTTTATGCACGAAATCCTCGTGTTAAACTGAGTTGAGCTGACCTTCTTTAGCACAGGAAGTCCTCGTATTGTTAATGGTGGAAGCCGTGAAGAAGAATAGCCAAAAGTCCTTTGAAAATCCTCCAAATGGTGTATTTATAGATGTGGGAGAGCTTCTGGGAGGACCGGTTCGTGACAGGGCACGTGGCTAGCGATCCGGGAAAGTAGGGGCATGAATAGCCTTGAGAACATGTCAAAATAAGCTGCGTAGGAGCAGTTCCAGGCATCGGTTCGTGATAAGCCTCTATGAGCCGAGGGAGGTCGTGATGGAGTGAGTCGTGGCATAGGGGGGGTACCACGAGCGGGTCGTGATTGATGGGAACACCACGAGCTGGGGGGTCTTCATGAGTGGAAGGAGAGGGCAATCCGATGAGGAGCGAGTAGAGTTGACGAGCCGGGTTCTTGCTCACGAGTCGAGGTGGATCCCACGAGCCAAGGTGGGTCCCATGAGCCGATCCATATTCTGAACTTTCTTGTGTTTCGTCACTTCATCCAAGCGATTGCCAAATTACACCGTTTACGGAGACGGGCATAACCTCCAAACCGTAAGTCCGATTGAGCCAAATGAAAGCTCAACCTGATGCTTATTCAGAAAGCTACAGGTTTTACGGTGCAAAGCTCAACGTAATTGCTGTTTTTGGGCCCGAAATAGGTCGTCTATTAGGAGTTTCGGGTCATTCTTTGTTTATGATGCGATTTCGGTCAAACTGCTTCATGTCTGCTGACGATGTTTTCAGTGCCTGCGTATGCTGTTATCCAGATATTTCATATGTGACAGCTTTTACCAAAAAGTGTGTCAACATTTGGTTTAAGTTAGTTTTTATTGATAAAAAGGAGGAGAATTATAAAATATGTTAGATAGACTTAGATAAAGAGGGAGTTAGTAGATTAAGGGGAGTAAGAGGGAGTCAGGAGTAGGATCACAGTTTGGTGAAGTACATTTTATAAGCATAGGCTGTCATCACAAATATGGGAAGATGGTTAGTTCCTGAGATGATGGTTTTGATAACAACAACCTTAGAACTTATTATGAAATATAAATACAAGCATTCTTGTCGGAGATAAACATATATATATATATATATATATCTGTGTGTGTGTGTGTGTGTGTGTGTGTGGGATACACACACACACCCCAAAGAATAAAGACTATACAGTATAGAGATTCAAGACCGACGAATTCAAGATTGTTAAAAAGCAAGAATAAAGACTCTTGAGTTTCAAGACATCAAGATAAATAATAGACTCTAGATCTATAATTTCATAATAGCACTAAAATCTTTATTATTAATTGAGGAATTGAATCCAC
The DNA here is from genome assembly GCA_030737875.1 of Allium sativum. Taxonomy (NCBI): domain Eukaryota; kingdom Viridiplantae; phylum Streptophyta; class Magnoliopsida; order Asparagales; family Amaryllidaceae; genus Allium; species Allium sativum. The sequence goes on along the minus strand of CM060927.1, from coordinate 204,752,557 downwards.
GAACTTTTAAAAATAGGTTATTTAGATTTTTAAACTATTTTCCAAAACTATCTTTTAAAATCATCTCTTATGGTTTAAATATTTTAGCCTTAAATTTAAAACTATTTTTTAATTTATTCAAGCCTTGATTTCAAATAATTTCTTCATTTAAATATTCCTTTCAGTTTCGAAATTTGTTTATAGATCATCATCTGGTGATTTTAATGTTTTTGCCTCAATCTCAAAAATTATATTTTACGATTTTTTATATATCTGTTATATTCTGATTTATAGATCTTTATATAAAAATATTAAAAAGAATATCCTTAAAGATTATTTAAAATATACCCAAAATGATTTACACATCTTAGAGTTAATTCGATAAGTTTTAGAATATAAATTATTTTAAAAATAAAATCAATTTTCAAAATGTATATAGGGTACAAGGCACTGAGGTAGTCATAATACTAGATAATTAAGTTTCTAATTGTGTTTTGGCTATGTGATTTGATGTCTGTGTTATAGCCAGAGTTCCACATACGCTGAACCATAAAAAGTGAGCACTACCGTATGTTTTATCTCTCCATCATGGTAGAAGGTCAATATGACTCAAAATCCACCGTGTTCCCATAAGTAGTGCATGCTGAATTAGTTCCGTTTCCAAATTGGAAATCTTGCATCCCTATTGTGCATGGAAAATGCGTGTAATCTGATGTGTAACCGTCCTACAAAAAGACGGGTTAACAAACGCAGCTAAGTCAAATTCGACAATCTCAGAGGCATACAGTAGTCATATATAACACTAGATAATTAAGTGTCTAATTGTATTATGGTTACATGAGTTGGTGCCTCTGCCATAGCCAGAGTTCAGCGTAATCGGCTCTGAAACATAAAAAAATATCGAAGGTCCTAGACAAATCAGAATATCTGAAAAAGTATCCAAGTATACGTCGTATGAAGTCGAATATCCTAGGCGGCCGCCTTGGTGGGCTTAGGCCAGGGCCACCCTTGATAGGCTGAACCCTAAAAAGTGAGCACTACTATGACTCAAAATCCACTGTGTATCCATAAGTAGTGACTGCTGAAGTAGTTCCGTTTCCAAATTGGAGATTGTGCATGGAAAAAGCGTATAATTAATTATATGATCTAACATGAAATTTAATTGATTTGAATTTGAATTATAATTTTAATTGAATTAGAACGATAAAAAGAAATTATTATCTGTCAAATTTGAGTGTTTAGAGATCGATTTATACTTGCTTGATTTCGCTAACATGTGAAAATAATTATTTCGCAAACGATATCGGAATTCAAAAAACCTATTTTATTGGATCCAGAATGGTTAATTATTATAAGATTCCAAATCTCGTGTCGATCAGACTTGTTGTAAGATTGTGCGCGATATAAACGCATATCAACAAATTATAAGATTATAATATGATTTCAAAAGCTAGATTTTGCATATGATCAAATTAGCCTTCGAAACTAGTTCAACTGTATTTTAAAATGTGAGTTATTAGCTATGAACGACATTAAGCACATCTCTTTTCATGTTCTGTACTTTTCAGACTCGATGAATAATGTTTTAGAAAAGGATAGAAATAGAAGTCAACTCCTTTATTTGCTAAACCCAAACCATAACAACATTTTATTGGTCGAAAAGGCTTATTCAATACGTCCACAATTGGACAAAGTTTTCAGTTAGAAAGTTGCTCGTGTTGATGAGCGGAGTTCATCCACAGTCGGTGCTCGACCATCGGACGCCGGAGTTGGTCGAAAATCTCCCAAAATAGTAAATCGGGTAACTTCCGTTCTTTTGGTCATAAATCGCCAATAACGATGTTTCAGATAATGACCTCTGAAATATAAAGAGGCGCAAGAGATATAGATCTTAATCCATGGTGGTGCAGAGGTGTTTGGTAGACCGGGGCGCTGGTATTTACAGATTGACGATGGACGTTCAATTCAACTTCCACGACGAATGGCAGTGAACTGGAGGGCCGAGCTTCTGGCTTGGGTTGGCTTGGACAAACGGAGCTGGTAGGGTGTCGCACTGGTGGTTCGGTACTCTCTGGAGGCGGAAATATGGAAATGCAAATGGAGAAGGTGTCATATTCAATTTCGAACCTGGAATGAACTTTGGGGTGGGTGGTTTATCAACGTTAGTGAGGGTATTAGAGACAAATTATGTCATTAGTAAACTAACCATTTTTTTAATTCATGTATAATGTTATAACATGCGTACTTTTTTATACAAGGTTGGATTTGTGTAAAACAAATTTCGTTAGTTTCTTATTCATGAGTCCTATTCATACGAATTCGATTGGTCTTATTTGGAGGCATTTGGATTTTTATTTAATTTCAAACGCTTGTTTGAAATTAGATAAAACAATGTGATAATGTTGATTAGTGGATGGTGAGTTAAACCTAACACTTTCTAGGATACTGGTATACCATATGCTAAATACCCATTAGTGAATTGATTTTTATTTGCATGGTGTATTTGATTGGATGTTTGCATAATTTATTGCTTAGTTAGTTAAGGATAACCTTTGATACTACCTCCTTTCAAGCAGAATATTCATCCTATATGAATTAGATTTTATTACCTAGTTATTATGCATATATGTGATGATATATGAGCTGTGATGCAAGAGGACAGGTTGGAGGGATTCAACAGGATTCCTTGATGTTTTAGATGTTATTCGCTTTCATTATATACAACCACGAACTCTAACCTAAGTATCACTAAAACTGACGGTGTTTGCTGAATAAAATTCATCGTTGCTATGTTATTAATCAATAAACAGCATTTGTCAAGATATCAATGACAGATGGCCTAAATTCAACATTCTGAATGTGATCATCCACCGTAAGGCAAAATTTCTCTATTTTAGAGTTATAAACCATTTTATAACCAAAACAAGTTTACGAATTGATTTTATATAATATTTTATGAAAAAGGTTTTTATAAATGAATCAAGATTCTGTAACTGGATTTTATAATATGATTTTATAAAATATTTTATAACGAATCCCTGTTTTATAAAAAAAAGTTTTATAAGTAACATTTTCAAGTGTTGAAACTTAGCTAAGTTTTAAGATTAAGTTTTATAAAACTATAAATGAAGATTCAATAAGTGAATAAGTTTTATAATTGATTTATAACTGTTTTGAAATAGGATTAAAAATTGAATTAGCGAACTTGTAAAATGACTTATAAATGGATTCCATAACTTAAGATAGAATTTTATTAAAGTTCAAAGAATTGAAATGAAGCTTCTAACTGAATGGTTTTATAAGCTAAGTTCCGAATGATTTGATTTATAATCAAATAAGATTTAAAATGAAGATTTAAGTGTTCCTAAACTTAAAATAAAAAATGGAACATTCATAATATTCAGATTTGTCTTATAATGAATACCAAATATGGAACTTGTATTGTCGTACTAATTTAGAAGGTGTTATCACCGTTATTCGATGAACAATATAAGTGAACTTCAGAGATTAGGATTGAGTATCATCATTGTTCTAAATTTTTTTATTGCTCATACACAATACCAACAATTTTGAGTTTTATAAAAAATGATGTACACTAGGACATTGTTTTGACCCATCTATCATTTATGACTAACTTATACCGTTAGGTTGACTATAGATATGTTTTCTAAGTATGAAAACTATGATTTGTGAATATGCTTATTGTTATGTAATGAAGGTTAAAACAAAGCCTCATTTTCCTTCTTCATAGGACACACACGTATGAGTTGGCACACACATTCTTGTAACAAAAGGAATCTCTGATGTTACATGCCTATCAACTCATATTTGTACTTCACTCCTTTAATTTATTCCGTAATGTGGGGCTGTTTATTCAAACTGTTATTCCTACCTTAACAACATGCGAGATGATCGTAATAGCCCCCCCTTGACTCGCATTCCACGAGTATCTTGTAAGAGCACTGCCTTGCCAATATGGCCCAGTCCGTAACCTTCGGCTCTGATACCACTGTTATGTGATGACCGTCGGGACAAAACCCCCTACTTCCAGCATAGGACGCACACATATGATTTGGCTCACACATTCGTATAACAAAAGGAATCCCTGTTGTTACATGCCTACCAGTTCATATTTGTACTCGATTCCTTCAATTTATTAAGTGATGTGGGACTATTTATTCAAATCGCCATTCCTTCCTAAACAACATGCGAGACAATCCTAACACTTATTCTATTGAGATAAGTGTATGGATATGATTTATAAGTTGAAAATGAAGAGATTTATGAATACGCTTATTCTGATGAAATAATTTTATGAAATTGATTTTTAAGAATTGATGAAATAATTTTAAGAATGGTTTATGAATATTGTTGATGGTTAAAGAACCGACCATCACCTAAAGTCCCATTTTGAATTAAAATGTCTTGATTCGAGGAACCAGGATCGAAATGGATCTGAAACCACTTCGAACTGGCTTCTCGTTCGAAACTTATATGGTGGTATCCTAATGACTATGAATATGATGTGAAGGTGTGGGCCTTCAAAATGTAAAGGACCGCATGTTGATGTCCTATCTTGCTACCAGGGTTATATTTACTATATTTGCAGTAGTGGTCCTTACGTTCTGGATATCTTCACGTATGAGGTTTTCTTGTTACTAATCCTAAGGGAGATTCCCGATAGAATGTGGACAAGAATTCCTTCAGTTTGTCCTGTTCTAAGACAACTTGTATAGATAAATGTCTGACATTGCATTCTTAAATCATGTACATTGATCGTTACAAACGTGCATCCATTTGGTGATATAGAAGACAACTTCTTTTAGCTTAACATTATAACAACCTGCATTTTACGTATCGAAGGATCGTAAAATATTTTTATTTAATTCCCTGAGGGTTGGATCATTCTCATATTTTGATACGTTGTTTATGGGGATGTGAGCATGTTCATAACTTTTACTAATTTTATTTGTGACCATTTTTCCCCTGCCAGTTTTGAACAGGGAATGACTTTTGACTGGGAACGAATCAGGTTTTAAGATCGATTTCATTGGAAAGGAAATGGTGTTGCCAATTCCGTAGAGTGGTCGCAATAAAGATTTGGTTCAACTATTTGGGAGGAATCGCTGTTTTAGTGTTACTCATGTTTCTGTTTAGGTTTTCAGCCATTGATGGGCTAATTTGAAGAGGCCCATTAGTGGGTTGATGGGAGGCTATAAATAGGGGGTTGGAGGCATGTAAAATAGTTTACTTTCTTCATTCTCTCATTCTGTTGAGCTCATGATCCTCCTTGCTCAATCAAATACACCTTTCCACAATTAAAATCTAGACCTAAGTAAGAAGATTGAAGATCTACATAAATCATAGCTAGATCTACATCAAATGAAGGGAGATTTCATCAAATCAAGAGGTTTGGAGGTTGTTCTTCATTGCTTGAATTCGTGATTCATAGTTTTTGAGCTAGATCGAAGGTTTGATGAGTGATAAACATCTCTCACACGGATTCAATCAAGTATATGGGTTGTTTGGTCCTAATTTCATCATTTTAAGTTGTTTTCACCTAGATCTACATCATGGTGAGTATATTTTCATTTGAATCACCATATGATCTAATCTAGCAACTTAAAACCGGTAATTCTTATGTTAATTGATTTTTTTATGCAAGTTAGATCCATTGTTTTGTTTATTCACTCATTTGTCATGATTTTTATATGATTATCGATGAATAATTGTCATTTTGATGTTTTTAATGATTTCATAAAGTGTTTATGGTTGAATTAGATGATTTAAATGAATTGGTCATATCGATGTTGTCGTTTGGTGATGATTTGGTCAAGATTGGAGTTATTTTGGTCAGATCTGAAGTCGGGTCGTTTTCATAGGTCAAGTCATGTGCCTTATTCCCCAAGAAATGGGCAGTTTGATGGACTAGGCAGTTTGATGGACTGGACGGTTTGATAGACTGGACAGTTTGATGGACCGGGAAAAGTTCTGGAGCATGGACCTGGCAAAGTTCTGGAGCATGGACCGAGCAGGAATTCTGGAGCATGGACCCAGTAGAAATTCTGGAGCATGGATTGTTCGACCTGAAATGGAGACAAGAGGATGAGCATTAGGTCGTTGGAAACCAGATCATTAAGTACAGTTCGGCCCATATAGAATATGCAAGGGGTGATGCAAGGTCGGGTCGTGGTGTTCAGGTCGTTCATGCCTTAGGTCACTGGAAGCTTGGATCGGCCTTTTTTGTACTAATGGGTAGGGGTGTAAACGGGTCAGACCGGACCAAACGAAGGTGTATCCAAGCTCTGTCCTATAAGAACTTGGACGAACACGGACCGAACATCATATAACCTCGGACCGAGCCAGACAACGGACTGTCCTATCCGATATAGCCTTGGATAATAGAAAAACATCGAACATTTCATATCGGACCGAACACTAGTGTGTCTAAGCTCGGTCCTATAAGAGAATTGGATGGACACGGACCGGACACCTTATAGCATCGGACCGAGCCGGACAACGGACTGTCCTGTCCGATATACAGCCATACAGATGGGTTGATGAGTGTGTAATGACCTAGTCAGGTTATGGATGTGCAACGACCTGGACAGGTCGATAAAGTGAAACGACTTAGTCAGGCCATTGCGTATGCATGGTAAAGCGGAAATGCAGTCAGGTCTTTAGCGACTGGGGAGCTTGATGGGTCATGAGTCTACTGGAATAACCCAGTGGGTTAGGTCGTATGTCAGGGGTTGGTTGCGACCAATGAAGGAATGACCTGATTTTTATGAACCTTGTATTGATGATTTTTGGTTCAGTGATGATGTGGCTTCGAAGTATATTCAAGTGGGAATGTTCGAAGTATTGTTATGTGTTTGTTGATCGTCGTAATGCAACGAATGTGAAGACAACTCAAGGTGATGAGTTCGTGGATAATGGTTGCTCGAGAAGGGGCTTGAGGTTATGAACAGTCATCGGGTTGGGTCGCTAGGGGGTATCGAATGCCTAGGAATTATCGTTGTCATAAATTCCAGCGGACTCAAAGTAGAGGCATAATAGGCACGCCTAAAAGGAAGTGACTGGTCGTGTACCCAGGGAAGCTCAATGGGACTAGATAAGTTTCGTCGTATGGCGTATGGAGTTTTGTTAAAACTGGGGTTTACCATTAGCCCTTGACAGTTGCTGGCAAGGTGTTTGTTCGGTCATACGATTAACGATGGTTTCAAAGCATAATTGGCAGTGATATCCAGAGTCATGAGTGATATTTGTTTTGCTTGTATCGTCTTGTGTATATTATCCGATGTCGAAGGAGTTATCTCTTGGGTGCTTGTCTGGTGTTGGTTTAGGCCTTCGTGGCTTGTGCTTGATGGATGTCGAGATCGATTAGGATGGTCTATGCTTGATAACTGTTTGCCATGAATGTACTATTGTTTCTTAATGTTTGATTGTAAAGGTTATCATCGTCGGATGTGGGGAAGACAGGTTTGGGTTCTTCTCTGGTGTTTGGTAAATTGGTTATTTAATATACTTGTTCTCGTATACTTTATTGATGATGTTAGATAGATGTTTTACCACTCATTAAGACTATTGTCTGACTCAAGGTTTTATGTTTCCTCTTATTTCCTTGGGTTGTTCATCCATGTTATTATGGATGGGCAGACTAGGTGGCAGGTGATTAATGAGGACGATGTTGTTGTGCAATGGCAAGCAAGAGGCTGGCATATTATTTTGCTACTATTTAGTATTTATGTTTCCGTTGTTTGATGAGTGTTGTAGCGAGGACAATTTGTACAGACACTAATGTTGTAATCCAAAAATATATGGATATTCTTTCTAGTTGCTATGAAAGTCTCAAGTTTCTACTTAAATATGCTTCACTATTATTGCCTGTTATATATGTTCTATTATATTTTATCCTTCCGTTTTGTGTTATATGGCAGGTTCCGCATGGTTTTCTTACCTTAATGATCGTCCATTACTGCCTGGCACTCCTTTCAGTGAATTATTCCTCTTGTTTAGTGCAGGAGTTATAGGCGATCGTCACATTTGGTATCAGAGACAGGTTATCGGTTTTAGCCAAAGTTCAAAGACGTAGTAACGTATGAGTGACGTACTTGTAGATTTTTGATGGATGCATACTATATATACTAGTGTATATAGTAATAGCGCTTGAACTCTATAGAAGTTTTTCTCATAAGTGGTTGATCATTATATATTGTAGATTTAGAACGAGTTGTCGACCATCGAGACACACTGCAAGGGAAAGATTGTTTCTGTAGGGGGGAAATGGCGGTATACCAGACTACCAAGCTATGTTCGAGGCCATAATGGCAGCGATTATGAGGACGGCTCCCGGTCCAAATACAGTTGCGGTAGATTTAAGGGTTCAGGTGCAGGTACCTAGAGCTGTGGATTTCGCGAATTGTGCAAGGACTTCACATCTCTGGGAGGAAAAACGTTCAAGGGCACAGAGCCGACTGAAGAGGTTCAAAGGTGGTTGGATGCTTGTGTACGGATTTTCGGAGACTTGGGTATAGATGATGCAACAAAGAGGAAGCTTGCATTGAGACAATTGCTAGGCAGACCCATGAATTGGTGGAACTCTGTTACATGGAGACCCCGGAAGATGAGATCACATGGGATCAGTTCCAAGACAAGTTTGAGACGAAGTATGTAGTGTCCCGAAATTCCGGTACCATTTGAGCCGACCAAATAACACAAGTCCAACCCAAGTTGCACTGAAAACCAGAAAACTAATAGAAAGAAAACAGAGGGTGAGAATAGATAAGATAGAAACTTAGAATAGAAGAAGAAGAACATACAACATCAGAGTAACATGAATCCCACAGCAGAACGAACAACATATAATAGATAACATATCCTTGAAATAAAATCAGTATATGTATACAGTAACATTATCAGAGTACAGCACTTACAACACAGCGGAATAAACAATAGCTATATAATCCTGAAGCCTCCTGCTCCAAGCTCTCCAAGTATATCTGTAAAACCTGACTACTTGACTGCCCATACAAATTTGGGCACCCAAGAGTTTAAGGTAAAACAAAACAAAATAAACTCCAGGTCAGTCATGGGACTGGTGTGAGTAAAACAATTTAAAACAGTTTGAGCAATTAAACGATATCTCATAAGGCCACGGCGTGTAACGGAACTGGTTTTTCCCTTATGAGAATCCAAAACATTTGATTTAACTTTCGAAATCCTTTTGAAAGAAACGGTAAACTTTATATCAAAACTCTTTTGATATTATGATAGTGTATATCAACTACAATATAATAATCATCGAGCAGAAACGCTTTCATCTCACGTTCTACATATATATACACAATCAAAACCGCGAGCACTTATTGGATAATGGATTACCAACTATGACAAGGTATCGAACCACCTTCCGATAGTGTACCTCTAGAGAGGAATACACTGGGTTCAACAAGAACATCTTGCAACCCGACCAAACATGACCGACCACTCACTACAGCAAATTGCCCTATTACAACGGTGGAACACCGTTGTAAAATACATTTTACAACGGTGGGGTAATCGTCGTGTATTAAGAAGTTGGAATAGCCTAAAATATTTTACAACTGTGTTGCACCGTTGTAGTAATACATACTACAACTTTTCTGCATCGTTATAGTAGTACATACTACAACTTTTTTGCACCGTTGTAGTAATTCCTATTATAACTATTATGCATCATTGAGGCAGTATAATTTTTATAAATACTTCTGTTTATAATACACTTTACAACAACAGCTAGAGTAAAATACATTTTGTAAGTGCAACAAGAGCTAGATAAACAGAAAACAAATTGATATAAATTCAAAGTATCAGATCCATTTATACAAAAAGTTACAACCTTATTATTCAAAATACAAAATTAATAAATCATACATAATCTAAATTGAACCACATTCCTGAATTTCAATGCCTCGCTCATGCGTTTCATTCACTGATTGTTCATGTACCACATCACACAATTCAACTCATACCGCTTCTAAAACTACAATCCCATCGGCTGCTACGCTGCTCCATCCTCTTTCCCACCACAAGATCCTCCATCTCAGACACCAACAAATGGTAAGACAAAAATCAAAGAAAACATCCACAAGTCCAATCCATGGTTGCAGTGTCAAGACCACAAATTGCTAGTGGGCAATAGGATCCAGACCAATCATATTTAGCACAAGGTAGCCAAAATCGTTAATGATTCCAGCAATTCCAAACACCACCGAATCATTCACGCTTCGCAATATGATACACCCAAACCTAAAGAAAACACATGCCCAGACTCCAAAAACACAAATATTCTTTTCAGACTCCTAGCTCATTGAATTCCGTCGACCGCAATACTAGATCTAGACTCAAGAGACATGCTATGAAGTTAGGATTAGCACATGGAGAACCAAAATAATTCAGATCTGAAAGCGAGGTAGAGTTATGAAAATGATGGGAACTCCGGCGCGAAAGGAAGGATTGATTGACGTTGACTTAGAACTGGACTGGAAGCCTAGGAGCTACAAATGAAATATTGAGATGGCAGTAGGAACTGTATGGGGATAAAAGAAAGTAGGAGCAAGGAATAACGCAAGATGGAGGACAGATAAGGAGTGGGGGAAGATAATCGGTGGCGAAAGTTGTGAAGAGGACAAATGAATTAGATTGGAGAAGAAGAAACGGTGAGACGATTTCGATTTGAAGAGAACTCATGGATACAGTGAGGAAGAAGAGAAAGAAAGTTTGGTTGGAAATAGTACAGCCTGTAAAGGTGACCTAAGTTTATTTATTACAGCGCGTGGGTAAAAGTTCCAAAATTTAAGTAGATGGGCGGGCTTATTTTTCACGTTGGAGCCAAAAAAATACAACTGAAAGATTTAAATTATGAATAGGTGCGTGGGCACATTTTTTGGCGCTGGAGCCTGAAATTTCAGCAATGACGCAAAGAATTGAATAGGTGTTTTCAAATTAATTATTATTAGATAGTAATGATTAATTATTAATATTTTTATTAACTATTTAATAATTGACTATTAAGTATTGTTATTTAATTATAATTATCAATGTATTATTTAAATAGAAAAAGGAAAATATAACCTTATTGATTTTCTAATTACAAGTTGTTATTAATTACTAAAAACAATTAAATATTAAACCGAAATTGTTATTTATTAATTTCAAAATTTTAACTTTTTAAATATTAAAACAATTGCTAACTATAATTATGAAATACTAAATACAAAATGTTACTTCTTAATTGTTAATATCTCTTGTTAATTCTAAATTATTAAATGTTTTATTAAGTTATTGATTATTAATTAATTATTAGTTTTATATATTAATCATTTAAAATTAATTATTAAACATTAAATATCACTTCAAAAGTATTAATGTTTTGATTAATTATGACTCTTAAGTATTAATATTGAGTATATATTGTTATGTATTCATTTTCATTAGAAATTATTATCATTAATAATTATCAAATGTTAATAAATAATAATAATTATGTAATATTAACTATATTTTTTAATTATTCTTCTTAATTGTTAAGTATTAAATATTATAGATTGATTATTAATTATTATTTCCTAGTTGATTATTAATAGTAATTACTAGTTATTAATTATAAATAATCAATGTACATGTATTAAATATTAATTATTAGTTGTTAATTATATAAAATAGAGCCATATATTACAACAGTCAAAAAATAAAAGTTGTGATAGACTTTTATTACAACAGTCAAAATATCACAGTTGTTAAATATAAGTTTATTACAACTTTTCTGGAAAAAAGTTGTAAAAAAACATTTATTACAATGGTGCTTTTACCACCGTTGTAAAATTAAAGTTGTAATATGGTGTTTTTGTTGTAGTGACTCATTTCGCTTGAGTGTATCAAATGTATATCACCAACGGTTGGGATCAGCAACCGTTTTCCCGAATGGGACAACATCGAATAGATTAAAGAATGAAATGAATATCTCTAGATAGGTGATAATACACCCTAATTGGCAGCCAAACACTTAGCCATTCTGCCTGCCCGATTTTTGTCATTTCCCGGTTGTGAGGCTAAAGGCCACGCTTATTTCTGACAGATCACACATCTATTCACTTTGAATGTCACATCGTCATACCCGCCAAATCACAAATTGATTTCCCCAAAAATACAACGGGTATACAGCTAAGAGAAACGAATTCCTCCGCCATCAAATGCATATACGTTTGAAGAGATCAACTTACGCGATCTATAAAATATACTTTGTCATACATTCTTCCATATAGGTCGTCCTGGGACTGGACAAACCAAAGACACTATTCCGTAAACAGGACAGCCCTTGCATAACTCCGTCTTCAATTATCTTCACCATATTTGATCGCAATGCTAACGCCTATATAGAGTGGTTTTCAGATAATGAATCTAATCCCGGTCTCTCCGTATTGACAATGGAAAAATGGTCAAAAACTTCGATAGTCAGTGAGTTAACTATCAAAGAAAAACATGTGTGCAAACAACGGTCCTATTTCCAAATGGAAACCTTACCGATCAATCATCAATCAACTTTTCTCTTTTAAATTAATTTATCATTAATTTATTCAGTAACCATTTCCATATCTCCATAAATTCTTATTTTCTAAATTTAGAAAATATACGTACTAACTATTGGAAAACATTTCTATTCCTTATTTCACGTATCACTGTCATCGAGTATTCTTTATCATCAAACATTCCATTTTCTTGGATTAGAAAATATCTCTGATTATATTTGTAAAATGTTTCCAAAACTCATTCATTGGATTTAAACAGATGTTTAAATAAAACATCGCTACGCCAACTTGAACCATTAACACTTATTAACTAAATTCAATTAACTCCTTCACTATCGAACCTTAACCATTCCTTAGTTAAAAACGAAGTCAATCAAGTTGGGGTATAACTACCTCTCAGACCTTAACTGAACAACATTTCTAACCTCGAAATAGACAAAGTTCACCCTTTAAACCTTTAACAAACTTCCTTACGTAACTCTCGGATTCTATTTCCGAATCCACTTCTTTATTGAAAAACATTGACTATAACTATAGCGTTATAATCCCTACTTCTGTAATATCTAACTCCAAAATATAACTCGATTAACTTAAATCAATTAACCCTAACTCCATTAACTTTAACTCGATTAACTTTAATTCATTTACTCCTATCACTTAACTCATTTCGAATAAACTATATTCGATTAACTCCTTTCGAATAAACTATATTCGATAACTCCTTTAACTCTATTTGAATAAACTATATTCGATTAACTTCTTTAACTCTATTCGAATAAACTATATTCGATTAACTCCTTTAACTCTATTCAAAAAAACTATATTCGATTAACTCCCTTAACTCTATTCGAATAAACTATATTCGATTAACTCCTTTAATTCTGTTCGAATAAACTATATTCGATTAACTCCTATTCGATTAACTAATATTCGACTAACTCTTATTCGAATAACTAATATTCGATTAACTTTCTTCGAATAACCAATATTCGATTAACTCTCTTTCGAATAACCAATATTCGATGACTCTCTTTCGAATAACCAATATTCGATGACTCTCTTTCGAATAACCAATATTCGATGACTCTCTTTCGAATAACCAATATTCGATGACTCTCTTTCGAATAACCAATATTCGATAACTCTTTTCGAATAACCAATATTCGATAACTCTTATCGAATAACCAATATTCGATAACTCTTTCCGAATAACCAATATTCGATAACTCTTTTCGAATAACCATTATTCGATAACTCTTTTCTAATAACCAATATTCGATAACTCTTTTCGAATAACCAATATTTGATAACTCTTTTCGAATAAACTATATTCGATTAATTCCTTTTTAATTAACTCTATTCGATTTACTCTAATCGATTAACTCTATCAATTAACTCTATTTGATTAATTCTAATTCGATCAACTCTATTCAGTTAACTCTGTTCAATTAACTCTATTCAATAACTCTAATCAATAGCTCTAATTGATTTACTCTATTCGATTAACTCTAATCGATAACTCTAATTGATTAACACTATTCGATTAACTCTAATCGATAACTCTATTCAATTAACTCTATTCAGTTAACTCTATCCTTTAACTCTAATCGATAACTCTTTATATCTCGTTAGTTCCCTTTTATAATCCTATTTATTTTCCAAATAAATATTCCTTTTAAAATTTTATTTATTTAACCAATAATTATTTCCTTTTCAATTCCTTTTCATTTCTATTTGCAAATGTTTTACAAATATTTCCTTTTCAATTCTATTTGTAAATATTTTACAAATATTTCCTTTTCAATTCTATTTGTAAATGTTTTACAAATATTTCCTTTTCAATTCTATATGTAAATGTTTTACAAACATTTCCTTTTATAATTCTCTATATTTATCTTTTAAATAAATATTCCTTTTTATCTTCCTATTTATTTTTCCAATATATATCTCTTTTCTCTTCTATTTGTCCAACAAATATTTCCTTTTCAATTCTATTTATTTAACAAATAAATATTTCCTTTTTCTTATAATCTCCTTTGATTTTATAATTATTTTCTTTTACAAAATCCTTTTCCTTTTATATATAAAATCCATTGATTTTATATAAATAATTTATTTTCAAAATACACTTTGAAAATCCCTTTTTCTATATCTCAGTATTTCTTACGGATTTAAAATACCAGATAACAATGATCGATATCATTCAAACACACATAATCAACAACAGATTATATATCACAACATATATTACAATATATGAAAAATAGTAAAATAAATGTTGAGGAATCCTGTTGGATTCCTCCGACCTGTTTCCCTGCATCCACAGATGTTACACAATATTATTCACATCGATATCACTTCTGTATGAAATATTCTGATAAACAGAATCAATATTTAGTTAACGATTTATATATATATATATATCGTTATCTAAAATTTTAACCAATCATTCAGCAATTCAATCAAACAGTCAGCACACAGCAGTCATCATCATTTATCAGTTCTAAATATACGTTATAAAAATATGAACTGATAGAGTTGGTGAGTTTTACTCACATTGGCGGTTTATCGTTAAATAACGATAACCAATTGTTGATTCATATCAGACAATTTATTTTGCTATAAATTGTAACGAGCTCCGATTCACTCCCACTCAGTTCCATGGCGTAGCCGCCGTCCATACGATCCCAACGGATCTGACCGTTCGAAATTCTGGTAATGCATGACGAAGATATTCATTTTACAATTTCATATATACTATTTACATTGATTTAAACATTAATTTATTTTGAATTGGGCTTTTACCAAGAACCCGGCCCATTGCCAAACACAACCGCGAATACCCTTCTTCCCCGATACCCGCCTGCTATCGTTACCTCACCATTCCGCCTCCTTTCTTCGATCCAAACTCCACACACACTTCATGGTTTTCCAAACCAAGCTCACCATTCAACTCTCCATCATCTCCTCTCCAATCTCGTACCACAAATGTACAACTCGCACACCCCTTGCAATTTCCATCATTCAGCTCCTCTTGCGAGCTACAGGAGAGCGCGCGGCATCAATGCTAATCGAACCCATCCATACTTCTCACACTGGTACTAAATCACTCTACAAGACGAAATACAACATCGAAACCAAACACTGAAGCCTCAATCTCCCCTTACTTTAAACCCTAGCTCGCGATTGATTTTTTTCAGCCAACAAAGATGATGTCGATCTCAGCGACAAGCATACAAGAATGTAGAGGGTACTCTCATGATTGCAAATATATAAATCGCAAGATTTATAGAACTTTCTACCATTTTACTTTGATTTTTGAAGAGGGAGATTTTACGTTGAAGAAAGAAAAGGAAGCGATGGCTTTTTCTGTTGACCGAAGAAGTGATTTAGGTTTAGAGGATGTTGCGGTGTTTATATAGGACGGATTTGGCTTCTTAAGGAAGCTTCGTTTATTTTTATTTTATTATAATGCTGTTCGTATTCATCATTAAAAATCCATACGATCACACGCGATACCCAAAAATTACGAAAATGGACATGCAGCTAGAGTTTGACATTACGAACCCAACGAAACTGGTTTCGTCGAATTCCGAGTCCGTTTTCTCACACAGCGTATTTTTAACCGTCAAAATACTGACTATTTTTCACATTAAAAATTCGTACGGCCACACATTAACTCCAAAAATCACAAAAATTGGAATCTAGCAATAATTTAATATTGTGGATCTAACAAAATTAGTTTCGTCGAAAACGGAGGTCATTTGCAAAACTGGCTATTTTTAAAGCTCTAAATAAACCCTTTTAAATATATAAATATATTTAAAAACAATTAAATTAAATATAAATAAACATATATTATCGTATATATATTCACACAGAATATCATATAGCTACAATTGGATTTATAACTCGATATTCAAATCCCGATTGAATCGATATTCAATTTATATTGAAAAATCCATTTATAATATAAACAAATCGCTATAAGTTATAAAGGAATTCCATAGCGACTTTTCGAAAAATTGATTTGGACATAAATCAAAATCTACAAAATGAAATCCCTATTTTTCTCTTCCATTAGAAATATATACTTCACCAGCTCCGAACGTTTCTGGTTTCACAGAAATCCGATTTAAAACGGACCCTGTATATTCAGTTAAAGTTCAAATCGCCAAATAACGAACTGCCACACCATTTCAAGCTCGATTTTAATTATAATATAATTATATGTTCAAACTTCTTTTAAATAATATATTCGTGAATATAATTCAACTCTAAACTGAATTATACCTTATATATAATCCAATTCACACTGTATTGTGAATTCCACTAGTTTTGATTATTTTTGAATTAAATATATTATTCTATTATTTATATTAATTAAATAATCCATATAACTTAATAAAACTACCTTTTAAATTTCTAAATCACTATTTAAATAATTAAATAGATTAATTATAATTTCGTAGAAATACGGGTCGTTACATTCTTTCCCCTTAAAATAATTTCGTCCTCGAAATTGCTAAGGTGGAAAACAAACCCTACTAACTGATTAGAACTTATTTGTTCACTTCTTAACTTCAGTTTCAACTAAACCAATTAATTTCAATAAAAATAGTAATTCATTTCTATTAACGAAAATTTTCAAAAATTCTGAAAATTTTCTAACACCCGAAATTTTCGAAAAATTTCGCCAGCACCTCGTTTGTACTGGTCAATTGGTACAACTACAACTCGCCTCTCTGGGCCTTCTCCAACCTAAAAGAAAATCAAACAGCCAATTCGGCTTATAAAATCTCATACCCAATTTGAATATAAACTTGCACCTTTTTGTCGGGCATATCATTACATCATTTCCATGTGCTGCCAATTCAGCATATACCTATGTCGTCCCAATCATTCCAATCAGTTTTATCCTCGAACCCGAACATTCATTTATATCCAAATTGAATTTCATTTCAAACACGAGTTCCATTCTCGATTCCAAACTCTCAACTTATCAACTAAATTCCATTCCAGATTATTCTCAGATCAATTCCAGTTTTATTCAACTTAGTTCAAGTTAAATTCTAGTTTATTTATTTACATTTACCATCCCATTCCATTTAACTCCATAAATTAAATTTGAATTTCCGAATTTAAATTCCTGGGTTTTATTTCAATTCTATTTTGAAATCGTAATAACAATTCAAAACATTTGAATTTCTTAAACAACTTGTTTCCTCAAAATAATTTAAAAACAAAATCTTTGGTAGTAATCCGTCACTTAGCAACTCAAAAATGAACACTGATGATGTGACCATCTTCATCAGGGTTATTTTCCAGCTATCGAAGTGAGTTCAATACTATAACAAATTCAAAATCATTTCTAAACACTTCCATTTTGAAATATATTTCAAAATACCATTCCAATGTTTGTAAAAAAAATTAAAATCTCCCAAGATTTTAAAATTCTCATATATTTAATCCAATTCCATTTACAAACACTTTTCATGTTTTCGGAATTTCAACTTCCAATTCTGATTTAAATTCAGATTTAATTCATTTCGATCTCATATATTTCACTTATATGAATTCTGATTGGTTATATATAACCATTTCACTATTTTTATAATCTCATTTGATTATAATCACAACCAATATATCCAATATACTATAATATATCAAATATCTATACTTTGTTTATATCAAAATATAATTTGGATAAAATTATTTTCATCATATTTGATTGCAAAACTAACGCCCATACAGAGTGGTTTTCAGATAATGAATCTGATCCCGGTCTCTTCGTATTGACAACGGAAAAATGGTCAAAAACTTTGATAGTCGGTGAGTTAACTATCAAAGAAAAACATGTGTGCAAACAACGGTCGTATTTCCAAATGGAAACCTTACCGATCAATCATCAATCAACTTTTCTCTTTTAAATTAATTTATCATTAATTTATTCAGCTACCCATTTCCATATCTCCATAAATTCTTATTTTCTAAATTTAGAAAATATACGTATTAACTATTGGAAAACATTTCCATTCCTTATTTCACGCATCACTATCATTCCAGTATTCTTTATCATCTAACATTTCATTTTCTAGGATTAGAAAATATCTCTGATTATATTTGGAAAATGTTTCCAAAACTCATTCATTGGATTTAAACAGATATTTAAATAAAACATTGCAATGCCAACTTGAAGCATTAATATTAACTAAATTCAATTAACTCCTTCACTATCGAACCTTAACCATTCGTTAGTTAAAAACAAAGTCAATCAAGTTGGCGTATAACTACCTCTCAGACCTTAACTGAACAACATTTCTAACCTCGAAATAGACAAAGTTCACCCTTTAAATCTTTAACAAACTTCCATGCATAACTCTCGGATTCTATTTACGAATCCACTTCTTTATTGAAAAACATTGATTATAACTATAGCGTTTCAATCCCTACTTCTAAAATATCTAACTCCAAAATATAACTCGATTAAATTAAATCAATTAACCCTAACTCCATTAACTTTAACTCGATTAACTTTAATTCATTTACTCTTATCACTTAACTCCTTTCGAATAAACTATATTCGATTAACTCCTTTCGAATAAACTATATTCGATAACTCCTTTAACTCTATTCGAATAAACTATATACGATTAACTCCTTTAACACTATTCGAATAAACTATATTCAATTAACTCCTTTAACCCTATTTGAATAAACTATAT
This sequence comes from Allium sativum, assembly GCA_030737875.1. Taxonomy (NCBI): domain Eukaryota; kingdom Viridiplantae; phylum Streptophyta; class Magnoliopsida; order Asparagales; family Amaryllidaceae; genus Allium; species Allium sativum. The sequence continues at coordinate 204,733,284 of CM060927.1, read as the reverse complement.
TCGATTAACTCCTTTAACTCTATTCGAATAAACTATATGTGATTAACTCCTTTAACTCTATTCGAATAAACTATATTCGATTAACTCCTATTCGATTTACTAATATTCGACTAACTCTTATTCGAATAACTAATATTCGATTAACTCTCTTTCGAATAACCAATATTTGATAACTCCTCTCTTTGAATAACCAATATTCGATGACTCTCTTTCGAATAACCAATATTCGATGACTCTTTCGAATAACCAATATTCGATGACTCTCTTTCGAATAACCAATATTCGATGACTCTCTTTCGAATAACCAATATTCGATGACTCTTTTCGAATAACCAATATTCGATAACTCTTTCTGAATAACCAATATTCGATAACTCTTTCCGAATAACCAATATTTGATAACTCTTTTCGAATAACCAATAACCGATAACTCTTTTCGAATAACCAATATTCGACAACTCTTTTCGAATAAACTATATTCGATTAATTCCTTTTCAATTAACTCTATTTGATTTACTCTAATCGATTAACTCTATCAATTAACTCTATTTAATAACTCTAATCGATATCTCTAATTGATTTACTCTATTCGATTAACTCTAATCGATAACTCTAATTGATTAACACTATTCGATTAACTCTAATCGATAACTCTATTCAATTAACTCTATCCTTTAACTCTAATCGGTAACTCTTTTATATCTCGTTAATTCCCTTTTATAATCCTATTTATTTTCCAAATAAATATTCCTTTTAAATTTTTATTTATTTAACTAATAAATATTTCCTTTTCAATTATATTTGTAAATGTTTTACAAATATATCCTTTTCAATTCTATTTGTAAATGTTTTACAAATATTTCCTTTTCAATTCTATTTGTAAACGTTTTATAAATATTTCCTTTTATAATTCTCTATATTTATTTTCTAAATAAATATTCCTTTTTATCTTCCTATTTATTTTTCCAATATATATCTCTTTTCTCTTCTATTTGTTCAACAAATATTTCCTTTTCAATTATATTTATTTAACAAATAAATATTTCCTTTTTCTTATAATCTCCTTTGATTTTATAATTATTTTCTTTTATAAATTCCTTTTCCTTTTATATATAAAATCCGTTGATTTTATATAAATAATTTATTTTCAAAATACACTTTGAAAATCCCTTTTTCTACATCCCAGTATTTCTTACGGTATTTAAAATACCAGATAACAATGATCGGTACCATTCAAACACACATAATCAACAACAGATTATATATCACATCATATATTACAATATATGAAAAACAGTATAATAAATGTTGAGGAATCCAGTTGGATTCCTCCGACCTGTTTCCCTACATCCACAGATGTTACACAATATAATTCACTTCGATATCACTTCAGTATGAAATATTCTGATAAGCAGAATCAATATTTAGTTAACGATTTATATATATATTGTTATCTAAAATTTTAACCAATCATTCAGCAATTCAATCAAACAGTCAACACACAGCAATCATCATCATTTATCAGTTCTAAATATACGTTATAAAAATATGAACTGATGGATTGGTGAGTTTTACTCACATTGGCGGTTTATCGTTAAATAACGATAACCAGTTGTTGATTTAGATCAGACAATTTATTTGCTATAAATTGTAACGAGCTTCGATTCACTCCCAGTCAGTTCCATGGCGTAGCCGCCGTCCATACGATCCCAACGGATCTGACCGTTCAAAATTCTGATAATGTATGACGAAGATATTCATTTTTCAATTTCATATATGCTATTTACATCAATTTAAACATTAATTTATTTTGAATTGGGCTTTTACCAAGAACTCGGCCCATTTCCAAACACAACCGCAAATACCCTTCTTCCCCGATACCTGCTTGCTACCTTTGACTCACCATTCTGCCTCCATTCTCCGATCCAAACTCCACTCACACTTCACGATTTTCCAAACCAAGCTCACCATTCAACTCTCCATTATCTCCTCTCCAATCTCGTACCACAAATGTACAAATCACACCCCCCTTTCATTTTTCATTGTTCAGCTCCTCTTGCGAGCTACAGGAGTGCGTGTGACATCAATGCTAATCGAACCCATCCATATTTCTCACACTAGTGCTAAATCACTCAACAAGACCAAATACAACATCGAAACCAAACACTGAAGCCTCAATCTCCCCTTACTTTAAACCCTAGCCCGCGATTGATTTTTTCAGCCAACAAAGATGATGTCGATCTCAGCTACAAGCATACAAGAATGTAGAGGGTACACTCACGATTGCAAATATATAAATCACGAGATTTATAGATCTTTCTACCATTTTACTTTGATTTTTGAAGATAGAGATTTTACGTTGAAGAAAGAAAAGGAAGCGGCGCCTTTTTCTGTTGACCGAAGAAGTGATTTGGTTTTGAGGATGTTGGGTTGTTTATATAGGATGGATTTGGCTTCTTAAGGAAGCTTCGTTTAATTTATTTTATTATAACGTTGTTTGTATTCATCATTAAAAATCCATACGATCACACATGATTCCCAAAAATTATGAAAATGGACATGCAGCTAGAGTTTGACATTACGAACCCAGCGAAACTGGTTTCGTCGAATTCTGAGTCTGTTTGCTCACACAGCGTATTTTTAACCGTCAAAATACTGACTATTTTTCACATTAAAAATCTGTATGGTCACAAACGGACTTCATAAATCACGAAAATTGGAATCTAGCAGTAATTTAATATTGCGGATCCAACAAAATTAGTTTCATCGAAAACGGAGGTCGTTTGCAAAACTGGCTATTTTTAAAGCTCTAAATAAACCCTTTTAAATATATAAATATATTTAAAAACAATTAAATTAAATATAAATAAATATATATTATCGTATATATATTCACACAGAATATTGTACAGCTCCAATTGGATTTATAACTCGATATTTAAATCCCGGTTGAATCGATATTCAATTTATATTGAAAAATCCATTTATAATATAAACAAATCGCTATAAGTTATAAAGGAATTTCATAGCGACTTTTTGAAAATTTGATTTGGACATAAATCAAAATCTACAAAATGAAATCTCGATTTTTCTCTTCCATTAGAAAAATATACTTCACCAGCTCCGAACGTTTCTTGTTTCACAGAAATCCGATTTAAAACGGACCCTGTATATTCAGTTGAAGTTCAAATTGCCAAATAACGAACTACCACGCCATTTCAAGCTCGATTTTAATTATAATATAATTATACGTTCAAACTTCTTTTAAATAATATATTCGTGAATATAATTCAACTCTAAACTGAATTATACCTTATATATAATCCAATTCACACTGTATTGTGAATTCCACTAGTTTTGATTATTTCTGAATTAAATATATTATTCTATTAATTAAATAATCCATATAATTTAATTAAACGACCTTTTAAATTTCTAAATCACTATTTAAATAATTAAATAGATTAATTACAATGCCGTAGAAATACGGGTCATTACAAAGTATATCCCCACTGCTCAAAAGTCTGTTCTGTTCAAGAAGTTTATGCATTTGAAGCAAAATGGTCAACCGGTGTTGGATTATGTTTCTTATTTTGAGGCCTTGTCCAAGTAGGCTCGTTCATATATTGACCCACCTTATCAGAAGAACGAAAAGTTTGTTATGGGTTTGGATACCTATATTGGGAGGTCGTTGGTTGATCATCTGGATGACCCATATGAGAATATAGTGGAAAAAGCTGTGAGGCATGAACGCTTGTTTCTTAAAGAAGAAACCTTTGTTGTTGTGACCAAGGAAGATTTAAAACCACATCAGGGTGGTAATAATAAAAGGAGAAAGCTGCAGCAGCAGAAAGTTGCAGCAGCAGAAAGGAAAAGATGGTCCGAAGAAGCAAAAGGGTGAAGTGACTTGCTTTAACTACTGGCAAAAGGGCCATTATTCTAAGGATTGTAAAATCCCAAGAGCTGAAAAGAAGTGCTTCAATTGTGGAAAGCCAGGGAATAAGAAGAAAGATTGTCCAGAACATGCAAAGGGAAAGAAGGTTAGGAAGGCGTATGCATTGGGAGTTGTGCCGTCATCTTCAAGGGCCCCTACTTTAGAGGAGAAAGGGAAGGGTGTCGTCGTTTAAGGTACTCTTTCGGTTAAAGGTGTTTTAGTTAGTGTGTTGTTTGATACTAGAGCATCGCATTCATTCATTTGTAATAAGCTTGTGTGTCGCTTGGGTTTGAAACCCGAGATTTGTGATAGACCATTAGAGTTGATTAATCCAGTTGGGTGCTTGTCTAGCTTTTGTATGCTTTGTCGTGGTCTTGTGTTATCGAGTCATGGTTCCTCTTTTGTGTGTGATTGCTTTGTTTTTAACTTCGTTGGGTTTGGGATCATCTTGGGCATCGATTGGCTCAAGAGGTATGCGGCAAGAGTGAATTACAAGAAGCTTGAGGTGAGATTTGGGGATGTGGAAGGGCAAAAGGTATTGATTCGATGTAATCCCGAAGATGGTGTCTTCATGAGCTTTTTATATTCGCTTGTGATTCCACGGAAAGACTTGTCATTTGTGCTGATCGCTATTGAGTTTGAGGATGTCTCTGAAGAAGTCAAAGGCTTGTCGCCGCATCGTGAGATTGAGTTCAGAATCGATTTAGTCGAGGTTGCTAGACCTATCGTTATGCCTCTTAGGCAATGGTGCCTAAGCAATAACTAGAGTTAGAGGCGCAATTTCGTGACCTTTTGGGAAAAGAATTTATTCGGATGAGTGTATCCGAATGGGGTGCACCAATTGTGTTCGCAATCAAGGCTGATCGATCATTGAAATTGTGTGTGGAAAATCGTGAGCAGAACAAGGTGACCAAGTAGAACAAGTATCCATTGTTGAGGATCGATGACTTGTTCGATAAGCTTCATGAAGCCGAAGTGTTTTCCCAGATGGATTTGGAAATGGGATTCCACCATTTGAGGGTGGCAAAGGATAGTGTGTCGAAGACTGCTTTTATGACACCATCCGGTTTCTTCTAATGGTTGACGATGCCATTTGGGTTGACTAACGCACCAGCGTATTTTATGGATATTATGAATAGGGTTTTCAGAAGTCGGTTAAACAAGTTCGTGCTTGTGTTCATGGATGATATTCAGGTTTACTCTTGTAACGAGGAATAACATAAGACGCACTTGCAAGTTGTTTTGGAAATCTTGCGAAAGCATCAACTGCAGGCTAAGTTATCGAAGTGTCATTTCTGAAGAGCGAAATGAGGTTCTTAGCCATGTAATTTTTGGAAATAGAATAGCGGTTGACCCCGCTAAAGTGGCAGCAATCCAGGACTGGGATAAATCAAAGAATGCGATGGACGTGAGAAGTTTCCTTGGATTGGCGGGTTATTACCGACGGTTTGTCAAGGATTTCTCCAAGATAGCTGCATCATTAACAAGATGGAGGAAGAAGAACCAAGTGTTCACAGGGGATCCAAAGTGTGAGCAAGCTTTCGGGATCCAGAAAGAGAGACTGACGAATGCTCCCGTTTTAATGATTCCAAGTGGGAATGGAGAGGAGGTGGTATACACCGATGCATGTGGTACTGGACTAGGAGCAGTATTAATGCAGAAAGAAAGATTTGTGGCCTACGCAAGACTACATCAGAAGTCGCACGAGATGATTTATCCAACTCGTGATTTAGAGTTGGCGGTGATTGTGTTTGCTCTGAAGATGTAGAGACATTACCTGTTGGAGGTTCGATTCAGGTTGTTCGCGGATCACAGGTCGTAGAAGTATCTTTTCTCCTAAAAGGATTTGAATCTTCGACAGTTTCCATGGTTAGAGTTTCTGGCATCATATGATTTTGGTATAGCCTATATTCCTGGTAACGGTAACGCATTTGCAGAAATGTTTAGTCGAAGACATGCAGGAACGAGAGCGATGTTTTCAAAATGGAAAAGCCTCGAGTACTTGGCAGGATTTGATTTCAGACTATGGTGTGAGTTGGAACCTGAAATGTTGGCAAGCTTATCGATAAGACCTACTCTTATCGTAAGGATTGGCGAGAGCCAAAAACGAGATGCAAAGCTTGTCGGGTTTATCCAGAAGTTGGAACCAGAGGATAAAGAGTTCGAGGTTGACTGAGAAGGTTGGCTTCGGAAGCAAGGACGACTGGTTGTTCCTAATATCGATGAATTGAGAGATGAGGTTCTAAGGGAATGTCATCACTTAAAGTTAACGATTCATCCTGGTGGTAATAATATGTATCAGGACATGAAGCGATTTTACTACTGGGAAGGGATGAAAAGGGATATTGGAAAATTCATTTCCAAGTGCACGAACTGTCAGTTGGTGAAAGCTGAACAGAAGAAGCCGAGTGGGTTGCTTCAGCCATTGGAAGTTGCTACATTGAAGTGGGAGCACATATTGATGGACCACCTAGAACCATGGTAGGAAACGAAGGAATTTAGGTGATCGTGGATCGCTTGACCAAAAGTTCAAGGTTTATCAACATCGAAGTTGTCTGAGCTTTATATAAAATGGATAGTATGATTCCATGGTATCCCAAAAAGCATAGTGAGTGATCGAGATCCATTGTTCACGAGTGGATTTTGGAAGAGTTTGCAAGAGACTTTGGGAACCAAGTTGTGTTTGAGTAGGGCTTATCATCCCCAGATTGATGGTTAGACCGGAAGGGTTAACCGAGTTTTGGCAATGAATGAAGGCAGCCCAAGATCGTTAGAAGAACTAATGCCGATAAGCATCGAAAAGATTTGGAATTCGACGTTGGTGACATGGTTTTCATGAAGGTTTCACCATTAAAGCACATTGTTCGGTTCGGAAGCAAAGGAAAGTTAGCTCCAAGGTTTGTTGAACCGTTTCCGATAATCAAACGAATTGGAAAGCTTGCATATAGGTTGGAGTTATCCAAGAAAATGTCAAGTGTGCATAATGTTTTCCATGTCATTTTCTACGGAAGTGTGTGCATGATTCAAATGAGGTGGTATCTCTAGAGCAATATGAAGACCTAGAAGTAGAGACCGTAGTTACGAAACCTCGTAATCCATTTTGCATTGTGGGGAATGACATGAAACAACTTAAGAGTAAGACAGTTAAGCTAGTCAAGGTACAATTGAGTAAGGATGATGATGATTGTACATGGGAGACGGAAGAGAGTGTGAAGACGACCCATCTAGAACTCCTCGTCGGTATGATCCATTGATGTCGTGTCACCTTACATCATTATAACTTATACTATAGTTGTTAAAATTACACATTCTAGGATAATTCTATAGATGCATGGCTTGATGGGTGCTAGTTTGGATAGTAAATTGGTTGTACATGGGTGATAGGCATGTAGAATTGTTGTGGTTGCTTGGGTTTATTTGAAATTTTCGGGGCGAAAATCCTAAGGGGGAATGATGTAACAGCCTGCATTTTACGTATCGGAGGATCATAATTTTTTTAATTTAAATCCTTGAGAGTTGGGTCATTCTCATATTTTGATATGTTGTTTATGGGGATGTGAGACATGTCCATAATTTTTACTAATTTTATTTGTGACCATTTTACCCCTGTCAGTTTTGAACAAAGCATAACTTTTGATTAGGATTGAATCAAGAGCTAAGATCGATTTCATTGGAAAGTAAATGGTGTTTCCAATTCCATAGAGTGCTCACGTCAAAGATTTGGTTCAACGGTTTGGGAGGAATCATTGTTTTAGTGCTACACATTTTTCTGTTTAGGTTTTCAGCCGTTGATGGGCTGATTTGAAGAGCCCTATTAGTGGGCTAATAGGGATCTATAAATAAGGGGTTAGAGGCATGAAAAATATTTTACTTTCTTCATTCTCTCATTTGGTTGAGCTCGTGATCCTCCTTGCTCAACAAGTACACCTTTCCACCATTAAAATTTTGATCTATGGAAGAAGACTGGAGATCTACATCAATTAAAGCTAGATCTACATCAAGTGAAGGGGGATTTCATCAAATCAAGAGGTTTGAAGGTTTTTCTTCTTTGTTCGGATTCATGAATCATCGTTTTTGAGCTAGATCGAAAGTTTGGTGAGTGATAAGTATTTCTCATAAGGATTCAATCAAGTATATAGGTTGTTTGATCCTAGTTTCATCATTTTAAGTTGTTTTTACCTAGATCTACATCATGGTAAGTATATTTTCATTTGAATCACCATAGGATCTAGTCTTGAAACTTAAAACTGGTAATTCTTATGTTAATTGATATGTTTATGCAAGTTAGATCCATTGTTTTTTATTCATTCATTTATCATGATTTTGGTGAATTTTATATGATTATCGATGAATAATTGTCATTTTAATGTTGTTAATGATTTCATAAAGTGTTTATGGCTGAATTGGATGAATTGATCGCATCGATGTTACCGTTTGGTGATGATTTGGTCAGGATTGGAGCTATTTTCATCAGATCTGGAGTCGGGTCATTTTTCATAGGTCAGGTCGTGTGTCTTGTTCCCCAAGAAATGGGTAGTTTGACGGACTGTAAAATTTGATAGACTGGACAGTTTAACGGATATGGCATATGATGGACTAGACGGTTTGATAGATTGGACAGTTTCATAGACCGGGCAAAGTTCTGGGGCATGGACTGGGCAAAGTTCTGGAGCATGGACCGGGCAAAAATTCTGGAGCATGGACTGGACAGAAATTCTGGAGCATCGATCGTTCGGCCTAAATGGAAACATGGGGATGAGCTTTAGGTCGTTGGAAACCAGATCGTTGAGCATGGTTCCACCCGTATAGAATATTCAAGGGGTGATGCAAGGTCGAGTCATGGTGTTTGGCTCATAGATGCCTTAGGTCATTGAAATCTTGGATCAGCCTGTTTTGTGCTGGTGGGTTGATAAGTTTGTGATGACCTAGTCAGGTCACGAGTGTGTAGCGACCTGGTCAGGTCGATGAAGTGAATTGACTTAGTCAGGTTGTTGGGTATGCATGGTTAAGCGGAAATGCAGTCAGGTCGTTAGTGACCTGGGGACCTTGATGGGTTGTGGGTCTAGTGGAACGGCCCAGTGGGTTAGGTCGTAGGTCAGGGGTTGGTTGCCACCTAAGAAGGAAAGACCTTATTTTTATGAACCTTGTATTAATGATTTTTGGTTCATTGATGATGTGGATACGAATTTTATTCAAGTGGGAATGTTTGAAGTGTTGTGATGTATTCATTGATTGTCGTAATGCAACGAATGTGAAGACGACTCAAGGTGGTTAGTTTGTGGATAATGGTTGCTCAGGAAGAGGCTTGAGCTTACGAACAATCATCGGGTTGGGTGGCTGGAGATATCGGAGGCCAAGGAATTATCGTTGTTGTAAGTTCTAGAGGACTCAAAGCAAGGGTATAATAGGGTCGCCTCAAATAATAGAAGTTGCTGGTCGAGCAACTTGGGCAGCTAGATGGGCCTAGATACGTTTCGTCGTATGGCATATGGAGTGGCTAGAACTGGGCTTTACCATTAGCCCTTGACAGTTGATGGTTATACGACTAACGCTGGTTTCAAAGCAGGATTGACGGCGATAGCCAGAGTCATAAGTGATGTTTGTTTTGCTTGTATCGTCTTGTGTAGATTATCCGATGTCAAAGAATATATCTCTTGGGTGCTTGTCTGATGTTGGTTTAGGCCTTCTGGGCTTGTGCTTGGGGGATGTGAGATCAGTTAGGATGGTTTATGCTTGACAACTGTTTGCCATGAATGTACTGTTGTTTCTTAATGCTTGTTTGTAATGGCTTTCACTGTCGGATATGGGGAAGAATGGTTTGGGTTCTTCTCTGGTGTTTGGTTGGTTGGTTAATCTTCCTATTCTCATATACTTTATTGATGATGTCAGATAGTTGTTTTATCGCTCATTAAAACTGTTGTCTGACTCAAGATTTTATGTTTCTCTTATTACCTAGGTTGTTCATCCATGGTGTTATTGATAGGAAGACTGGATGGCAGGTGACAGGTGATTAATGAGGACGATGCTATTGTGCGTTGGCGAGCAGGAGGCTGATGTATTATTTTGATACTATTTAGAATTTCTGTTTCCCCTGTTTGATGACTATTGTAGTGAGGACAATTTGTACAAACACTTATACTGTAATCCAAACATATATGGATATTCTTTCTAGTTGCTATGAAAGCCTCAAGTTTCTGCTCAAATATGCTTCACTATTATTTCATGTTGTATATATTCTATTATATTTTATCCTTGCACTATGAGTTATATGACAGGTTACGCAAGTGTTTTCTTACCTTGATGATCTTCCATAGCTGCCTGACACACCTTTCTGTGCATTATTCCTCTTGTTTATTGCTTGAGTTATGGGTAGTCGTCACAAACATCCTTCTCCAAGAAATTTGAGATTGGAGGTTTTGCATCCGTGGACGTCAATTATTGATCGACGGAATGATAATGTGCCATCCAAAGATGGTAAGTGCTATAATATGAAAGGTATACATAACCTTTGGCCTCATTATCTAGGAATGGCTGAAAGTGGGCCCATCATTTGGTTATGTGGGTCCCGCTCATTAGGATGTGTTCATCACCCTTCTAGATATGATACTCTCTATATGTCGAGCACGATGATGTTGAGCGTGCTCGGATAGGTTGGGATATTAGGGTAATTGTAACGACATAGCTTTTTGTACAGTTTAAGCTGACATTTAACAGCACATGTCAAGCTCAAAAGGCAAAGGAAAGCGTATAGTTAGTGGAAAGAATTTAGAGGGTGAGGAAAAGAAAGAAAGAAATGTTAGAATGGTAGAATAATAAGAAAACCAACACTGTAGATTCAGAATATAATAAAATCACACAGCAGAATGAATAAAATATAATATTTCAATACTCTTTATACAAAGAGAAAACTGCATATTTATACAATCCGAGTACACAACTAGATCAGCCCATACAACACACACAACGGAAATAAATTTATACCAGAAAATACGGGAATACATCTCGACTTCGGATCCTCTCTTGAAGCTCCAAGTAAAACCTAATGCAACATGGAAAATATACTCGGTCTGACCCGAGCACATTTTGGGGAAAGAAAAATCTCCCAGATCAGTCTGGACTATTTTAAGTGATAAATTCGCATCATAAACAACTTGCTTAATTTTTAAAAATCCTTTGAAAGAATGGAATTCTTGTAAGACATAGCCACATATAAACATAGCAGATGTTTTAACCTTGTGATAACAAAATTACTTTATATATCAAATCCAATGGTATTATAATAATGTCTAATAACCCACAAATAAAATAGGAATATAGCCGAAAAGCTTGCATTTCACTTTTCAACATAGTTAGTTTACAACTAAAAATGTATGACTCGTATTGAAGTTCGGATTTCCACACATGACTAGGTAATGGACTACCTCCGATCAGTGTACGCTAGAGATAAAACACTCGGGTTCAACAAGAACATCTTACCACACAAACACATAGAACCAACCACTCATTCAACTTGAGTGTACCAAATATATCATCACCATAGTTGGGATTGACAATCGTAACATTCCGAAGCATACAAAAAGGGACAACCGATTTCTCTAGATCAGGTGATGATATAACCTAATGGGTATAACGCATATAGCCCTGCTGCTTGTTCGATTTCAATCATTTCTCGGTTGATGAGGCTTGAGGCTACGATTACCTTTTCAAAAACATCACATTCAACTTTAAATGCCACATTGTCAGATTTGCCAAATCAGTAATTGATTCTCACAAAGATACTCTGGATGTTAAGCTAAAAGAAGTTTCTTTCTCCACCGGCATACTCGGTATATTTGTAAAAACCAACATATATAACTTTAGGAAATACTCTGTCAGGCATTCGTCCATACAAGTTGTCCAGGAATTGGACAAAACAAAGGCACTCTTTTACTACATCCTATCGGGATAAAATCTACGATTAGTAAAAAGAAGTATTAGCATCATGCAGAACCCAGAATGTTGGTATGCCTTCAAATTATCTTAATTTGCATAAGCATCCTTGCAAATTAGTTTCCATACGCAAAGTTGGTTCGAAGCAGTTTTGGGTCCAGTTCCCATCCTGGTATACTCGAACTAACACGTCAATAGCTAAAAGGGATATCAATTGATAGTCGGTTCTTTAATTATCATCCCAAACAGTACAGTTAAGTACATCAGCAACTCAGGCCCTTTTTTAATTAAATCGTTCCTTTGAAATCATTTCATTGATTCTTCAAAATCAATTCCATATTCTTATCTCAATGGGATAAGTATATTCACAAATCTCTCTTGTTTTCGTTACTTTAAAAACAATAACCATTACCTTATCTCTTTAGATTAAACGTTTCACAAAATCTTTTTTTAAATTCCTTTAGTTTGAAAATACTGCTATATATACAAAGCCAATGGTGTAGATCTAATTACCAAACCTTATATTGCGATAACAATGTCATGCGACACTTTGTCTATTATATAAACCTAAACGGTTTTTATTTCACTTCAAAACTTTGCCAATTAAAGTATACAATGAAACTTATGAAAATAATAATTAAATTTCCAATATCCACTTCCGTTCTAAACCAATATAACCTCTTGTTTCATTTCCTCAAAAACCCTAGCCATTCACTAATTATATGGAATAAGTGTATTCACAAAACCATACTATTTCCATTACCTAGAAAATAGTGCTATGTACTTAACCAAATGGTATAAATATAACCACGCTTTGTATTGGCCAAACAATGTCAAGTACTGTACTGTTTATTATAAAACCCAAGAGTTTTATCAAATTTCTAATCTTTGCAAAATAAAGCTTCAATATTACTTTTACGGAAATAGTAAATTATTCCAACATCATACCATTCCAAACTAGTACCATCCCTTGGATAATACTGAAGTCATTTAATTAGGTATTTTATTTACCTCTCAGACCTTGATTCGACAACGTTCTTATCTTAAGATAGATAAAAGTTTGTACTTAAAAGATGATATTATTAAAATATCATACTAATTTCATTTGCTGTTTCACTTAAAATATAGTTTAATAAACCATCCCTGGAATTTGGAAAAAATTCTTTCAATTATAATCACTTTACTTAATTCATTATTAAGTAAATTCTTACTAAAACACCAACCTTTAGTTTTAAACCTCTTTAATGTAATTTGTTTATAACTCGGATTTATTAAGGACGACTCACTAAAGCACGAAAGCTAGGATTTTTCAGAAAATGGATTCCTATTTGAAAAGTGCATAACCACATGGATAAGCTCACAATAACTCATCAATTTTTGATCCAATTCGATATTTTCTTTGGGAGGTATCGGGAAGGAATTGGAATGTAATTATATCGATTCATACAGAAGAAAAGGTTCTCTATTGATTCCAACCAAATGCGTCCATTTACCAAATCCTTCCTTTGCATTCTTTGAAAATTTCTTTTCGATTAGCATCCTTTTTACTCAATTCAAATATTAAGTAAACACATATTTAAAATCATCATGTTAACTTTTACCCTCTTTTATAAACTTTGTTTATACGCCTTGGATTTATTACCAAATCCCTTTTCCAAAACCCTTTCAAAATTCAATAAAAATCTCATTACAACATGATTACTTTCTAAAATGAATTCGAATTAAAACGAAATCACTTTAACTATTATTGATTAAAATAATAATTAACTTCATCATTAACTAAAGTAGAAGTAGTTAACTTCTTTATCAACTAAAAATAGAATAGCTAATCTCTTTTAAAAGATCATTAAAATGATAAATAACTTTAGTAATAATAAGAAACTCGATAATTATCTTTTTGCACAATTAATTAAAAATTAATTAACTTTTAAGAAATATTTTTGAACAACTATGTGTCAAAACTATTTCTATTATATTAATTGTAAACAAATTAATTTAATAACCAAATTTAATTAAAAAAGTTGACTTAGTCAACTTGAAAACATCAGCTAACTTCTTATCCGATTTCCACTAATTATTCCTCTTAAATTAATTAATATTTTAATTAATGTTATAATATACACTTAATTTTTTCTAATAAACTATAATCCCAGACTATTAACCCTTAGGTTATTTTCTGACTTACTTGCTTATAAAACTTATCAAAACATAAGAATTTGCTATATAGATTATTTTATAAGAACCAATTATAAATATTTATCAATATATAAAACTTCTGTTTTATATAACTTATATAAAAATGGAATTGAAAACTTTGCATCGTCGATTCGTCAGACGGTGAACCAATATCTTATGAAAGATGGATTTTAGGACATATACTGCCAAGCACTTAATTGATATTGCTTATTGATTAACAACTCATTGATGCTGAATTCAATTCAACAATCAACATCCAATTCGATAATCAAATCCAAAACAAATTTAGCGTTACTTGGGTTAAACAATTCATATATGAATAATATGAAATCAAATAACATCCAAAATATTTAAGGAATCCAGTTGGATCCCTCCATCCTGTTCTCCCTGCATCTAACCTGTTCTTCTTGCATCACAACTCATAAAATCATTTAATAAATGCATATGAAATTGATAACCTAATATAAATCGTTTAAATGGCATCCAAACATCTAATTTATACTAACAATGGTAAATATTATAATTCAATGAATCTTATCACGTTATAGTATTTCAGAAAGCGTGAGAGTTAACTCACATTTTGTTTTCGATCGACGATTTCAGCTCAATTCATATTATTTCAAACTAGCGTTTGATATTACATAAAAATTTAGTTGGCTCTGAAACCCTGCAAACCTGCTCGTACGCGTTTCTCTAATACGATTCCAACGCCTTTTGTTTCATCAAATTCTGGTCATGTATGAAATATATGCATGTGTTATAAGGTTTTGATTAAATTAAAACACTTTTAACTATAAATTTTACTAAATTTTCAAATATTTTATACGTAGAGGAATATTTTAAACTATAAATAGTTTTATGGATGATCAATTTGATAGGAAACGATGATATGTAATAATTATCATTTATTGATTGGTCTTGCTTATCCAATTTAGAGCATTAACTATGGTTGGATGATTTGTTGTTGTTCCCATCCACATATGGGCATAGACTACTTTGTTTGTATAAGGCGGTCTTATTATTTTCATTAGTGTGATAAGCAGTAATTTAACTGAGTGAAAAGTCGAACGAAATGAAGAACTAAACTTAGTGAAATTGTTTAATAATGAATTTAAATAAGAATGAAAATAAAATGGAATATTCAACGATTTTGGATAGTCGAGATTTTCGAGTTGAATTTGAATAGTTAGCTTATTTTATATCGAAATGTAAGTAATATAGTTTGGAATTTATGAACTTAATAAAGATTAATGAATTAGTTAAAATTAAACAAAAACGAGCTTGTCATGGTGCAAGAGTTTGTAACATCCCGAGTTGAACTTCAAATATATATATATATACATATATATATTATCCAATATAAGTCGAAATTCTTTAAAACAAGATTCGTCCGGGTTTATTGGATTGTAATTTTCTAGTGAAAGAAAAAATTTAAGTATTCATCACGTAAATTTTGAGTTATGTGAAAATCAATTTTTTAGAAAAATAAGCTTTGGTAGTTTATAAGCCAAACTAGAATTAATTAATTAAATTAATGAAATGGAAGAATTTTTCAAAAATAAACCTTAATTTTCACGAATAGTTATATATGTTAGATATATTAACTTGAGATGACATTGGGATTTGTATCTTTAAATTATTTGAGGTAACATGAATAATCGGCTAAGTAGTAGCCTGAGACTGCTGAGCGTAAGGTAACGCTTAATAGATTATTTATCATCCTTGTACGATGATGAGATTTGGAACTTGTATTAATCATGAATTACGATTATTAGTGAACATGGCACAATATGATATCGTGGTTTGATTATTGGTTATGGTGGCATACAAAATTACGTCACATTTGTATTGATTATATATTTGAATCATTATTGCCAGTTGTATCATATTTGGTTGTTGCTATATTTGTTCATGCACGTATAGTAGTTTTTATATTACTTGTCAATTTGCTTAACTATGTTTTTGTGTGATGTAAGTATATGCGTGTGTTTGGAAGCAAAAGCTTATTACTTTGCTTATGACTTTTGGTTTCATTAGTAAAGATTTGTTTGCTTGACAAATGTATTTCGGATTACATACGGGTCTTATATATATTGATATTGCATGGGATGAGATGCCTCATCATTGAGATGAGATGTATAGTGTCATATATCAATGTTGGTCTTTTTTCGGACCTAGCCGTGCAATGGAGGTGGTGTCAAAAATTTTCACAATTTCAAATGTTAGAAAAATTTAACACGGTTTCAAATTATTTTTGAAGAAATTTATTTATGGTTTGTTGCATTCTTATTGGATCTAATTTCAAGGATGAAATCCTTTTAAAGGGAGGAGAATGAAACAACCTAAAATTTTGATACTTGAATATTTAAAAGAATTTAAATATTAAAGTGAATGAGTTTGAATTTTAACGACTATAACTAAATTTATATGATAATTTGAATATTGAATGAACTTGAAATTATAAATCTTGAGATTTCATAAGAATTTAATTGACTTGAGGTTTAATTATAATTCTACTTTAATTATGACGATAATAAGAAATTATTATCAATTTAATTAGAGTGTTTAGAAATCGATTCATATTTACTTGATTTCGTTAATACATGAAAATATCCATTTTGCAAACGATCTCGAAATTTGACGAAACTAATTTTATCGGATCTGAAAAGGTTAATTATTCTAGGACTCAATATTTCATGTCGATTGGACTTATTGTGCGCTCGTGTGTGGTATAAACGCATATTGATAAATTATAATATTGTTAGCCTGCCTTGTAGCATGGTCGTCCAAAGTCCAGAGGCACGTCATCAAGGGTCCCCAAGCCTCCACCATATGCTTAGATTCAGAGTTGATCTTGGTTCAACAAGGGCCAGGTTCATAAATATGGTTGGGGCAAAACCAAGCTTCGAATTAAACAACACGCCGGATCGAGATCGAGTGAGTAAATTTGTCGTTTTACGGGTCGAGTAACATCGGGTCGAATGTTCGACCCGGGCAAGGCAGTTACCCACCATCCTATTGCTCATCACATTATCTTCTAAAAGCCCGAAGCTCCTGCCACGTGTCCTACGAACCGACCCCGCCTCTCTGCATGAAACTGATCCTATTACATCTTATATCCACGGTTCGTATGCCACATTTCACCAAACATTCCTGCCAATATTTCGAACTGAACTGTTGTTACTACTATATATACTTGATCGAGAAGACAGAAGAAGGACTTTTGACACTTAGAAGCTTGAAAACACCATATTCTATCTGCCATTAATATTCGATCCAAACCCATTTCATCCATATTCGTGTGATTTCCAATATAATTGAGAGGATTTTGTTTGTACATCGAGTGTGTGAAGATTCCAAGCATTGTAGTAGTAATTTCATGTTGAATAGAGAAATTATACAGTGGATGTCGCCTCTTTAACGCCGAACCACTATAAATTTTTTGTTTTTGTTGATTATTTCTCGTTTTCATTTTATATTTCTTCGTTATTCTCTAAAATCCTGATCATTTGGGTGTTAGAAACATTTTTTGGTCTAACATTTTGGTGCTTTCACTAAGAGTTCTGAATTTTCAGCCTTTGCTATTTAGATCGCCCAGTCCATTGAGATAGTCCACATTTTCATCGTCTTCGATAACCTCAGTCATTATGGTTTCAACAAGAGACAAAGCTCACCAAGCCTCTCGTAGGGTGTCAACCAACGACGCGCAACACTCCAACTAATAGATAGTGCCAGCACAGGGCCTCAGATCAAGTGAACCTGGCTCGAGCCACCTCCGATCGATTTCGATCTGATCCCCCTGTTTCATCTGATCCCATAGTTGAGACTATTTCTTCAAATCCCGATCAAGCCCCATCTTCTGCATCGTTACACAAGATGATTTTGCATGTCTTTTCAACAAGTTAGAAGAGAATACTGCTGCCTTGGATGCACAGAGGTGAGACAATGTTGTGTTGAGAATTGATGTTGATACCATGGCTAGATAGTGGGAAGAGTTCCAAAGGCAAAGGACACCATCCACGTCGCTTCATCAAATAGCAGGAGACTTGTTTTCATCTAAGAAGGTGAATGACATCCACATCAAAAGAGACCTTATGAAAGGCCAGAAAACCTTCGTCGGCTTCGATTTGGTTGGTTAGCTTCCCAAGAAGATGCAGCAACTTAGCTTAGCCCTAATGATCCCAGTCTGGCTGAACCTAATTTAAGGCCAACCCAATCTCGAGCTCCCCTAAGGGATCAAGGCACTACCCAAACTACTCATGCTTGTGTGTCTTCCACCACTCGTCATGTGATTGACTGGGACCATTGAGGATAGGGAAGTACCACTTAGATGGTGGCTTAGGCAATTTTACCTATGACGGGAACAAATATAGTTCAATAAATCGAGAATACCAAACTAGAACGTATGATGACCAATGCAAAAGTAGAAGCAATGATAAGGCATATAATGCATGATGGTAGGGGATACACTAATGAGAATTTAGGCATAGACTGTAGTCATACTTCCTTCACCAATGATATCTTGGAGGCTTAGTTCCCATGGCGGTTTAGTTTGCCCTCAATAAGCCACTGCTCAGGAAGGATGGGCCCGCAATAGCACTTGATGCGCTATTCATGGTATATGAATGCATTATCGGCTCCCGATGCCATTTAGTGTAATGCCTTCCCTACATATATTGAAGGAGTGGCAATGATGTGGTTTACAAGGCTTCCTCCCCAGTCAGTTCCTAACTTATAAGAACCAGGCAAAAAATTCTTAGCTCAATTTCGATTGCACGCGTCGAAGTCTAAGCACGTGGTGGAACTTTCTATGGTTAATCAAGCTCTTGGAGAGACTTTGAGGGGGTATCTCAACCGCTTTAGTATGGGTGTCACTGAAGTGAGAAACCCTAACCTGGAGACCATTCCGATGGCAATTGTCAATGGTGCGGATAAGGACTCAGAGTTTGGGAGATATTTGGCTAGAAAACCTCCCACTACAATATAATTGTTTTATGAAAAGTAGAATGTGCATTTGCAACAAGAAGATGCAAATTTGCATTGGAAAAGACGGCCTAGCGAGGTTGTGAAAGTAGGAATTCAAAGTAATATTACGGTAAGACAATCCGATGGCAATTTTGGAAAAGTTGAAGTTAACGTTGGGAACCAGAATAAGAAGAATGATCGTCAGGAAAAGAATGGAAATAAAGGAAATCAGAATCAAAACAGGAATGCTAAGAAGCGGCCTCGGTTCCAATCATTCGAGGATTAAATGCCATTGAATGATACTTTGGAGAATATATATCTTGAAATGTGTAATGTGATGCAATATAAGAAATCGCCTCCACGAGACTCGACGGAGAAATAATGTGAGACTGGAAAATATTGTTTGTTTCATGAAACATTTGGCCATTTGACGAATGAATGCCATCACTTGAGAGATGTGTAAAATGTTGTTGCGAAATTTTGATGAATATAAGGCAACCCCAAGCAACAGGTGGCAAGGAGCTCAAGCCCCTAACAAAGTTCAAGAGGCCCCAAGAGCAACTTCCCAAAAAAGGCAAAAGGGATTGTCATCAATACATTCATCGGAGGACTGCATCTAGCAGGATTTAATGAAAGAACAATGAAGTAGTACGTGAACGTGGCAAAGCACATGGATATTGAGAATGCATTACCTTGAAGATAATGTTTCGATCAAGCAACATGAAACGGTGAAGGATGATGTCATTTTCCGTGATAGAGAGAGTTCAGGGCTTGAAACCCCAAGCATTGACCCATTGGTAATATCATCCATTATTTGTTCTACGACAGTGTGGAAAGTCCTTGTCGATTGCAGGAGTTTCATCAATATTCTTTTCAAAAATCTTTTGATCAAATGAAGTTAGAATTGAGAGGCTTGAAGCCATGTACAGGATGGAAACGTGATTTTAATGGTTTATCTATCGAACCAACTGGTTTAGTAGAGTTACTAGTTAAGTTAGGAGAGGGAGATCGTCAGAGAGTAGAAATCCTCCCTTTCCTTCTGACAGACATTAATTCTCCTTACAGTGTTTCCTAGGTCAACCGATCCTAGCAGAATTCAGGGCCTGTATAGCTCCTTGGTGTTTTCTACTAAAATACCCAACTGAAGTTGGAGTGGGAATGGTCAGGGGTGACTAGGTGATAGGATGGGTATTCTTTTTGGCGGAATGGAAGGAAGCCTGCAATGGAGAAGGAGAAGAACTGCAAAAAGTCACCTCTTTTGCCAAGGAGGTGGTAATATAGTAAGTAATGGATACGTCCCAACCAGGGTCACCCAGTCATTAGTTCGAAGACAACGATCTTAGAGAAGACGAGGAGTTGGGATGTAGAAGGGCGACACCTAACGAATATACGATAGAAGTTTCGATTAGTAATAACGACCCGACGAGGTACTTGAGGATCAGATCCCATTTGTATTCCTTTCAGATGAAGGAATTGACTGATTTTCTCAAAGCAAACATGAATGTGTTTGCTAGGTCCCATACTGATATGTGTAGGATATCTCCATCGATTATGAGCCAATCATTGAGCATTGATCCGTTGTATGTTCCAATTAAGCAGAAAAGATGCATGCTTGTCCCAGAGAGGTTAGTAGCTTTGAAGGAGGAGATCGAAAATTTGATGGGAAATGGATTCATTTGAGATGCAACGTGTAACACCCCGTATTTTCTATAAACATTAAAGTTATGAATTAAATAATAATTAATTACAAATGTGAGAATTAAGGGAAACGGGTTACGCCATTTCGTTCGTCTCGGAATTCTACTTGAGATAGATTCTGAATTTGCGTAAATCGGATTAAGTATGAAGGAGTTATGACCTTCAGAAGATTCAAGAATTTAAATAAACAACTCAGAATAAAGTTCAGAAAATTCAAAATTCAAAATCAGAAGCAGAAGCGGGCTAGGCAGGAAATTTCCTGCCCAAGGCCAGGTCGACCAGGAGGACGACCAGGGGGTCGACCTCCCCCTCGGGTCAGATATGAAATCTAACGCGTTTTCTGCTGTGACGAATTGCTGTGTCATTAGGGCTTGCGTGGCAAGTTCTAGTTGGTTCTCTTAGGTTTGAATGGCTTTTATTTGCTCTAGGTTAATTTGACGGCTCCTATTAAATCAAACTTCTATATAAGCAACCTAAATCGAAACCCTAAAGCCACACAAAAATATTCCTAAGACCGTCATGCTGTCAGAACTCAACCTATAGTAGCCGCCATTCTCATTCAACTAGAAAGCAAGTAGGAATTGCAAATCAAATCTAATTCAACTAAGAGAATTCAACGTCTACAACAAAGGAGAGCTATTCAATTTCAGAATACAGATCCCAGAACTCAAGACTAGCCTCCTTTTTGTAAGTCCAGTTATCATTTAGACCTAAATGATATTAGAATTGTGACTAAATACTTGGATGTAGAACATCGCCTAATGTAAATCTATGCCTATCCTTTTTGTTAAACTGAATTGATTAGGACTATGACTCTTATCATGTTTGTGATCATGTCGTATGTAATTTAATGCTTTGCAATGAATCCATATGTTGTATAATTCGTCAATGAAATATTATGTCGTATACTTTGGTGATGGATATCATATTAAGTAATTTAGCGATGACATACCATATTGTATAACTTGGCGATGGATATCATATTGTGTAATTTGGCGATGACATACCATGTTGTATAATTTAGCAATGACATTTCATGTTGTATGATTTGGTAATGACACCTATATGTTTTATAACAATTTGGGAATTTTGCTATGTTTATGCAAGTTCAACCATGATCACATTTATGACCAAAACTACATGCTAATATGATTAGGTTCATGTTAAATTTGATCCAACTAATTTGCAAGTTCGCAACTACATGCCTAATTTTAAGTTTATGTTGTTCTATGTAAAACCCCTATTTCATGATTCATGTTGAGTAGATCTAAATTTTGCAAGTTCATGATTGAATGTATATTGTTCTATGCCAAGTTCATATGATACATGTGTAGTTAGATCCATATTTTTATGATGATGGAATTTTTACATGCCCCTCTTTTTCCTTTTTTGTGTATAAGTTAGGCTATGTATCGAGCCTAACATTTTATGTGATTCATGCGAACGTTTAACGGGGGTAACGTTGGGGGAAAAATATGAAATTATGTATAATTGGCATATTTGGCTCGTAAACATGTAAATGTTTTATGGCATAAAGTGATATAAATTTTTATACCTAAAATTATGAACTTGATTTAAAGGGAAAGTGGGGCTTGAATTAAATGACAATAATTTACATATAAATATAAAGAGGTAAATATGTAAATTTAGAAAAGACGAATATGCCTAACCCGAGGTTAGACTGAGTTACGGTGTAAGACTGCCCGGAACCGCCTGGCACATCCAGCAACCGTAACAATATATATCTAATGTGGGAGGTTAGTGCATCGAGCCCAAAAGAACCCGAGGTTAGACTGAGTTGCGGTGTAAAACTGCACGGACCCGACCGGCACATCCAGTAATCGCAACAATACCTGTCTAATGTGAGTGGTTAGTGCTTTAATGAATGAATTAAAGCTAAGTCAGGAATGGTAGGGTTAAGTTAATTAAGGAAACACTTAAACAATGCAACATGTTAACTAAACTGAGGGGTGGGGTTAGGTTAACTTGGACACTTAACCAATTTAACATGTTGACTAGAAAACCCTAGTAACGGGGACCCATTTTAGCAGTAACCCACATAGATGTATCATGGTACCCTGAACTTGGCAAGATGGGGCACGATTACTAGGCTGATTATAAGCAGTCAAAACAACGGCAGTTGGTGCATCAGTGTTGGTTCCGACGGAGTATGGGCGTGCACATACTACGGAGTGGAAAAAGCAGGCACTGGGCATCAGTAGTTATACACTGTGCATCTTGAATCGTGTCGGGTTGCCGCTGCAGGATTTGATACACCCCATGGTGGGACCAGCACAGGTATCTACAATCGAGCGGGGTCGTAGGACACAAGTAGTAAATGCGTGCGAGTAGGAGTCGATCAATGAAAGGGATCACTGGGTTTGAACTCATGATGATGGTTGAAATATCTAGTAGGTGCAGAGAACTTGGATACGAGTGCGATAGTATGATTAGTTTATCTTACCTTGTTTATCTTGCCTTATCCTATGTTACCTTATTTCCTTGTTGTTGTCCTGTGTCCAGCTTATTTAAGTCATGGTTCTCTTATCCGTTTACATGCTGAATAATCACTGGACTTACCAGACTTATGTCTGACCCGTTTTTCTTTCGCTCTCTTTTCTTCCGTTTCCCTCCCCCCTCAGGTACCCAGGGAGGGAATAGCTCAGCTTAATTTGGACTGTTCATCTTTCCAAGCTTGAAGACTCTGTGATGTATAGCTTGGAACCTCTTATCTTTGGCCATGGCTTTGGACACACTACTACTTGGGGATTTATGCAGTTTATTTGTGTTTCATGCTTCTTTATGTAATAATCAAGACAGAGATTTTGATGTAATGATTTGGAAGTTGCTTTGAAACAGTTTGCTGTAATGTTTTGTTATAAACACATTTGAAATAAAGTTAGTTTTTCCATTGCTTATATATATACATCTGTCTTGTAAATTAATTGTGTCTTTTACCTATAATGCTCTACCAAAGTTAAGGCATTCCCTTTGTGAGTGACCTTAACGGAGGTGGGGTGTTTCACAACGTACCCTGAATAGATAAAAAATCAAGTCTTTGTGTAGAAAGAAAATGGGAAGTGGCATAAGTGCATTGATTTCTCAAACTTAAACAAGGCATGCTCGGAATTCAACTTTCCACTTCCGCGAATTGACCAATTAGTAAGCTCGACAGCTGGACATGAACTCTTCTCGTTTATGGTGCATACTTTGGATATAACCAAATTCTGATGAATGTTCCGGATCAGGAGCATACCAATTTCATTATGGATCTTGATTTATATTGCAACATAGTGAAGCCTTTCGGTATGGAGAATGCTGGGGAAATGTACCAATGGTCGGTTAACCATATATTCCATAATCAGACCGGGAAATCGATGGAGGTATGTGTAGGAAACATGCTTGTGAAGTCGAAGCAATCAGGCAATCGTGTTAGAGACTTAGCATAAATGTTCAGCATCCTTCGACATTACAAAATGAAACTCAACCCTTTGAAGTGCTCTTTTGGTGTTGCATCAGGGAAGTTTTTGAGTTTCATCGTCAGCTCGCATGGGATTTAAATCAACCCAGTTCAGATTGCGGCAATCAGGAACATTCGAGAACCTCAAAAGATTAAGGATGCACAGAGCTTCCCAAAAAAGGTAGCATCTTTAAGTAGATTCATCTTTAGAGCTGCCGAAAATGTGCATTCCCTTCTTCGAATTAATAAAGTGAGAGAAGCGTGACTTTGAGTGGACCCCAGATTGTGTCGACATTTTCCAGAATCTATTAAGTCACTTAGATGGATCCCCGATATTATCCAAACCTATAGATCATGAGGACTTGTTCGTATACTTAGCGGTATCATTGCATGCGATCAGTTCAGCACTTGTCCACGAGGAGGATAGAGTCCAGAGACCATTCTATTATGTGAGCAAGAAATTGATTAGGGGGAACACAACTCTCCAAAGATTTAAAAGCTCGCCTATAGCTTGGTGATCGCTTCATGTAAACTCCGTTATTATTTCCAGGCTCACCCAATCATGATATACATTGACTAGCCTCTATGACAAGTTCTTCAGCGACCTGAGGCATATGGTATATCACTTAAGTGGAGCATCGAACCGAGTCAGTTAGACCTCACATTTTGTCCTCAAAAATCAACCAAGCGCAAGCATTGGCTGATTTCATAGCTGAATTCAAAACTCCAGATGAAGATACATTGGATGATGACTCAAGTCCTCATGAGACTATACTAGAATCAAACACAGGGAAGCTATATATAGACGGTGCTCGCAATGATCGACGTTCTGGCGCTAGGGTTGTATTGGTAACTCTTGAGGAACGATTGATCTCTTATGCCTTACGGCTGAGTTTTCCCGCTACTAATAACGATTCCGAGTATGAAGCCCTAACTGCCTGGCTGAAGCCCACGAAAGAATTAGGGGTTGTTGTGTTGGATATTTTCTATGACTCTTAAGTTGTTGTTTTCCAGGTTCGAAAAGATTACCAGACAAAGGGACCATAGCTCGCTGCTTACAAGGAATGGGTAGAGGAACTGTTGGATGGCTTCGAGTAACAAAACAATTCCCACATCCCCCTAGAGGAAAATTAGAAAGCAAATCGATTAATCAAAATGGCCAGCTCTGAGAGCGAAAAGGAAACAGAGATGGTTCTGATCAAAGTCCTGAATGCTCCAAGCCTTGATCAGATGGAACTTGATCATACATTGGAAGTCGAGCCTGAAAGAGAGTCATGGATGACCCCTATAAAGAATTTTCTATAGTATGGAACACTTCCAAAGAGAAAGAGATAAAAGTGCATCATTGTCCACAAAGCTTCAAGATATATTATGCAGCATTGTACGCTTTACAGAAATGGATTTTCTATTCCTTTACTCCGGTGCATCGCTAATGACGACGTCAAGCACGTTTTGCGAGAAGTGCACGAGGGTGGTTGTGGCGACCACACCAGAGGGCAGACCTTAGCAAAGAAGATATTGTAGTATGGCTATTTTTGGCCTACCATAAGCCGAGATGTGGCTAAGTATTCACATCGCTATGACAAATGCCAGAGGTTTGCTAGGATTCCTAGAGCTTCACCTAACCAGCTCACCCAGATAGCGAGTCCCTGGACGTTTGCAACATGTGGAGTAGACATTATCGAAAGTCTTACGATATCCAAAGGTGGAGCGAAATATACAAGCGTGGCGATGGACTACTTCATGAAGTGGGCTGAAGCAGAACCATTAACCACCAACACGATAAAGTGAGTGATCAACTTTATCGTCAGAAATATCATATGTCGATTTGGGTTACCTCGCACAATCATTAATGATAATGGGACCCCATTCGTTAGCACTTAGTTTAAAGATTTCTATCAACAACATCATGTCGAGAAGAGATACATAGTAGTTGAGCACCCGTAATTAAATGGATAAGTAGAAGCCATAAACAAGATTATCAAGACCATTCTGAAGAAACGATTGGAACATGAAAAGGCCAAGTGGGTTGATGAATTTCCATTATCTGTTTGGGCATACCGAACTACTCATAAGTCAGCAACTGGCCATACTCCTGCACTCTCATATGGTTCAGAAGCAGTCATCCCCGTAGAACTTGAAGTCCCTTCTCATTGAAAAACATATTACGATCCTTTGACTAATAAGGCTCTCCTCCTGGAGTGACTTGATATCATCGATAAGAAGAGAGAGGAAGCAGACTTGCGTGCTTCAGAGCATAAACATCAAGTTGCCTGATACTATAACAGAAAAGTATGATCTATGACCTTCGAGCTTTGTGACCTTGTTCTGAAACGTGTCTTCCCAACCCCTGATTACATGGGCTCGAAGTGGGAGGGACCATGCATCATTCATCGGAAGCTTGATAATGGAGCTTTCAGGCTAACAACCGTTGATGGTGATCATCTTCTGAGAGCATGGAATTCCGAGCATCTACGGCACTATTTGGCTTAAGCTTTTATTTTGTCTTGGATTATATAACGAGGTGGAATATACCTAAGCTATTGTTTATAAATAGAAGCTCTTTCCATGCTCTATGAATGTTTGTGTTGGTTTAACTAAGTTTTATAACATGATTGGATTATATTAAATGTGAACAAAGGGGCAAGTTACCTTCCTAACGACACTCATTTATTCATGCTTTGACAAGTTAACCTAATTCTGTGACAAATCGAACTTGGGTTAAACAAATCGAGCTTTACATCGACTCTTGATGTAGTAGTCCTCACTTTGCAAACCAAAGTGAGGGAAACAACACTTAAACGATGCATAAAACTCTTTCCTATTCTGATGGGATGAATATAAGTAACAAGGGTGTAAATCGACCATTCCTGAAGGCAACTTTTTCCCTTGACTAAGGGAAAATGGACATGGCCCGAACAAGTGTGACCCGACCGCTTTTCCCACTAATTCAGTTCCTCGGAGCTTGAAACGAAAAATTGACTTAATTCGAGTTCGTTATCGACACTCGAATCAGCAAATCCCACTTTAGGTCTTAAAGTGTAGACAGGATGCCGAAAACGAATGACATGACCATTTGCGCAACAAACTCTAACTTTCATGATATGAAAGTGAGTATAAAATCGGGATAGGCATGAGATGGTGCACCACAACTTAAAACTGCCTTAACCCACAACTCTAACATTAATTCACGATGGGAGAGTATAAAAATAATCAGACCGAACATCCAAAGGATATAGCTCTTACCCTGTAGATGGCTTGGGGCCATGAGCATAGACTTAACCTGAAATCCCCAATGATGCAGGTTAGGGGCATTATCCTATAAATTAACCTCAAATATGCCATGGACTTGGCTTAAAATTCAAGGTTAATTGGGGGACATACACACTATATCCCCAAGTAGCATGATCACGTGTCTAAAATTAAATCGCAAATACATTGAATAGAAAGCGAATGATGGACACAAACTACTACTTTATTAATTACAAATTTGTACAGAATGGTAACTACTTTACTAATAACTTGTTTTGTGCAGAATATAAAGCAAAAGGCGAGGGCCGCACTTGCAACAACCACAACATGCCAGTGGAAAGCTAAAAGAAACAAGTTTGTAAAAGTCTAGGACTTACTTCTTAAGCTCTCTGAGCTTCTTCTGCTCCACTTTCTCAGTCTCGATGAATATATGTTTTTTCTATTGTTTCTTCCTCGTTGAAGATTCTTCAGGCTCAAGAGTAGGCTTGGAGTTTGGATCCTTTAGTGTGGAAAGATCAATAGAGGCTCTGTGTTGGAAGGAAGGACCAAGTTAAGGGGACCAGTGAGAAGAGGCACGGACAAAGCCTCAATCTTGACATGCAAAAGCTCTATCTCCTTTCTCGCCTTTATCTCAGCAAGTGTACACTCCTTGGATTTATTAGACTCCCAGCATAAATGACATCATCGTCGCCAACCTTTCCATTAAGGTCTTTCAGCGTAGCTATCATCTTTCCTTCCTTCGGGGCATCATCACCAGGTCGCACTGCAGGCTCATCAGTGGGCTTTGTCTCCTGCTCTTTAGCAACATCAGCATGCTTTGTACCTAATGTAGGGAGAGAAATGGTTATTAGCTCCGGGGAAATAAATTGCCTCTCAATTGGAAGCCTTATACCATGACGACACGCTAGAATAACTTTAGCAAACAAAGAAGAGAATGTGGGAATACTTCAGTCGAATGATCTCCAGGAGTTGAAGGAGTCTTAGCTTAAATAATGGGGGAGAGAATTTTGTGTGTAACAAGTCCTAGACGTTCAGGATCATACTTCTCTATCTCCCTAGCCTTGGGAACTGCAGAGGAAGAACCAGAGCTACCTTCAATAGCATTCTTGCCCTTAGCCTGATGCTTTGTGGAAATTTCAGCTTTCATTATTAGTCTTCTTCCTTCTGCCAGATGCTCAGGTTTGTTTCCCCTCAAAAATGTTCTCATCAATTCTTCCTCACCTACGGTTTCAACCTTCAACTTGCGTTTCTCACTGTCAACAAGCTTGCTCCATGCATCAACTAGAGTCGTAGTATAGTCCTCCACCCATGATATGTCATGAGTCTAAAGGACTTGTGAAAGAAAGACATTATAAGGTGTCCTACGCCGTCCAGATCTGGTTTGGCCTTAGCGAGCTGTTTCTCCATTACGGCCTTATCAACTTCCAGCTGTGCCTTAGAATTAGAAGAAGACCCTAGGGCAGTGTTAGCATTTTCTTCAGCCTTTCTTTCCCTCTCCTCAGATTCAGCCAACTGGCCTTTTATACTAATAGTCTTCTTCTCAAGTTCAGCCCTCTTGTGCTCAAGGTGAGTGCAAGATAATTTCAAATTAGTATTCTCAACCGTAACACTCTGGCACTACTCTTTGAGGTTACGCATTCTTTTCTATTGATGTCGAGCTTATTATAGATGCTTTGTTGCAACTCATCATGCAGTTTCTTATATTTTTCAACATCGCATTCTACAGGTGCAAGTTTAGCCTGGACCTCCTCTCACTCTTTCTCAGTAGCTTTCCTAGCTGAGATGTCATGCTCTGATAATTGTTTTTGATTGTTTAAATCCAATTGAAGGTTCTATATAATCTTAGATAGCTTCCAGGCAAACTTGCAGGTTTTCGTGTATTGTTGATCAATGAAGTCTATATGTTCCTTAACGCCATCGGACCAATTCGCAGTGACTGGTTGGAGATTAGGAACGAAATGCATGTTCCTGAAGTGATATTGAGGTAATCTGTCCTTTATTTTTTTTACCCTTTTAGCAGTAGAGGCATAAGGAACCACATGTTTTTATGTGGAAATATCGATGGATTTACGCTTGCATGGAACGATAGCTGCACCGTCTTTATCTTTGAATTTTTCCTTAGGGTCGGAATGCTTCTTGGGATGTTTTTCCTGAGGATATGACTCTATTGGGGAAAGTAGGGCTTTAGGTGTCTGTTTATCCCCTTCACAATGGCCCTGGTAGCTTTTATGCTTATCAGACTCGGAACGAAACAGAGACCGGGATTATGACGAGGGATAATACTTTTGTTGATAAAACCTTCTGTCATCTCACTCACGCCATTTCTATAGTCATGCTTGACATCGGAATAAGACTTATAGAGACTACTCTAGAGTTTTCTAGGGTCATAACTTCGATGAGACATCATCCCTACAAGTTAACACAAGCAAGTATTAAAATTAGGAAATAATATAACACACTGGTGCTGAGACGCGCAGTGTCTGTTTTGTGTGAATCCTAAGTGATCATCCCGACGGACCAGAGCCTGGAGTTTGGCTAGTAGGCGTCATCTTCCCCATCTTGGTGGGTGTGACTTCCACCTTGGAAGTAGCAAAGAAAGAACTAGATCCGATATCTTGAGAAGAATATATAGTGTTTGGCAGAGGAAGATTACCCAAGCCTTTAAATCGAGACACTGACTTCTCTTGGCGGGAATCGTGTGTTGGCGATTTGCAGGAGGTGGAGTCTTGAGAGAAGGTTGCTTCTCTGTAGAGGATGTATCTTTCGTAGAAAGACCCATAGGCTCCCCCTCGGTAATCTTATCTAAAAGTTGTTCTGTGAATACGTTTATGGAAGAGGGGCTCTTGAGTGTTTCACTAGTCACTTTCTCAGGGGATTTCTATCTCTCCCCTGGCTTAGGTTCCAGACTGGAACTTGCAAGATCCTTACTCTTCGCGGATTTCCCAGCCTCAGTTGATACTTCTGCCTGCCTCCTGAATGGGGGGCACATTTTCAGTCCCCGATGACGTTGGAGAAATCTGAGCTGGGGGCACATATACCGGAGCATGACCTCCACTAATTCCCACGCTCCATTATGGACTGAGCAAATGATATCCGTGAAGAAACTCATCCATTAAGCAGCTTCTGACACTTAACCAAGATGGTGGGGAGTTCATTACAGCAGTCAGACGATCTTGGTACACTTGGCCTTTCGGTTTCTTCAGATTCGGGATTAACAATGAAAAAGGAAGGCCGAAAAACTTGTAAGCATGGTTAAAGAAAGGAAACCAGACTTGGAGCTTACTAAATGGTGTGATGAAATTTCCTACGGAGAAAGGTGTGGTAAGAGAATCCTTCTCTTTGCACACCCGGTTTGATGTCGAATGTAGAACCAATTTGGCCTTATATTTCCCACATTACTGAAAATCTCAATCATAATTTTCCTTTTAGTAACGGATTCGAAATGTAGGAAGGAGGAAGTTTCATCTTCTTGATGCTTGAAGTTATAGAAAAAGGTTATATCTTCATAGGTGGGCTCTATGCCTAGGATCTCCATATGTGTTATATACAAGGTATACAAATATGAATACCCTGTCAGATGGAGCTGCATGAGTCCAAATTTCACCCGTTTGAGAAAATCGACGATGAAAAGTTGAAATAGAGGAATGCTCCCGACCAAGTACTTCTATCGACTTATTGCCTTGAATCCTTCTGGGGGATTGTGATGTCTATCTAAGATGTCGTCGGATCAAATGTCACCCTAAGACATCCCATGTTTCAGGCGTAATCTTCATGGTATTGATTCATCAGTGGTGGATACCCAAGAGTCGTAGGGCTCTTCCAAAAAAACCGCATCTTGGAACATGTCAGGAGCTCTATTGTCATCTACACCTCCTACCTCCTCGTTCGTAGAAATTCCTTCTTCGGAGGACACTACCTCCTCGAGGATGTCAACTTCTAATCATGGATTAGTGTCATTAGAGTTAGAGTCTGATGAAGGAATATCAGGATTGGTTGTTGTCTCTGAAGCTTTGCCTTTTCATATAGAGTATCTGGTGAGATATCTCCTGGATATGCTTGTTGTACTATCCAAGAAACGCTGAAGATTAAAGTAACATTACCCCCTATATATGTGTGCTAGTGTGTGTGGTGCAGGTGTGTTAACTTGCATAAAGGAGAGAAGTGATGAAAGCATGTAAATGTTTGACATGCGTCGTAGTGTCATGAAAAGTTATGTCTTTATATCTAGAATTTCAGCGTAACTATTCTATGCTAGTTAAGTCCAGGTTCTGAAAGGCTCTATCCTAACTATTTGCGAGAATGATGTTATGTTCGCTTTAATCGGTCTATATATATAATGGATTGAAGTTATTGTATTTTCATGCTTATCAACCTGGATACATGTATATATTTGTGAGACTCATTTTGATTGTTTATGTTCTGATCGAAGTTTACCGTTCGAGTACCCTGGAACGATCTCACTCAGGTTGAATGACAGAGGTCGTACAGTTATGGATCGAAAATATTCAATCCGAGCCCACAAAGCATTGGGCATCTTTAGCCATCCATACTCTTTAGTCCACCAATTCATTCAATCCGATCATAACCATCTTCTTTCTTCTCCTCCTTCATTGCTGAAGCCCCATTGTATTCCCATTCGTCTCCAATCCAAAAAAGTATAGATCGAGTCACCAAGTCGGCACCTTGGACGTTGCCAGCGGACTAGAGGCACCGCGACCGTCACTAATGAAGATTTCCACATCATCGGTGATGGCGGCGATCCTGAAGGCTCGAAGCATAGACATCGTGATGAATTGAAGGAATTGGCATGGTTTTAGGGTTAAATTCATGTGAGATTTTGAATTAAAACAAGAATTAAGGGAATTAGCAACCCACCTTTGATTCGAAATCCAAATGGGATAGAATTCGAAATGTTTTGGAGTTAGGGTTTATAGGCTCAAAAATCAATGGCAGTAAAATGGTAAAGAGGAAATGAACTAAAAGGTAAAAAGATGATGAATCGGCTTATATATAATGCCAGGGTGACCATTCGACTCCGCTTGAAAGTATGGCGCACACACGTTTTTTTGGAGCAAATCTATACGACATGGAGAATGGGTCGGGTCGGGCCTACTCCGGATCAAAACATTCGATCCGGAACTCAATGAGTTTTTTCGATCCGAACCGCAAAGACTGAAAACTAGACTAATTAATGAAAAATAAGGGGCATCCTTGATTGTTATTTCATGCTATCAGTGATATGCCATATTCGTGTATTTTGATTAAATTTCAATCATCAAAACGAAATTATTTGTAACGACTTGTATGTGTGTAAACATATACAAGAACCAACACATTAGCACGATTTAAATGGGCAACTCTAACCTATTGATTCGACAAGAGTTTTAAGGGATTAACTATATATATGTCTATACTCCAATTAAATATCTCGAATTGCCAATTACAACAAAGACAATTATGGGTGTAATCTTCTATTTGTACCTGGCATAGGGAGTCAAAAGTCATGAATTTATAGAAAGACACAACTATTGGCTGCTGCTTATTCAGGAATGGATAACCTAACGTGTTCGAAGCACATCTCATCTACAATAATACGTTCTTTGGGGAGGTAAACTGCTAGCCAACCTTGTAGAAAGGCCGTCCAAAGTCCAGAGACTCGTGTTCAAGAGTCCTCGAGCCCCCACCATCTGCTTAGATTCATATTTGATCTCAGCTCGACAAGGGTCTGGTTCATAAATATGGTTGGCACAAAACCAAGCTCTGGATTGAACAACATGTCGGATCAAATCGAATGAGTCAGTTCGTCGTTCTCCGAATTGAGTAACATCAGGGCGAATGTTCGAGCTGATCCCAATTTTGACCCGGGTAATGCTGTTACCCACGATCTTACTGCTCATCCCATTATCTCCTAAAATCCCAGAACTCATTCCACATGTCCCATGAACCGACCCCACCTCTCTACATCCAATACTTCGTATATCCGCGGTTAGTATGCCACATGTCACCAAATGTTCCCACAAATATTTCAAATCAAACTACTGCTGCTACTATATATATCCAACCCAGAGGACAGAACGACTTTTGACACTTGGAAGCTTGAAACACCATATTCTATCCGCCATTAACATTCGATCCGTACCCATTTCATCCATATTCGAGTGATTTCCAATATAATTGAGAGGATTTGTTTGTACATCGAGTGTTTGAATATTCCAAGCATTGTAATTGTAATTTCTTGTTGAATAAAGGAACTATAAAGTGGATGTTGGCTGGTTAATGCTGAATCACTATAAATTTTATGTGTTTGTTAATTGTTTCTCATTTTCATTTTATATTTCTTCAGTATTCTATGCAAATCCTGATCTTTTGGGTGTTAGAACCATTTTTTGGTCTAACAAATATGATTTTAAATGGTAGATTTTGTATATGATCGAATAAGCTTTCAAAACAAATTCCATTATGTTCGTAATGTGGGTTTATGAATGATAGCTAGCACGTCTCATTTCAAGTTCGGATATTTTTGGACTTGGTAAATATTGTTTTGGAGAAGACTATAAATTGAAGCCAACTCCTTCATTTGCTTAACCCCAAAACTAGTTCCAATGTGTTCGAATTGGAGTTCATCTGTTACTGGTGCTTGAACATTGGGCGCTGGAGTTAGCTGGAAATTACCAAAACAGTAAACTGGTCACTTTCGTTCTTTTGCCATAGATCGACAACCGCAATGTTTCAATTGATGGCCCTTGAAGAAAAAAAGAGGTGAAGAGGCAGAGCTTTCAATCCGTGGTGGTGCGGCGGGGTTTGATGGAATACTAGCGTTGGAATTTGCAGAGGAATTTTGTCATTCATCTCAACATCCATGACGAGTGGCGACGAAGTGGAGGGTCGACTGCTGGCCTTGGGTTGGCTTGTACAAGTGGAGCTGGTGGGGGTGTGGCAGTAGTGCTCTAGTGGTCTGTGGAAGCCGTGACATGGAGATGAAAATGGAGAAAGTGTTGGGCTCGATTCTGAACCTGGAACGAACGATGGGGTGGGTGGTTTATTAACGTTAATGAAGGTATTAGGAACTAATGACGTCATTAGCTAACTAAATAATTTTTTAATTGATGTATAATGTTATAACATGCATATTTTTTTTGCAAATGAGATCAGATTTATGCATTATAAGTTATTTTTGGTTTATTCGTCAATCCTATGCATATAAGTTGGACTGCTCTTATGTGGAGCTATTTGGATTTTTATTTAATTTCAAATGCCTATTTGAAATTAGATAAAATAATGTGAAAATGTTGACTGGTGAATGGTGATTTAACTCTCACACTTTCTAGGATACTATTATATCATATGATAAATATCCATTGTTGAATTGATACTTATTTTCATGATATATTTGATTAGATGTTTGGTTGATTTGTTCCTTAGTTGTGGTTATATATTCTCGTCTATGAACGAATGACCTTTGGCACAGCCTGATTTTAAGAGAAAGATTCATCTTATATGAATTAGATTTTATTATCTGATTATTATGCATATATGTGCTGATATATGAAATGTGACGCAGAGGGACAGGTTGGAGGGATCCAACATGATTCCTCAATATTTCAGATGTTATTCGCTTTCGTTATATACCCCCACAAACTGTGTAGACAAAGTATCATTAAAACCAATGATGTCTGTTTAATTAAATTCAACATTGTTATGTTATTAATCGATTAACATTTTTGGTTAAGTTATTAATGGCAGATGGCATAAATTTAACATTTGAATATGATTATCTGCTATAAGGCAAAATTTCTTAGTTTTAAAGTTATAAACTATTTTATAACTAAAATGAATTTACATATTGATTTTACAAAAAATAATTTATAAATGAATTAAGATTTTATAATGAATTCCTATTGTATAAACAAGTTTTAAAAATAACGTTTACAAATTTTGAAACTTAACTAAGTTTTAAAATTTCAAGTTTTATGAAGCTATAAACAAAGATTCAGTAAATGAATCATTTTAATAATTGATTTTTAAAGGTTTTGAAACAGGATAACAAAATGAACTACTAAAATTGTAAAATGATTTATAAATAGATTACATAACTTAAGATAAATTTTTATTAAAGTTCAAAAAATCGAAATGAAGCTTCTAAACTTATGGTTTTATAAACTAAGTTCTAAAAGATTTGTTTTGTAATAAAATAATATCATATAAGATTTAAGTTTTTCAATACTTCACATTTTGTAAAATGGAATATTTACAATATTTAGATTTGACATATAATGAATTTTGAATATAGATGTTGTATTATCATATGAATTTGGAAGGTTTTATCACTGTTATTAAAACAATATAGGTATAATTTGGAGATTTGGATTGAGTATGACCATTATTCTTGTTATTCTTATTGTGTGTACTCAATACCAATAGTTTTTTGTTTAGTAAGAAACAGTGTATACCATGACATTTTTTAGATCCACTTATCATTTATTACTATACTTATACCATTGAGTTGAGTATAAATATGTGTTTTAAGTTTGAAAGTTATGATTTGCGAATACACTTATTCTATTGAGATAAGTGTATGGATATGATTTCCAAGTAGAAAATTAAGAGATTTGTGAGTATTCTTATTCTGATGAAATAAGTATACGAAATTGATTTTTAAAATCGATGAAATAATTTTAATGAATGATTTAATTAAAAGGCTTATGCTACCGGTTTGCTTAAATGTATAAATATGGTTGATGGTTTAAGAACATACCATCACCTAAATTCACTTTTTGAAGTATAACATGTTGGTTCGAGGAACCGGGATCAGAACAGAATTGAACCACTTGGAACATGCTTACGCTCAAAACTTATATGCAGGTATCCTAATTACTATGACTATGCTTATAGCCATGAT
This sequence comes from Allium sativum, assembly GCA_030737875.1. Lineage (NCBI taxonomy): Eukaryota > Viridiplantae > Streptophyta > Magnoliopsida > Asparagales > Amaryllidaceae > Allium > Allium sativum. The sequence goes on along the minus strand of CM060927.1, from coordinate 204,696,951 downwards.
GTGAAGGTGTATGCCTTCGAAATATAAAGGACTGCTTGTTGATGTCATGACTAGCTATTAGGGTTATACACACCATATTGGCAACAGCGGTCCTAACGTTTTATAGATCTGCGTGTGCGAGTTTTTGTTGTTACTAATCATAGGGTTGATTCCTGCAAGGATGCAGTAAATTTTTTACTTTGGTTTGTCCTATTCCTAGACAACATGTATGGATGGAAGTTTGACGTTGCATTCTTAGATCTTATACATAGATTTCTACAAATGTGCATTTATTTGGTAGTAGAGAAGAAAATTTCTCTTAGCTTAACATCCTTCTCTGAGACATATAATCTCGGAGGTTGTTCTTTTATGGACGTCAATTAGTGATTGACTGAATGTCAGTGTGGCATCCAAAGATGGCATGTGCTATAATATGAAATGAATATATATGTAACCTTTGGTCACATTATCTGGTAACGGCAGAAAATGGGTCCATCGTTTTTCTTTGTAGGTTGTCCCATTAGGATGTATTCATCACCCTTGTAGGTACCATTTTCTATATGTCAAGTATGATGACGTTGTGCATGCTTGGATAGGTCAAAAGATCGGGGTGATGTCATATTCAAGACGGTGCACCACTATCAGGTCTGTGTTGTTGGATCGGTCTTTCCTGGAGTGGAGGGCAGATTACCACTAAGTATGGGTAGCCCTGTGTACATTCCTCTAGAGGTGTAATATATAGTAGGTAGTCCCTTACCATAAACCATCCAGGTTCTACTTTATAGCCACATAGGGGTGTTAAATCATGTGATCTCGCATATGATTTTATTTACTTTAAAGGTTTTTACCCAAGATAGACATTGTAATAATATCACTAGATTTGAGATACACGATTTGGTTATCATAAGTTAAAACATGTGCCATGTTTTTGTGTGGTTGTGTCTTATGATATTTACATTCTTTCAAAAGATTTTCTTAAGTTAAGCAAGTCATTTGTGATGTGAGTTACCTCACACTAGTAATGCAGACTGATCCAAGCATTTTGTTTTCCCTTAATGCTTGGGTCAGATCGAGTATTTTTTGATTAGTTCTGGAGTTGCATGGAGCTTAGAAGAGAGCATGAGTTGAGACAAAAACACGTATTCACGTTATTATCTAACTTTCCGATGTACTATGAGGATTGATTTTTTATTTTCGCTATGCTATGTGTTGTGTACATCAACATTTGTGAGGATAAGTTATAAATATTGCCCAGGCTGATTTATCCGGTGTACTCTGATTATGTATGTTCTATATATGTATGGGCATATATATATATATATATATATATATATATATATATATATTACTCTTTTATGGGAAAGTGTTTTGTCATATTTTATTTTCTCATTCCTCTATGATATATTATATCTACTCTGATTCTGTTGTTGTCTTCTTCTTCTTTCTTCTATTCTAAATCTCCTTTCTTTTGTCAACCTCTAATTTCTTTCTTGAAGCGTCCAGCTCAGGGTTTGCCTTTCGGGTCGGAGTATCGAAAGGTAGGTTCTCAGCCGGTTGTTTCAAGGGTATTACTTAAATAACACCATGCTCTAATCTCAAACCTACTATCTTGTGCACTCATTTAAAAGTACCCAACATGATAAGAAGCAAAACTAAAACCTTAAGTCCCAGAACATCCTACCATGGGAAATCCATACATTTAAGAATATTATAGATCCTGATATAGTAAAACATGAGCATTAGGTACAATAAATCTTACCTAACATGTCAGTGAATTAAAATGTCAACATATGACACAATATAGGCTACATTCTCTCATATAGGCATGCTAAACTAAGTACAACATCATGTGTTGTGGTACCTTTAACAACTATGTATATATATATATGTGCATATATGTATGTATATATGTGTGTGTGTGTATATATATATATATATATATATATATATATATATATATATATTACTAGATATCCATCCAGACTTCACAACAGTCACAACTATTATAACAACCTAGTAAACACATAATAAATATACAACCAACAATATTTTTCCCTTTTTTCATATCCAACATAGATCTCGTGTCATCATTGAGATATCACATAATCACGACAATTACTAAGGCATATTTGCATCACGACCATTACCAAGGTGTCACTTAATCATAGTTATCAATTAGGCTTCACACTATCGAAATCAACACTAAGGTATAGTGCAACCATGACCATAGTCGATTTCTCCCATTACCATTGCGATCACTAAGGATTCGCATCACCCCTTTGATGCTCTTTGATACCTGATAACTTGTACGATTATCATGTAGACTAGAAACACGCTACGTTACAATTGTATTTGTTGTTCGAACATTACCATTACACTAATATTGCCTACATCAAGGTACATTAGACCTAGATATTGGTCCAACGTACATAGAACAACATCCTTACACGCCCTTGCCATTCAAAACACACAACAAATATAGGGTTATCGACGGTTCCCTCGTTATTTGACATGATAATAAAATATACTATATCCCACCCCATTTTTTCACTATATCGAATGTGCCTCCTTGATTCGCCAAAAAGTCTTATCATCACTTCTCACTATCACTTCTCACTTGAGTTACTTAAACAAAAGACTTACATGTTAATTCTTTGAAGTTCTTTTAGGACCACCATAAGAAGCCTTAAGTAATCCTAGGTCAGTCCCGAAGCAGTATCCAAATTTCCTTACTGAAGCCAAAAGCATTACCTGAGTAACCTCTACCATACATGGATTGTCGTCCTCGGTATCTCATGATCAATCCTATAGATAATGTCCAAACTTACTTTCACAGCCCGTCAAACTACACACTCCAATGAGTTAGTGAAGTCCCAAACATTTCAATCATCCGATAAAATTTTCGAAGTAATAATGAGGAAACCCTAAAAAACCGTTGGTTGAGCCTGATGTTAAGCCTTTTAAGCCATATGTCAAGTCTAAGGTCACATGAAACATACTAGTTCATGGCACATCTTGAAATTCTAGTGATATCGCCTCGACATAATAACTTTGGGAAAATTTCTATGTTGGGCACTTACCATCGAACCTACGCAACCACCAGTAGACAAATGGTTTTTTTGGTCTGTTGACCCAAAGCAAACATTTGACCGTGATTTATTGCTCAATAGCTCCTAATAAGAACCACCTCACGCTAAAACAAAAATCCATCCCAAGAAAGAAGATTCTATAGCATGTTCCCTTGTCCATCATGAAGTTTTCAGTTGACTAATCTTGCCTAAGCCAATCAACCATAGTCACCCCCTGGATTAACGTAACCACAGAGACTTCGCCTCTTCAGTATATGTTTTCTTGAGTCTGCCACAAAATCATTATAAAAACACTATATCACAAACTAAATTATTGAACTAAGTAGTTAATCATTTTCCATAAATATTTCTTCTGCATTTTTATTGCATTAACCATCCAATTTAATCCAAATCATTGTACTCACCGCCCAAATTTATATATAACTACAGTATAGTGATGTTTCTCAATAAATCCTAGAGCCGATTCATTGAAATTTATTATTCATTTATGGTTCTCTCACCCATTGTACATTAAATTGAGAAATACATAACCATTCCTTTTACACTAAGAGCCTTGCCCTTATAATTGACTACAATCCTAGCTCGCTCTATTAAGCATTTTCAACCATTCAAATAAATAAAATAAACTAAGAAACAAAAAACATCATATTGTGGAATTCATAGCAAGCATATCCATAACTTGACACAACATTATACCCATAATTATATGTAAAAAAAGGCGTTTATACCACTTTATTTCATTTTAAATATATTCCAATCTCAAATTCCAAAAAATGGAAAATAATGTATTTAAAACTAGAAACAGGTTAAAAACATGTTAAAATTAATGAATATTTACACACACATATGTACATATTTGTTTATAGTGGTTCTAAGGATTAATAGTCACTTACAAATAATTGAAAGTGCGAAAAAAAGGTTCACCCAAAGTGGAAAAAAAATACCAATCAAATACAAATTTTATTTTGAATTTTTTTGAACAATATACCAATAAAAACATTAAATTTGGAGAATGTTATCCACCACAAAATGCTTGGAATCGATTTCTTTTACCATATAGGCATTAATTCACAAAAATAAGAGTAGATCTAAATATGGACAGTTATTACAATAGCCCAAATGCAATGATTTTGAGATTTAAAATGCCCATTATTAAACACTTATTTAAATCTATTTTAAAATAATTTATTTGTGTTAAGTTTTTTTGACATATTGTGAAGTTCAGTTAGAAGTCCAGTAGAGGCTAAGAAAGGTAAGAAGATGTTTAAGATGCATTTATGATGACCTGACGCTTTTATATAAGCAACGCTTAACCCTAATTTTGAAATTAGTATCAAGCTAAATGACAAGACATAGTTAATTTCCTATTAATTTGTATAAAGGGTGAACAAACTTATAAGTATTCATATCAACCAAATGGTAAGTTAAAAAAATTGTTATGACCATACTATCTAATGGAGTAACATCATATCATCTATTTGGAAATGGCATTAGATCAAAATTTGAATCTTACCAAAAAAGTTATATGTCTTACATTATTTTCATGGTCAAAACAATTAATAAGAATTCTATGGTTGAAAATGTCAATACCAAACATTACCTTAAGTTATAGCCTCATACGATCCAATTTGGATTTTGAATAATATTATGTAGTTATTCCATATGTATAATTAGGGAGTATCCAGGATTTTTTAAAATCAACTTAAGTTGACTTAATAAAAAAATAAAGAAAAATGAATGATGATTTGAATGTAAATTTTTATTATTTGAAGAGAGCTGGGAAACCTTGGTTTGAAAATGAAACTATTTTGGAAAATGTTTTATTTTGGATATTTAATAAAGTTCACTTCCTAGAAATAGCTAGTAGATCCATCTTTGCTACTTTATGTATGTCATCCTTGTTATTGAAAAAATAAACCACATAATCAAAAGCATGGTCTATATAGGCAAATTCGATGACATGATTTTTTTTCAATATAATATTTGATGTTTTGTACTATTAGTTGTGTGTTATGTGATCGATAATGAATCAAATGTTTTGAAGAGTCCTCGAAAGATGGGTTATGTAAGGAAGCTCACATGGTTTTCGTTGTTGACCCACGATTGTTAATGTGATTTATGCACCTTAAAAAAATTAATGTTGAGTATTTTTTCCTAATCACCAAAGAGGTATAGGTGTTGAAATTAGGTGACATTATATAGGTTATATTGAAGTGGGTGAATGTTGCTTTGTAGCAAGAAGACGATTCTCAAATCGGAGCTCGAAGGTAGAAGAACTGGTGATTCAGGGTTGGGAATTGATAGAATAGCGACTCAGACATCTGACCGAGGTGGTTAGATGTTCGAATGAGGGTTTCTATGAAGAAAAACCCTGGTCAGACGTCTGGCTAACCAAGTGAGATACTGGAGCTAAGTCAGACATCTGAGCTAGGAGATCAAACGTCTGACTATTAGAAATAAAGATTCTAGTGGCTATGGCATGACATTTGACCATTCAGGTCAGACGCCTGAGCCGACCTCCTAGGATGTGTGATTTGTGGGAGTATTCAAGGGCATTTTGGCCAAGTGACTGGGTTTCTGTTCTTTTATATAAGCTATCTTCGGACTCGAAGGATGTGGATCATATTAATCTATATATAAGGGTTTTATTATCCATTAATTAGGGTTTAGGAAATCATATTAATTTTTCAATTCTTATCCCAATAAAATAAAATTCTTTGTGAATTATTAATCATTGTGATCAATCTCTTGTGCTCATTTTATTGGTAATTAATGAAAGATCTCTCTCAAATGGATGTACACTGACACAACGTTATTACAACCACTATAAACTGTTGTGTAATTTATATATCATTATTGCTTGTTATATTGCTTTTGATTGTTTGTGATTGGATTTGGGATTGATCGTATTTGGATTTGAGACATTGATTTGTTGTTTTTTCACTTCTATTATGATCTAACTCATTTCCAATGTGTTGGGGTTTGTGTTTTAGTGGTCTCGAATAAGAAAACGCCAAAACATTTAGTTTCGATGCAGTAGGTGTTGGTAGGTGTTTGTGGAAATTTTGAAATCGGATAATAGCTCGGGTAGTCCCTTAATGGTTAGTCCAAATAGTGTAACACCGTATGTATGTAGATCGTATGCTACTTTAGGATCACAGTTGGTTATTGATAAGTAGAATGTTGATAATAATTTTGAAAAGTAGAAATGGAAGATGAAAGCGGTTCTAAGGCGGAATTAGGTACATCTGGTATAACACCCTGTATTTTCTGAGAATATTAAAAGAACGAATTAAAGAATACTAAATTTTTAAAAGAAGAATTAAGGGAAACGGTTATGCCATGTCGTTCGTCTTGGAATTCTGCTTAGAATAGAGTCCAAGTTTTCATAAATCGGACTTCGTATGAGGAAGTTATGGCCCTCAGAAGTTTCAGGAATTTAAAAAAAGAAGTTCAAAATCTAAATCACACACCCGGGCTGGGCAGGAAATTTCCCGCCCAGGACCCAGGTCGACCAGGGGGTCGACCTCGGGTTCGACCTGGGTCGACAAAGGTCGACCAGGGGGTCGACCTCCCCCCTATTTTCAGGTCCAAGGACTGGTTCGTTTTTCTGCATTTGGACCCCCGTTCTGACCAGATTCGTTGATGCCTATGCTATATAAACACTCCTAAGGCTACAGTTTTCTCCACACAACTTCATTACGCCTATACTCTACCCTAATTCATATCAAAATAAATTAAATACGTCCTTATGTTGATCTAGTTCTTCAAGAAATCAAGTTTAGAATTCAAGTAGAGATTCAACGACTTCAACAACTATTTTCTAAGAAACAAATCTAAATTAGAGAATCGATAATCTACGTCAAGGGATAGCTTTTCAGTTTTAGAAAACAGATTCCAGAAATACAAGAATCATTCTTTTTTTTAAGTTCAAGTTACTTTCAGATGTGAATTCTTAATTAAAATTCTTGGCATGTAATAATCTGGATCTAAGCTATACTTGGTTATGAGATAATCCTTTTAGATTTATCAAATCTAATCTATTAGATTTATGCCTGCGATGTTACTCAAATATAATCCATTAGTTTTATGCCTGATGTAAGTAATTCTTTCATTTGAATCCGTGCTTGTATATGCCTTTGGGAATCATTATTGACTATAGAATTGGTCCAATTATATCTATCCTTAGTGTATATCAGAATTTTAATCCTGTTTAAGTTCATGATATAACTCTTGTCAAACCTTTACGTCTGTGATGGTTCATAATGATATTCATATCATATCTATATGCCTGCAATGTATTCTATGCAAAACTTGTCAATCTGGTATATCAAATTTATTCGACCAATAGTTCTTATCATTATATGCCTATTCTTATGCCTCTTATGTTCCATATTGTTTCTCCACTTATTTCATGAATCTTGCGTTGAATCTCGAAATACGTACGTTATGAATGCGGGGGTAATTGGGTATAACATGAAATTGACATTTATTTGGCATAATTTGGAACATGTATTATGGCATGACTATTAAGATGCAATTTTAGGGTAATTTGACATGAATTATGGAATATGTAATTTGACATATTGAACCTAGAATTAGCATGAACGACGAAGTATGAAATTTGGCATGAAAAACCTAGTTTTGGGCATAAACTATAAATTGGAATATTAAATTTAGCTTGGACTTAACTATTGATTTGGAACGCCAAACATAATGCATAGTGATTTTGGGCATGACTATTATTACAAACTTGGGAAGATTAGGTGTGCCTATTTTGAGTAATAACTTGAAATTGAATTTGGGGGTCATAACTTGCAACTAGCTTTATTGGGCATAGCTTGAGAATTGGAACATGACTGGTTGAGATAATTAGCATATAAATCTAGACTTGGACATTTATGGTAAATGTGGCATAATCTGAAATGAAGACAATTGTGAATAATTTACATATAAACTGTAAATATGTAAATTAGTGAAAAGACGAATATGCCTAACCCAAGATTAGATTGATTTGTGGTGTAAAACTGCCCGGAACCGCCCGACACATCCAGTAACCACAACAACACAGATCTAATGTGAGAGGTCAGTGCATCATGCCCAAGAAAACCCCAAGGTTAGATTGAGTTGTGGTGTAAAACCGCCCGTAACCGCCTGGCACATCCAGTAACTGCAACAACACATATCTAATGTGAGAGGTTGGTGCATTAATAAATCAATTAATGCTAATGAACAAGACATGCTAAGAAATGACTAGGGTTAAGTTAATGAGAAACACGTAACCAATATAACAAGTTGAATGACTAGGGTTAAGTTAATGAGAAACACTTAACCAATATAACAAGATGAATGACTAGGGTTAAGTTAATGAGAAACACTTAACCAATATAACAAGATGAATAACTAGGGTTAAGTTAATGAGAAACACTTAACCAATATAACAAGATGAATGACTAGGGTTAAGTTAATGAGAAACACTTAACCAATATAACAAGATGAATGACTAGGGTTGAGTTAATAGGAAACACTTAACCAGTATAGCATGATGAATGGGTAGGGTTAAGTAATAAGAAACATTTAACCAATATAACTTGATTTGTGGTAAGGTTAAGTTAAAGCAAGAAGGCAACACTTAATCAATATAACTTGATTTGTGGTAAGGTTAAGTTTAAACAAGAGGGCAACACTTAACCAATATAACTTGATTTATGGTAGGGTTAAGTTAACACAAGAAGGCAACACTTAACCAAAGTAACATGACAAGTAGGTGGGTTAAGTAAACTTGAATTGATTGATGACACTTAACCAATACAACATGATGAACACGTGGGGTTAAGTTAACAAGGAACACTTGACCAATATAACTGGATGGACGAACGGGGTTAAGATAATAGGAAACACTTAACCAATCCAACGTGATGAGTGAGGAGGGTTAAGTTAATAAGAAACACTTAACCAACATGACATGATGAATGGGCGGGTTAAGTTAACATGAATGGACAACACTTGACCAATATGGCATAATATGTGGGAGGGTTAATTACATATCAAGTTGGGTGGGTAATATTAGTAAATATAGGCCCACAAACTTAACCATTAAATAAACATGCTTGAATCGGTGGGAGGGTTGAGTACATATCGGGTTGGTGGGCAATATTAGTAAACATAGGGCCACAAACTTAACCATGAAATAAACATGCTTGAATCGGTGGGAGGGTTAAGTACATATCGGGTTAGTGGGTAATATTAGTAAATATAGGCCCACAAACTTAACCATTAAATAAACATGCTTGAATTGGTGGGAAGGTTAAGTACATATTGGGTTGGTGGGTAATATTAGTAAATATAGGCCCACAAACTTAACCAATAAGAAACCCTAGTAACGGGGACCTATTTCAGCAGTAACCCACATAGATGTATCATGGTACCCTGAATTAGGCAGGGTGGGGCACGATTAATGGGCTGATTATAAGCGGTCAAAATAGCGGCAAGGGGTACGTCAGTGTAGGTTCCGACTGTTTACGGGCGTGCACATACTCCGGAGTGGGAAAAAGCAGGCACTGGGTACTAGTAGTTATACACTGTGCATCTTGAATCGTGTCGGGTTGCTATCATTAGGATTGATACAACTTATGGTGGGACCAGCATAGGGTTTCTACACGCAAGAGAGGGCCGATTGACACAGACACAAGGAAAAATTAATACGAGTAAGGAGCCGATCGATAGGGTAGTAAGGGTACATCTAACATGTTCATGGCAATTAGGCAGATTGAGGTGGAATCCTCACGATAGATGTACACCTGAAGGCTAAAACAATTGCGGGGATTAGGATAACATTACAATATGATCATTTTATATAGAGTACTAGTTGGGACACTAGTTAGGTGGTGTAGAGATATAAAAATCCGAATAACAAGGTAGTAGCGAAGCAGAGAAAGAGTAGAAACGCATTCAGTTTATCTTGCCTTATCATATCTATACTAATCGTATGTTAGCTTGTTATCCTTGTTCTCATGGTATTGTCTTATATTCAGTTTATTCATGTCATGATGCTTTTGCCTATTTATATGCTGAAAGTCACTGGACTTACCAGACTTATGTCTGACCTAGTTTTATTTCGCCTCTTTTCTTCCGTTCCCTCCCCCCTCCCCCTCCCCCCCCCCCCCCCCAGGTTCACAGGGAGAAAATGTTACCACTTAGCTCAGTTTTCTTTCCAAATTCGAAGATAGTCGATGTATTGCTTTGGACTCTCTTCCACTGCTACGGCTGGTTCATGCTTTATTGGGGAATATCATTGTTATTTTTATGCTTCTTTTATATTTGGAAGTTTTTAAATCAAGATAGAAGTTCTATGTATTACTTTTAAGTATGATTGAGAAAACTATTGTAAAGGCTTGACTGAACCACATTGTTTATAAAATTACTTTATTTTCCGCTGCTTTATTTGTCTGTCTTGTAATTTATCTGCACCTTTTATCTAAAATGCTCCAACGAAGTTAAGGCATTCCCTTTGTGAGTGACCTTAACGGAGGTGGGGTGTTTCACGTGGTATCAGAGCCGAAGGTTACTGGATCAGATAAAAGAAAGAAAAATATTTTTCAAAATGGTTTTAAAAGAAGCATTTTCAAAAGAAAAGTTTTATTTTAAAGGCATATTCCCCAAAGCCATATGCACTATCTTTTGATCCTCTGTTTGAATCCTTGTTTCCTTCTTTCCTGAGTATCCGGGGCTCCTGGCTTTCTGGGAGGTAACCTCATCGTGGCATGGTTCCATAGGCTTGATGAAACTACGACACTTGTCAAAGGGAAAATAAGCGCCCAACTTCCATCTATAGCCGCAGTAGTTTCACTACGTCTAATTTTCTTTCGAGCTTTGTAGTATTTTCCGTGCGATGGAGGCAACTTTCAGAAGACTTGTCAAAATGTTACACAAGGATGGTAACAACGAGAATGAGGGAGTTCGGCTAAGGAGCACAACCCAAGGATGAGTAACTCATGGATATGGACTTGGTTCACAAAGAATAGTAAAACCTAAAACAAGAGGAAGTGTCTTTATTATGGTATAACGGGTCATATAATTAAGGACAAGGGCAAGAACAAAGAACAAGATTTTTAGGAGGGCAAGTGCATGCTCTCACCGCCAGCATACCTGAGAGAGAGGTAGTAGAGTTTCTATTGAAAAAAATCTAGTTTTCCTTTTTGATCATCCTGTTAGTACTCTTTTTGATTTTAGCGCTTCATATTCGTTTATACCTGCTTCCATAGTTTAGTCTATGCACCTTAGTGCTTGTATAGTAGAAGATCCCATTATTGTCTCAAATCTAATTGGTGGTTCAGCTCATTTATTTTTGGTTTGTGAGGATTTGAGAATAGCTATATTGAGTATTGATTTTAAGTGTAATGCTTATGTTTTCGGGTTTCATGGGCTATGGGTTGATTCTAGGCATGGATTGGTCAGCTAGTAATTGTGAAAGGAGGGCAGTTAGACTTTTTTTCACTTGCCTCGGGAATACCCTCGAGACTTCGTGCGATCCTAAGGGTATCAGTTAAGCTTAGCTACCTAGAATCACTTGATGCATCTATCGACGATTTGCGATCCGTTAGAATAGTCCACGAGTACGCAGATGTTTTTGATTAGGTTAGGGGTTTCCCCCTAAAACTCGAGATAGACTTCCGCATATATCTAGTTGACAATGCAAAGCCAGTTATGCGATCAACGCTAGTTTTGGAATGAGATTGGCAAGGATAGCCAGAGTCTGTTAAGTGCTCAATTGTTTGGTTGTTTTGCCAGTATCATCTCACGTAGATCGTCCAAATTCGGAGGAGGTATTCCTTGGGTGCTTGTCTGATATTGGTTTAGGCCTTTGGGGCTTGTACTTGAGGGATGTCGAGTTCGACTAGGATGGTTTGCGTGAAAGATAAATGGTTGTGGCAGGCGCCCTAAGTAGAAAAAGACTGACCTTAAGAGAGGTAAAAAGTACATAGCAACATTTAGCTTTAGACCCTCAGATTTGTAACATGATGGATAAGCTAAGTAGAGGAGAGACCTCTGATCATCTTAGTATATACACTTGGTATCATGGTTAACATCTGTTTATCTTGGAAAGATAGTTCGACTACATTGGATACCCTCTAGCACAGTAAGTGATTGAGGTCCTATCTTTGCTAGTGAGTTTTGGAAATGGAGGTCAAGAAGCTTCGCAGCTGTGAAGTTAAATTAGTTAAGGTACAGTGGAGTGAAGCTCAAGAAGACACGGCGTGGGAGACTGAAGATAAGACACGTGCATCATACCCTTTTTCTTGAGGGTATATCCTTGATCTCTTTTTCTAGGAATTCTATGCATGTTTGTTTCTATCTTTTTTTAGGTATATCCTCTAGGTCATATCTTCGATCCTTAAGTAGAAGCCAATGGATGTAAACATGTGTTTGAAACATGTTATGATTGTTGGTTGCAAGTGGTTGCTAGTGGTTTCTCGTGGATGCATATACACACATTAGGCACTAGATCGGCTCAGTCACTTTCATATTGCATATGCATGAGTGAATTTTTATATATATTAATTGAAACTTGATGTGTTATCATATGGATGTTGCATTTGTATGACAGATTGTGCACTCATGTAGAAGTTATAAAGTACGATTAGGAATAATTGGATACATGATGGACTCATGGCATTGACATAATTCGCATTGAGGACGTCAACTGAATCAGTAGACCGCCTGATTTTGCATTAGCTAAGGACAAGTACACACACTATGCATATGATCATGAAAGCATTAGAAACGTTTTTAAGGACAATGGACGCCTGTGATAGAATGGTTGAGTAGATGGATGTTGGATGTCAGGATATGCATTCTTCTTAACTTAGAGATTTCGGGGACGAAATCCTTTGAGGGGAGAATGTAACACCCCATATTTTCTGAGAATATTAAAAGAACTAATTAAAGAATACTAAATTTTTAAAGGAAGAATTAAGGGAAATGGGTTACGCCATTACGTTCATCTCGGAATTCTGCTTGGAATAGAGTCCAAGTTTTCATAAATCGGACTTCGTATGAGGAAGTTATGGCCCTCAGAAGTTTCAGAAATTAAAAAAAGTTCGAAATACAAATCACATAGCCGAGCTGGGCGGGAAATTTCCCGCCTAGGACCCAGGTCAACATAGGTCGACCTGGGTCGACATAGGTCGACCTGGGTCGACACAGGTCGACCTGGGTCGACCAAGGGTTCGACCTAGGGGTCGACCTCCCCCTATTTCCAGATCCGAGGACTGGTTCGTTTTTCTGCATTTAGACGCCCGTTCTGACCAGATTCATTTATCCCTGTGCTATATAAACACCCCTAAGGCTACAGTTTTCTCTACACAACTTCATTACACCTATACTCTACCCTAATTCTTATCAAAATAAATTAAAAACGTCCTTATGTTGCTCTAGTTCTTCAAGAAATCAAGTTTAGAATTCAAGTAGAGATTCAAAGGCTAATTCAACGACTTCAACAACTATTTTCTAAGAATCAAATCTAAATTATAGAATTGATAATCTACGTCAAGGGATAGCTTTTTGGTTTTAGAAAACAGATTCCAGAAATACAAGAATCGTTCTCTTTTTGTAAGTTCAAGTTACTTTCAGTTGTGAATTGTTAATTGAAATTCTTGGCATGTAATAATCTGGATCTAAGCTATACTTGATTATGAGATAATCCTTTTAGATTTATCAAATATATTCTATTAGATTTATGTCTACGATGTTATTCAAATCTAATCCATTAGATTTATGTCTAATGTAAGTAATCCTTTCATTTGAATCTGTACTTGTATATGCCTTTGGGAATCATTATTGACTATAGAATTGGTCGAATCATATATATCCTTGTTGTATATCGGAATTTTAATCCCGTTTAAGTTCATGATATAACTCTTGTCAAACCTATACATCTGTGATGGTTCATAATGATATTCATATCATATCTATATGCCTGCAATGTATTCTATGGAAAACTTGTCAATTTGGTATATCAAATTTATTGGACCAATAGTTCTTATCGTCATATGACTATTCTTATGCCTCTTATGTTCCATATTGTTTCTCTGCTTATTTCATGAATCTTGCGTTGAATCTCCAAATACGCACGTTATGAATGCGGGGGTAATTGGGGATAACATGAAATTGACATTTATTTGGCATAATTTGGAGCATGTATTATGGTATAACAGTTAAGATGCAATTTTGGGGTAATTTGACATGAATTATGGAATATGTAATTTGACATATTGAACCTAGAATTGGCATGAACGACAAAGTATGAATTTTGGCATGAAAAACCTAGTTTTGGGCATAAACTGCAAATTGGAATATTAAATTTAGCTTGGGCTTAACTACTGATTTGAAACGCCAAACATAATGCATAGTGATTTTGGGCATGACTATTATTACAAACTTGGGAAGATTAGGTGTAGCCTATTTTGAGTAATAACTTGAAATTGAATTTGGGAGCCATAACTTGCAATTAGCTTTGTTGGGCATAACTTGAGAATTGGAACATGACCGGCTGGGATAATTAGCATATAAATCTAGACTTGGACATTTATGGTAAATGTGGTATAATCTGAAATTGACAACAATTGTGTATAATTTACATATAAACTGTAAATATGTAAATTAGTGAAAAGACGAATATGCCAAACCCGAAGTTAGATTGAGTTGTGGTGTAAAACTGCCCGGAACCGCCCGACACATCCAGTAACCGCAACAACATAAATCTAATGTGAGAGGTTAGTGCATCATGCCCAAGAAAAACCCGAGGTTAGATTGAGTTGTGGTGTAAAACTGCCTAGAACCGCCCGGCACATCCAGTAACCGCAACAACACATATCTAATGTGAGAGGTTGGTGCATTAATAAATCAATTAATGCTAATGAACAAGACATGCTAAGAAATGACTAGGGCTAAGTCAATGAGAAACACTTAACCAATATAACAAGATGCATGACTAGGGTTAAGTTAATGAGAAACACTTAACCAATATAACAAGATGAATGACTAGGTTTAACTTAATGAGAAACACTTAACCAATATAACAAGATGAATGACTAGGACTAAGTTAATAGGAAACACTTAACCAGCATAGCATGATGAATGGGTAGGGTTAAGTAATAAGAAACACTTAACCAATATAACTTGATTTGTGGTGAGATTAAGTTAAAACAAGAGGGCAACACTTAACCAATATAACTTGATTTGTGGTAAGGTTAAGTTAAAACAAGAGGGCAACATTTAACCAATATAACTTGATCTGTGGTAGGGTTAAGTTAACATAAGAAGGAAAGACTTAACCAAAGTAATATGACAAGTAGGCGGGTTAAGTTAACTTGAATTGATTGATGACACTTAACCAATACAACATGATGAACACATAGGGTTAAGTTAACAAGGAACACTTGACCAATATAATTGGATGGACGAACGGGGATAAGTTAATAGGAAACACTTAAGCAATCCAACATTATGAGTGAGGAGGGTTAAGTTAATAAGAAACACTTAACCAACATGACATGATGAATGGGTGGGTTAAGTTAACATGAATGGACAACACTTGACCAATATGGCATAATATGTGGGAGGGTTAAGTACATATCAAGTTGGGTGGGTAATATTAGTAAATATAGGCCCATAAACTTAATCATTAAAAAAATATGCTTGAATCGATGGGAGGGTTAAGTACATATCAGGTTGGTGGGTAATATTAGTAAATATAGGCCCACAAACTTAACCATTAAATAAACATGCTTGAATCGGTGGGAGGGTTAAGTACATATCGGGTTGGTGGGTAATATTAGTAAATATAGGCCCACAAACTTAACCATTAAATAAACATGCTTGAATTGGTGGAAGGGTTAAGTACATATCGGGTTGGTGGGTAATATTAGTAAATATAGGCCCATAAACTTAACCAATAAGAAACCCTAGTAACGGGGACCCATTTCAGCAGTAACCCACATAGATGTATCATGGTACCCTGAACTAGGCAGGGTGGGGCACGATTACTGGGCTGATTATAAGCGGTCAAAATAGCGGCAGGGGATACGCCAGTGTAGGTTCCGACGGTTTACGGACGTGCACATACTCCGGAGTGGGAAAAAGTAGGCACTGGGTACTAGTAGTTATACACTGTGCATCTTGAATCGTGTCGGGTTGCTATCATAAGGAAGACCAGCACAGGGTATCTACACGTAAGACAGGGTCGATTGACACAGACACAAGGAAAAATTAATACGAGTAAGGAGCCGATCGATAGGGTAGTAAGGGTACATCTAACATGTTCATGGCAATTAGGCAGATTGAGGTGGAATCCTCATGACAGATGTACACCTGAAGGCTGCCACAATTGCGGGGATTGGGATCACATTACAATATGATCATTTTATATAGAGCACTAGTTGGGACACTAGTTAGGTGGTGTAGAGATATAAAAATCAGAATAACAAGGCAGTAGAGAAGCAGAGAAAGAGTAGAAGTGCATTCAGTTTATCTTGCCTTATCATATCTATACTAATCGTATGCTAGCTTGTTATCCTTGTTCTCACGGTATTGTCTTATATTCAGTTTATTCATGTCATGATGCTTTTTCCTGTTTATATGCTGAAAGTCACTGGACTTACCAGACTTATGTCTGACCTAGTTTTGTTTCGCCTCTTTTCTTCTGTTCCCCCCCCCTCCCAGGTTCACAGGGAGGAAATGTTACCACTTAGCTCAGTTTTCTTTCCAAGTTCGAAGATAGTCGATGTATTGCTTTGGACTCTCTCTTCCACTGCTATGGCAGGTTCATGATTTATTGGAGAATATCATTGTTATTTTTATGCTTCTTTTATATTTGGAAGATTTTAAATCAAAACAGATGTTCTATGTATTACTTTTAAGTATGATTGAGAAAACTATTGTAAAAGATTGAATGAACCACATTGTTTATAAAATGACTTTATTTTCCGCTACTTTATTTGTCTGTCTTGTAATTTATCTGCATCTTTTACCTAAAATGCTCCACCGAAGTTAAGGCATTCCCTTTGTGAGTGACCTTAACGGAGGTGGGGTGTTTCATCTGGTAAGTTTCAATATACATTTGTTGCTAGCAGACATCTCGGATGTGGAGAGAGAGGAAATGGAAGAGTGGGAATTTCTACACTTCAACTTGCTACGGTGGATAATGTTTTCTATGAAATTAGTGGTGAGATGACTGCTCAGGAAATATGTGCTAAGTTGGAGGAATTATACGTGAAGAAGTCACATACAATCATTGGTCTTATTGCAAACATTTTTCACCTATAAGGTGAACGAGGGAACTCTACGAAATGTGCATTTGAATGTGTTTGATGATTTTCTAATGAAAATGAAGGTATTAAAGTCAAATATTGAGGAAGGGCAAAGTGGGATGATATTGCTATGTTCGTTGCAAGACCATTATATGGGCTTCTCAAATATTTTGATTTATACCCGGGATAACATCGGACGACTTCAAAATGGGTCTTCTTAATGAGGAATTGCCAGATCCAATGAAGGAGTTGAGTTTTAAAAGTAGTAAAACCAGTAATGGTTAAGGATTATTTGTGGAGATGGAGATATATGTGAAGAAAGAGAACTAGGGCATTTTGAGTCCAGGAATTATGGCTGGAGAGGAAAGTCAAAGTAAAGGAAAGTACTATATTTATAATTGGCCTGATCATTGAAAAAACGAGTTTCCGGATAAGGATAAGGTAAAGAGGGAAGTAGAATCTTCATCGGCTGCATTGGATGGTAAGGGAGAAGTAGATGTTTTAAAGGCGATAGCATTAGATATTCTGGGTAGCGATTAAATTCTCAATGTAGGGGCATCTTGTCATGTGACGCCAACCAGGAGGCATATTGTGAATCGAATTCCATGGTCGGTAATTGATAACAATTTCAGAGGAAGTGTGAAAGGGAAGGAGCATTGACTTGGGTTATCTTCGCATGTTGAAAGTCTGGTTTATATGCATGATTTAGGGAATGATAAGCTTGCACCCAGAGCTTTCAAGGGGATTTTGCTAGGTTATACGAATGAATTTAAAGGCTATCAAATTTGGAATCTGAAAACCAATAGGGTATTTAATTCTCGCCTTGTTACTTTTTGTAACACCCTATACGATTCTAATCTCGAATTTCGATATAAATTGAAACTCAAACCCATCCACGTATGGATAATGTAAATATAGTACCTACAAAATATAAGCATGAGCATAATCAAGGTGCAATAAAACTAACTCACAATGGAAATAAGTTATGATAACAAGTATCGACTTTGGAAGCTATCTTAATAGTGAATCGCCACATCAATATCGAGCATGAGAGAACAAGAACCGAAAACCAAACTGAAATACTTGCAAAGAGCTATCTTCCCAAGATAAATCTGAGAGTTGTTATGAGGAGGAGGTCAGAATAACAAGTCCTGATGAGTAGAAAATGTATAACACTCTCCACAATATACAAATGCATCCCGTTTGGTTACATCCAAATCATATTTCTAACAAGTCTAGCAATACTAACCTAACCTTGCAAAGATTACGCACGATGATTAACTACCTTACCCAGATAACACTTCCCAAAGGTAATTTATCGTAATACTATGTCATAGAACTTTTATGAACAAGTACAGAGCCTTTTAACCACCACGAAAACTGATACAGAAACTAAGTGGTGGGCTTTCTAACTACTCAATACCTTACTAATAAAGGAGGTTGGTTATGTGTGTATGTGTATATATATATAGCCACTTATAGGGCCACTCGTAATATAACGTTTAAGGTGGATTCCAATGATCACTTAAGGCCCCAAGGCAGATTCATTGATTGCTTAAAACCTTAGTAGGTGGTGTACAACATGATAATTTAAATTATTGGTCAATAGCTACTAAGTCCTTCAATTCAAAGGCTTCTGCCATTCATGCATATTCCCAACCCTGCATAAGGTGAGAGATAATAAGTAGTCACTTATTACTTGCATGCTAGATATATGACTAATTGTCATTTATGACCTTCCCCCAGTTGAACCCCGTGTTATTGTCCAGCTGACCTTATTACATAATCCTACAAGTCGCTTAATACTTCCCGTCCTAGATAGGCAGACCTACAGTACATCCTTGTTAATTATTTCATACCTTATACCCGACGGACTTTAACCCAGTCACTTACCACCTATAGGAAGCAGACTATAGCTGAGATAACTGATCCCGCACCCAATTAGCCATTTAATACTTCTTATTCCGAAGTAGGCTTCATTGTCGAATTCTTCCCATTTTGGTTTCTTATTTCGGAAGGGATGCGAGCACTGTAGCCACTTAATACCTCAACATTTGAAGCAAACCATTGAGATAAATTCGCTTTACACAATTAATTTTCGTTATGAGTGTCTATGGTCAATGATATCTCACATCAGTTGTACAAATATCTGACTGCTAAAAAGCGCATACTACTGTTGAATAAGGCAACTGACCTCACAGCATTAACCCACTAAGTCTAGTCCTTATTTTAATTAAAGATATTGTTTTAGTAAATAATATCAGAAATAAGATAAGGGTGATTTTCCTAATATTCACAGTTCTAGGATACTTGTTCAAGTATTTACTTACTGGATTTAGTATAAATACGACAATTTGTAACAACTCGAAATTTTTCCAATAGTTAATTTAGATATTTAATTAGGATCCAAAAATGGAATTTTTTTCAAACAATGGAATTTGACCATGCAACCTACACCACTGCGTTTGTGATGGAATTCTGGTCAACTTTCATGTTTGGAACTTTACGAACTGAGTACATATGAAAAAATTACGGACGAAATAGGAAAGTGGACAGAAAATAAATCAAAAGGGTATATAATTAATATATACCATTTATTACCATCCCTCGTTGGGCCAAAACGTCGTAGAGAGGTTGACCAGGCAGTCGAACTCTCTGGTCGAATTTTCCCACTGACGACTAAGTCTTTGTGGGTACTTTGTCATATAATTTTTTATAACAGATGGATCTTAATTAAAACTAATATAGTGGTCTAAGGCCATTCTAATCCGTATAAAGGGTTGGACTTCATCCTTTTGCACATGATTCTGAAGGAAGCAGCGAAGCTTTGTCATTACCCTCTTCTTTCAAATCTCTTCTAAATCAAATCCAAATAGATATAAACAAAACAAACATAGATTAAGGAAGATTATAATCAAATTTATGTGCAAAGGATATGATGTTGTGATTGGGATTTCTTCCATTCCGATTTCTTCCCTCTTTCCTATTTTCTTGTAGATCTACAAATCTAAAAGAATCCCCTTTTTGGATATAGATCTGTAATATTTTGGGAATTGTAGGCCCAAAAGATTTATTCAGATTCGGATAAATTCAGGTGAGTGGGAAATTTATGTACATCAATTATAATTAACTGATTAGTTCGTTTGAAATAAATATATTATGTATGCCTAAAGTTTATTATATTTGTTTATTACTTTGTCAAATCTAAAATAATTTGTGGTTTGAATATTGAAAATTTGTAGGCTTATCTAGTTTATCATATTATTGCCTACAAATGTATTTAGATTTGTTGTAGTTATTGTACACACCTTAGATATGGAAATTAGTCCCAAAACCATTTTCAAAATTTTTAATTTTATTCCAGATCCTTAGTTTTAGTGTTGATTTGAGGTTTTAATAAATTTAGATTAAAAGATTATGTCGGTTATGTTTGATGTTGTTGGGGTTTTACTTGGTTGTTGTAGAAATGCCCTTTTTTTCCTTTTTAATAAGAAGGACATTGTTTCAAATCAGAAAGAAACATGTATAAAACAATTAGGAAGGGATGTGTATATTTGTACGTTGTTTACAACAACATTCCAAAAACATATATTTCTTGTGATTTGAAATATATCTATATTCTTTTTATTACTATAATGGGCAAATTTACAATAACTACAGTTATTAGCCTTTTTACGAGATTTGAATCTAAAAAATATTAAACATAAAAAGGTTGGTTGTTGTTGTTAGTTTAGACCAAAACATAAATGGTTAATAAAAATAAAATAAAATATAGTAACTACGTTAAATGCGCTTAAATAAAAGTATATATATTCATATCCGTCTCAATCCACGTAAATAACGCAAACATATCATTATAATAAATGTTGATTGATATTGTTGTATATCGAATGGTTTCCATTTTTATGGAAATGTATATGGAAATATAATCCATAATAAATAGAAATAGATATTATGACCGTTGTTGCAATAAATGAATTTGATTTGTTATAAATAATGTCATAAATAAATAAGGAATGTTGTAGCCATCTTTGATTGGGGAAATAATTAAATAAGATAAACATGCCAAATGGTTACAATTTGAAATGTGTTAGAAATATGGGTTATAACTCCAAGTAGAGAATCTAATAAATAGATATGTTTGAATACATAATAAATAAATAAGGGGAACAAGAAATATAGTAACAAATGGAACAATATATATAGTAGAATTTAAATAGGACTGATTAAAATAGGAAAATAACGGCCTTAGGAAAATATGACTACTAGTGTCATAAATGGCATTTAATAGGTAAATTGGTGGCATAAGAAATAAGACGGTTAGGTTCAATAGTTGCAGGAAGCTTAATTAGTAATAATAAAAGTTTTGACACGCTTTTTAGTCAAAGTTGTCACATGTCAAGTATTCAGTTAGCAATGCGCTCAAGTATGGAGAACGTCATCAGAAAACATAAAGCAGTTTGGTCGAAGTCACCCCGCAAACATATAAAGGCCTGAAAGTCCTATCAGATGACCTCTCTTGGGCCCGAGGACATCTGTTACGATGCTTTGCATTATAAATCTTGTAGAGAGCGAGCCGAACGTCGAGTCCGAGGCGAGCCGTCAGCGCATCTGGGAGCAGCGATGGTAGGGTCCGGGGATCCACTATCCTGGTGGCGATCGACCAAAAGATCGAATCCCTCCATTTCGAACCAGAAGCTCGGATCCCTCCAGTCGAACAAGTGGGCACCACCCGATTAATTTGATTTTCTCTTAGCCAGAAGCTCGGATCCCACTGGTTCGAATCCACCAAACTTCGGATCCCACGCCACAAAGCACTTCGAGTCTGAATCCTTCGAATCCCTCACCTCCAAGTTCATATGCTTTGGATCCCCTTGGATTTTGGCTCCCCTTCCACTTTACTGTATCCCTTGGGAGATATGTAAATTCGTATCCCTTTCGTACCCCTTGAAGGGGTACGAAAATTGTATCCCTCCGGGGTACGAATTTAGTACCCTTGGAGGGCGACGAATTTCGTGTCCCTTACCAGAGGGATATGAAATTTCTTCTCTTGGACTTTTCAGGGGACCGAAATTTTGCTATATGGTCCCCACTTCCTATCTACTCCCTTTTAACCTCCCTCCTATAAATATCGCAAGGCTTGGCCTTCATTTGGATCTTTCTCCCTTGGAATTTTTGGCCTCCTAGAGCTCCAAGAGCCTCATTAATTGCAGATACCTTCTTCTCCATGGCCATTGGATATGGCATGGATAATTAAAACACGGCATACACGTTTTCCATCAACACTTGGACACCCACAAGGATAATTATGCTACTTTTGGGCTCTTTTGGACTTCTTGGACATTAAGGGTAAATTTGGACATAGTTGACCAAGTCAACATACTCAACGAAGAAGAAGAAGGCTATTTCGGTCAAATTTTGAGACTAACATATATTTTGTTATCCTATTGTAACACTTTGTACTCGAATATTATCTAAATTTGTACAACATTGTAATCGGATATCATATGATGAATGATCATTATAAAGTGAACGTAGGCGTTAGTGCCAAACCATTATAA
Organism: Allium sativum; assembly: GCA_030737875.1. Lineage (NCBI taxonomy): Eukaryota > Viridiplantae > Streptophyta > Magnoliopsida > Asparagales > Amaryllidaceae > Allium > Allium sativum. The sequence goes on along the minus strand of CM060927.1, from coordinate 204,674,013 downwards.
AAATCCGTGTCTCCCAGCATTTACTTATTTACTTTGGATATCTGTGTTGTTCATACCACATACACATTGAGTGTTGGCGTGTGTTAAGTAAACGACAACTTCCTATGTCAACAAATAGGAATAAAAAAAGGGAATTAATGTGGATTGATTAGCATAGTAAATGCTAAGTCCAATAAGTAAATTAATAAATAAAATCCTAATATAGGAAATCATAAATTCCTAGTTAATCTAGAATTATTATAATTTGAAATAGGAATTGGACTTAGTAGATTATTTATGCGAGTTCAGTTGCCTTATTTGACAGAAGTTTGCACTTTCCAGTAGTCAGATATATGCTCAACTGATGTGAGATATCATTAACCATAGGAACCCGTGACGTTAATTAATTGCGTAACGATGGTAATTTCCTAAAACAAGGTTTATCAAGAGTGAGGTTGCTGCCTCCCATCCTAAAAGAGGAAACATTGATAAATAAATAATTCATAGCGTAGCCTGTTTCAAGGTAAAGGTCTTAATGTAGTTTGATCCACCCTTTAAAGGGTATTAAGAGATCGCATAGCTCAGCATCCCATAATCAAGAAGCATTAAATGGCTATTAGGTACTACCTTGGTAACTCCCACGTTAGTCCACTTCCTTTAGGTAGTAAGTGATTGGGTTGAGGGTAAGCCTTGGGAATAGGTATTAAATGACTGCTCTGGAGGTACCAAAGGTCTTGCTATCATGTGGTAAGTATTGAGCAATAAAGAAGATTATCTAATAAGGCTATCTAGATAATAATAAGGGGGTTTGTCAGGGAAGGTCATAAATGGCGAGATGTCGTCTACCTATCCTTATGCGATAGCAAGGCTTTAAGTGGCTATATATAAAATAAGTACTCTCCTTATGTGATAGCAAGAAGTTAATTGTCCGCCTCTTAATTAGTTAATGGTGGTTTAAAGGCTTCAGACTTATGCATAAATGTTCTATCTCAGTATTCCGATATCATTATGTTTACCTTGGGATTAGTGGTTAACCATTGTGTGTAAATTATAAATGGGTTGGTTTAGAATTACTGGCCCTTTTAGACATATGTTTTAGCTTTGACCAGACGGAATACATAAATAACCTTTTCGAGAATCAAATTCTTGACTATTCGAGATATGGAAGAGTTTTTCAATTAGAAATATAAGCGGTAATATAAATTAATGAATAGGTCTATATTATAAGACCCTCAGCTTATAAGTATAGAAATTTATTTCGAAAAGTTTTTAAAATTTTCTCTCAAGAAAAGACTAAGGAAAAATTCCATTTCAGCTTTGGGGTATTTGATTTCGTAAATCGTTCGATTCATTTGACAGCTAGGCAAGGGGAAAATCAATTTTAAATTTATTTTGGATTTCTAACTAAGTTTTTCTTTGAGAAATTGTTGTTGTTTTGTAGTAGCCTTTTGTTGAGACTATGTTGTTTGGAGTTTGATAGTGGTCTATAATGCCATGGTGATGAGGACAAGTATTTTTCGGATTCGCATCAAGTCTCAAAAATGATGCAAGATGATTAATATTTTAATCCGACCCCTATAGGGTTAAGGCTCAACCTTTGCGCAAAGCTCATTTAACAGTTGATCTTTTAGCGTTATACCTAGAATGGTCAACTAGTTGACGAGTTTTGGTACAATTTGAACCTAGGACTCAAATGTAAAAGTTGTGTTCAAATTTCCATCCTTAAACCTCTTTCTTTCGTCCTTCCTTCCTCATCTAACCGAACTATATCTCTATTCTATTTCTCTTCGGATGTTATCATCTCATCTCCTCCTTTTCCATGTTGGGTTGCGCATTAGACTCTCCTCTCCAGTACTCCAAGATCTAACCTAAATTTCTTCTCTCTGATCATTTCTTAGCCCATAATACCTTCTTGCACTATCTGATTTTTCTTGTGTCATTTAAGTCTCATTCTTAGGGAGAGAGACTATTTGGTTGGATCAGATGGAGCATAAGGTTTCATCGCTTTAGAGCTAAGAGAACTTATCGTACCAGTTGGACTTGCACCAGTCCTTTGCTTCGAAGTTTTTGAGTAGGATCGTTGTTTGTTTGCATCTGTGTTTGCCATATCATATTGAATAGATATTCATGCAATTGTCGTTTCGGAGGTAAAGATTGAGCTGTCTTTGGATGGCTTTTCTGAGGAGAATCTCAATGAGATTTTTAGAGGCATCTGCATTATACGTGGACTAGAATGGTACCTGGTTGGACCAGCTTTGGAGATTTTGTAGCAGATCTCCTTTTCCTTATGTCAGATTTTAAGTTCGGAAATCTATGTTCGAACTACCCATATAGATGTGTGATTCATTAGTGCATTATTCCATATATGGGAAGATACGACTAGATTTGTCTTATGATGCAGAAATCAGTCCTTTCTTTGATCGATGGTGCAACCATCATTTTGTATGCATTATATTTAATTCAGCTTGTTGTCCTTGTATGCTATTTTGAGGAGTTGTTTTCTGTGTTTTCACCTATCCATTTTTTCCTTTAGGAAATGTTAGGTGAATCTTCGTGAATGCCAGTTTTGTGGTAGGATTCTTTTGTCATCACTAATCCTCTCTGATGTGGGAACCTTCAACAACACCAACAGTGTCTGCAACACGAGATTGAGCATTTTGCTACCATGATATGACTAGTCAAAGGTCATGGAAATGATTTAAGCTCTAGCCGCGAAGCAAGACTACTCATTGTTTATAGGCAATGTTTTAGAGTTCTGGAGTATCGATGTTGTTATTCTGTTGTTATCTTTGTTCTTTTCTCCTTTCCAGCATTTTATCTTTGTAGTTGTAGTGTGTGCTGTAATTTTTATTAGTGTCTTTGAAATTGCACGACGATTAATGAGATTCTATGTTTAAAATATTTTATGTCATTCGCGCTTATATATTTGAATGGAATCTCAATTTCTTATCTACTTAACAGACGTCTTAGAGTGATTTGAATCGTTTAAGTTCTCGCGAAATATATTTTTAACTTGTTACAAATTTTGTTTGAAAAAGGTGAACAAACCTTTTTCCTTTTGAAAATTTTGTGTTTTCGTTTGTTCTTGCTTTCCCATGAAATCTGATTTATCTATAAACATAGATTTGTGTACGGTAGTTTACGTATGTTTAAACATCTGTTTTATATAAAATAGTTGGTTTAAATATAGTTAGCGCATGTTACCGATTTTTTTTTTAATTCGACATGGAAAGTAAACTACCAAAAAGATAACTTTTGCATAAAGAATTTTTTCGAACTGAAATTTATTTTTAAAGGAAATTTTTTGATTTTTCAATCACATGTAAAGCGTAAAGAAGATTTTGGATGGTTTGCTTGTGCGTTTTAGCGGTGCATTAGGAACGACGATGCAATAAATACGTTAACGACAACAAGGGAAATACTATTCTAGTCGTGGAAACGTTGTTTCCATACTTTGTCGACGATACGTGCGAGTTATTAATTAATTCGTTTACGTTTTAGAGCTTGTTTTAAGTCTTCTTGGCCATCTACAGATGGAAATATTTGGAGTATTCTGGGGCTATTGAGGAAATATTCCATTGTAGGATGGGAATTGGAACAATTGTAAGCAAAGGAAACATTAAATTTCTCCGCTTTAATTTCCTTTTTCTAGCCTAGGAGAAATAAACAGGAGACAGTTTAGACACGTTAACGAATTGGATGGTAGGATTTGGATGCAAAATTGGTTGCTTCACACTTCTATTCATAGTTGTATGAGGTTTATAGATGAAAATGTTTTTAAAATTTTGCATTCATACAGAATGCCAGGATATTTAGGATGTTTTGCATCATGTTTTCAAAAATAAAATGCATACATAAGGAGGTTCTGATTTAGAATTATTATGCATGCAAGTTTTATGGTTGCGATGCATAATGTACATCGTGCACACGTGCACTAGGTTAAAAATTGGATGAATACTAATTGGTTGTTCAGTTTAGTATAATTAGGCACCAACGCCATGATTTAGTCATTAGTAAAATTTTGGGATGAAATTTCTTTTAAGGGGCGAAAAATATAACAACCCAGAATTTTGGAAATAGTTAATTTAGATATTTAATTAGCCTCCAAAAATGAAATTTTTGCAAACGATCGGTTTTGACCACGAAATATACATTGTTGCATTCATGGTGAAATTTTGGTCAAATTTCACGTTTAAACTTCGCGAACGGAGTCCATATGAAAAAGTTACGGAAAAAATACGAAAACGGACAGAAAATAAATAAGAAGGATATATAATTAATATATACCATTTATAACTGGCCCTCACTGGGCCAAAACGACCCAAGGCGACCAACCGGGTGGTCGACTCTTTTGTTCATATTTGCCCGGTGATGGCTAGGTTTTTCAGGGTATTTTGTTATATAAATTTTTAATAACAGACGGATCTTAATTAAAACTAATCTAATAGCCTAAGGTCATTCTAATGCCTATAAATAAAGGGTTAGATCCCATCCTTTTGCACACAATTCTGAGGGCAGCAATAAACCTCTGCAATTCCCCGCTTCTTCTGTAATGTCCCGACTTTTCTAAATATTTTTAAATCATTTTAATGAGGAATTAAAATGAGATTTACTAGTTAAAATAAATACTAAGGAGATTTTTGAAATATATACATATATGTATAAACATATGTATGGAAAAATGTATACACTTGTTTGTCTTGAATATAAGACAAGTATAAAATATTTAAATAGAAATTCATATGGAATTTTACATAAGAGAAAATATAATACTTCATAGTAAAAGTAAGGGTGTTAAAAACAATAAGGCCTTACAAACATGAATAAAATAAGGAGTATTGTGTTCATATGAAAACAAAGAGGGGTTTGAAAATAAAAACAACACAACATGAACATGGTTGCCATGAGACAAGTCGGCTACCATATAACAAATAACACATAAAACATTTTTGTTCCTTTGACCATGATAAATATCTCAACAAAAGACAAAAGTGAGACAAAGCATTTAATGCAAGCTACTTGAAATAGTAATCTAGGATTTGTAAAACAATTTCCTAAAATCCTAAAATGAAATTAGCATGTGCACTTCCTTAGGCAAGAAGAAAATATCTAGTAGGAAGAGACAAAGGAAAACAATTGTTTAAAGCTTAAAAATCCAAAGAAAGGATCTTTGCATTAAATGAAGGTAAGGCAAAACCTTCTAGAAGTCATCACCTAAGATTCATTCATTAGCTAGGATCCCTAATGAGACAAACCTCTCCATGCATGTGCCGTAGGAAAATATAGGAGAAAAGGGTTAAGGCTAGAAGGATTTGCACTGTTCAAGAATGTGCAGAAATTCATTGTTAAATGCATGAAAACCCCTATAAATATCACTCAAGTTCCACACTTTCTTTACACAAACAAATCTGAGTTCACTTCTTATTTCTGAAGCATTTTCTGGATCTTGGAAAGCAATTTGGTGAGTGAAACACTCTAAATTTTCTGTGTTTAAATTACTTACTGTAAAACAGTTTTTACATAGATCAAACTGCCATGTTTTGTTTGTTTACTGTCTGTTACTATCAACCAGTAAAACATGATGTTAGAACCACTTGATTTCATTCCTATAGACTGATCTACTATGTAGTATACATCATTGAATGTGTGTGCAAATTGATTTGATGATTGAACATTTCTGTTAAAACCTGTATATGTGTTCTGTAAAGTATAGAACATGTACAATTAACTCTGGAAATGAATAAACATGATGATCCGCATTTTGATTGATGAAAGTGTATGGATCTGGTGCAAGCATACCATACATTCACATATCAGATCAAAGTAATAACATTTTCAAAGCTTTTGTTCAAAACAGAATAACACAGAGAAGTTCTCTGTAAACCAAAATCAAAGTTGAAATTCAAATGTGATAAAAACCCGTTTTGATTATATGAATAGAATCGTAGGTTGAATTGATGATTTTTAAAATGAATTTCATGATTTTTAAGTATATATATCACGAGAATTTTGGGCATGAACTGAAAATGGTCTTGGACCAAATTCCGACCATCAGAGACACTTGGGGTCAGGCGGTTGCGAGGGAAGGATCATCAGGGACGGGGGTATCGGGGAAAAATGAAAAGGGATTTTTCTAATGTATAGATTTTGCAAACGAATCGAAATTAGGGATTTACTGTGTAAATGGGTTCGGTTCTTTGCGTCAGAATTTCTCGTCGATGGTGAACTTTGGTGAAGTCGGACGTGGGGGGATAGCGGCGTCAGGGGGGTGCGGTGTCGAAGCCAGAAGGGTTCGGCGTCATATGGTCGGAGGTGCGAGCACGAGGAGGATTCTCCGATGATGTTTTCTGACGAGGGGGAGCTCGAACAGTGATTTCACTGTAGCAGCGGAGGATCGATGATCAGGTGGTTGGAGGTTGACCTGGAGGCGAAGCGTGGTGTGATGGGATGGTCGCGGTGGCGTCACGATGGCCGGCGGTGGTGTGCACGTGCACCACTGTGCACGGCTACCTGATGAGAAATGAAAGTGCCAAACCGATTTGGCACTTGCCAAATACTGTGTTTGGCACTTGCCAAACCAGATTTGGCATTTGCCAAATCTTGGTACTTTGGCAGTGCCAAAGTCTGGCACTTTGGCAGTGCCAAAGTCTGGTACTTTGGTAATGCAAAGGCCTGGTACTTTGGCACTTGCCAAGTCCGGCACTTTGGTAATTCGCCAAATTGATTTTAATAAAGCGATGATTTAAATTTAAAAATAGTTTAAATTTAAATTTGAAATATAAATAAAAATAAATAATTAAATAAAAGAAATGTTTTTATTTAACTAAGCAAAGGCAAGTGGAAAATAAAAGCTGAGATCAAACCGATGAATTCGACTGTAGAAGTTCGCTCAGTTCGAAATATAAATAATACTTGAATAAATAATTTAAAATTTATTATTTAAATTATTTATAAAATAAATAATCATCAAGGGAGAAATAAAAAGGAAGGAAGTAAGTTGAAACATCGCCGAGCACAAAAAAATAAAGGAAAAGAGAATACAGTGTGCGAAGCACGGGAAATTTTCAAATGATGAACAAAACACTGTCAAAAATCATATACACCTCAACTGATTTATTTAAAGGAAAATTTGACTGTACTAATGTGAACCAGATAAGCAAAACACTGTTTATAGAATAATAATTTATCTGAAATGGAGTAATGCTCCTGATTAAAACGATAAACATTTATCGACTGTAAAAAGAATATTCGTACATCGTTCGAAGAGTCCGGAATAAACAAATTCCACTTCGATTCGAAGTTTACGACGCATAACAGAATGCTGAAGTCAACGAGATGCAAGCGTTATTATAAAATAAGTTTGGTCTGTTCAATCCCAGAACAAATCCGAATGGACGAGTGTCTGACAGCGTATGTCAGTTAGATTTTACACATCGGATTTACGTAAGTATATTACGTTGGTAGCGGAGGAATTCGTTTCTCTTTGCTTTATTACCGGTAATACATTTGGGTAATCGAATGAGTATTTCTGACGGATAGGACGATGTGGCATTCAAAGAATGTAAAAAAATAATCTGTCAGAAGAACAACGTGACCTCAAAACTTCACAACCCGGAAGTAACAAAAGTTGTGCTAGGCAGCATGGCTAGTTGGGTCATACCCAAGCAGGGTATATTATCACCATCTAGAGGATTTCCTTATTTAACTTCTTAAATCTATTTCTTTGTTGTAGCATTCGGAAATGGTAAATCGAGCTCAACCGTAGGAGTGATAATATATTCGTCACACTCAAGCTAAATGAGTGGACGGTCATGTGTGGCCGGGTTACAAGATGTTCTTGTTGAACCCCAGTGTATCCTATCTAGAGTACACTGATCGGTGAGTGCTCCCATACCCTGTATGTTGGAATCCAAACTCCAATACGCGCTCTGCGAACTTTTAAAGTTGTATACTATATACGTGAACGTGAGATGCAAGCGTTTCACTAGATTTTTAGTTATCTGTTACGAACTATTATAATATCAAATGTTTTGATATAAAGGACTTAGATCATTTTCCAGATATTAGACATGGATGGATCTAAAGATTTCTAAAGTAAATGAACCGTCATAATGAAAACCTTAACACTTATTTCCCTGTTTACATTGTTTAATTATGTTTCCTCACACCAGTCCCCTGACTGACCCAGAGTTTATTTCTGTGTTTCTTAAACTCTTGGGTACACATAATATTTATTATCAGTAGACAAGTAGGTCCAGGTAAGGCAAGAGGAACATGATGCAGAACAAGTTCAAGACCCAGTAGCATATATGTTTAATTACCCAGTTTGAGTATCTATGGTATTGTAATATGGTACTGTATAATTATGATGTTGAACCATGATGATGTATTATGTACTCTGATGTATCAGACTTTGTGATGTAATATATAAGTATTTGTGAAATTCCGCTGTGAGATTCTGATAACTTCTTACTCTTCTATTCTATAAGTTCTATCTTTTCTATCTCATCTTCTAAATTCTTTCAATAATGACACGATTTCCCAGGCATGGAAAATCGCGTCGTTATAGTTGGTATCAGAGCTTAGGATTTCTGAACACCTAGGCTATAAGTTAATATCGAGAGAGCGTATTTTTACTAAAACTATTGTAATATAAGGACGACCTTAGTTATTAACCTTAGCTATCAACCCTAGTTATTTGGTTAGGTTATCCCTAAAGACTGATTTCCAAATGAGTATTAACTCTCAAATCATTTACCCAGAAGTTGAAAATGAGTTCTCAAGCAAGGCGAGGCCGAGGAGCAAGTCGGGCGACTACGACCAATGGGCACACTATTAATCAGACCCAAGTGGATACGACTAAAGTAGTCCAAGCTCCAACACAGCCAAACTTCGCTATGATTTGTAAGAACTACACTACTCTGGGAGGAAAAAGTTTTAAGGGAACGGAATCACTGGTTGATGTCCAAGCATGGATTAGATCGTGTGAAAAGATTTTTAAGGGACTGAAACTGGATGACGAGTACAAACGTCTGTTAGCATCATGGAATCTGGAAGGAGCTGCAGCTATCTGGTGGGATGCCCAGACTGCAAATACTCCAGAGGAGAATTTTACTTGGGCTATGTTCAAAGAAGCTTTTGAAGCTCAGTATCTGCCTGCAACTGGGAAAACCAGGATGTACCAAGACTTCATTGATCTGAAACAAGAAAACATGACTGTTACTGAGTATGAAAACAAGTTCAATGCACTGTCAAGCTTTGGACCAGAGTTGGTAAATACCTCACTGAAAAAGAATGAGATGTTCGTCGCTGGATTAAAGGATAGTCTGCAAGGCCGTATGATGGGGCATCTGAAAGATCCATTTGTTGAACTCGTGGATTTAGCACTCAGATATGAAGCCCTGGACGCTAAAAACCCAACTGCAGCAAAGGCTCAGACTGGAGAAGCTAGTGGAGGAAATCCCCAAAAAAGGAAATTTAACCCTGACTGGAAGGATAACAAGAACCAAGGGAAAGCAGTTTAGCAGAAAACTGAGAATCGTTTCAAGAATGTGATGTGTCACAACTGCAAGCAGAAGGGACACATTGCCAGGTTCTGTAAACAAAAGAGCAACAAGAAACCCCAACAACAGCAACCACAACAACAGCAAAGGAAACCACAACAACCACAACAGCAACAGCAAGTTCAGAGGAATGAGATGGTACTGAAGAACCTCTGTTTCAACTGTCACCAGCCGGGACATATGGTGAAAGACTGTCCGCTAATGAAAAGGGCACCTCAGGCAAAGGTGTATGCCATCAAGAATGAACCATCTGGCTCTCAGATTGTGAAGGGGAAGGGAGTGCTGGAAGGTACTTTACAATTTAAAGGAATTTATCTTCGAGTTTTGTTTGACACTGGCGCTTCACACAGTTTTATTTCCTCTGAAACTGTAGACCAATTTAACCTTAAACCAATGATTTCCCCAAACCCAATTTGTGTATCAAATCCTATTGGTGGTAAAACTGAGTTAAAAATGTGTTGTAAGGATATAGCACTGTTATATCTCTCACATTCCTTTCGGTTCGATTTCAATGTCCTAGATTTCAAAAGTTTCAATTTTATTCTCGGATTGGACTGGCTGAGCGAGTTCCAAGCCAAGATAAAATGTGATAAAGAAACCATAATCTTGATAACCAGTTTAGACCGTAAAGCTAGAATACCTTGTGGAAAGCCCGGTATTCATACCTGTAGTTTCCTATACACCCTAGAAGCACCAAAAGAGAACCTTGAAACACTGGACGTAGTGAGAGAATTCAAGGATATATTCGAAGAAGTCGGAAGTTTACCTCCTCGTCGGGAGATAGAATTCTGAATCGATTTAATCCCAGGAGCGAGACCGATAGTGCAACCAAAGAGACGTATGGTACCAAAGGAAGTATCGGAACTGGAGAAACAGACTTGGGATTTGCTAAGTAAAGGCTTAATCCGACCCAGTTTTTCTAGTTGGGGCTCGGCGATAGTATTTGTAGTGAAGTCTGATGGGTCATTACGACTATGTGTCGACTATAGAGAATTAAACAAAGTGACCATCAAAAACAAATATCCTTTACCCTGAATCGACGATCTTTTTGATCAATTACATGGAGCGACCGTATTCTCCCAAATGGATTTAGCCACAGGATATCATCAATTGAGAATCGCTGAGGATAGCATTCCTTCAAAAACATTTAGAGGCCCGGATTTCTTTTATGAGTGGTTGGTTATGCCATTCGGTCTAACCAACGCACCAGCATTTTTCGTGGATTTGATGAACAGAGTCTTTAGGAAAATCTTGAACAAGTTTGTTCTAATTTTCATTGACGATATTCTGATTTATTCAAAAACTGAAGAGGAGAATCGCTATCACCTCAGAGTAGTATTAGAAACTCTGAGAAAGAATGTGTTGAAAGCCAAATTTTCAAAATGTCATTTCTGGAAGTCTGAAGTGAGATTTCTGGGGCATATTGTAAACTGAGATGGAATATCGGTAAATCCGGTGAAAGTTGAATCAGTACAAAAGTAGAGACAACCTCGTACACCAACTAAAGTTCGAAGTTTCCTAGGATTAGCGGGATATTACCGAAGGTTTATCAAAGATTATTCTAAGATATCGTCTCATCTGACGAAATTGACGAAGAAAAACCAGAAGTTTATTTGGACCCCGAAGTGTGAAGAATCTTTTCAAGAGTTAAAAGATCGTTTAACCAAAGCACCAGTGTTAGCAGTTCCCGATGGTACGAGCAAATTTGAAGTTTACACTGACGCTTGTGGAACTGGATTAGGAGCCGTGTTGATGCAGAACCGTCATGTAATTGCATATGCAAGTAGGCAATTAACGATACACGAAAAGAATTATGCAACTCACGATCAGGAGTTATTGGCCGTTGTTTTTGCATTAAAGATATGGAGGCATTATCTTCTGGGTGGGAAATTCGAACTTTTTACAGATCATAAACCATTGAGGTACTTATTTTCCCAGAAGGATTTAAATTTAAGACAACAACGATGGTTAGAATTTCTTGCATCGTATGATTTGGATATCATTTATACACCCGGCAAAGCCAATGTAGTGGCAGACGCTTTGAGTAGGAATGCGATTCTATCCTTATTGAAAGTCACACTGACTCTCCAAGAAAGGATTATGAGCAATCAAAGAAGAGATGCCAAACTGGAGAAGATCATTCAAGGAGTCACGAATGGAAAGGAGTCTGATTTCGAGTTGGATAACCAAGGAGTGTTAAGAATTAACAACAGATTATGTGTTCCAAATGTGGATGGATTGAGGCAGGAAGTTTTGAAAGAATGCCACACATCAAAATTGAGTATCCATCCGGGAATTCATAAAATGAATAACAATATGAAAAGAGTATTCTGGTGGCCAGGAATGATGAAGGATGTTACAACTTTCGTGAATGAATGTTTGTGTTGTCAGCAAGTCAAGGGAGATCATCAAAAGACTGCTGGATTGTTACGATCATTAGAGATACCCAACTGAAAGTGGGAAATGATATCGATGGATTTTATCGATGGATTACCAAGGACAAGAAGAGTATTTGAAGGAATTTGGGTAATTGTCGATCAACTGACGAAAAGTGCGCATTTTATTCCTGTAAAACCAACACGTACAGCCGCATCTTTGGCCTAAGTCTTTATGAGATAAATTGTACGATTACATGGAGTTCCAGCAAGCATTGTAAGCGATAGAGATCCCATCTTTACAAGTAACTTTTGGGGAGCATTGCAAAGGACTTTGGGAACGAGATTGAATCTCAGTACAGCCTACCATCCTCAACTTGGAAATAGTGTTTGTACAAAGTTGCCTCATTACATTACTCATAAAAGCAAACAGCTGAAGTCCAGTTATTAGATAGTAGTAAAACGGGTACTTGAGCCTCCTGCTCGCCAACGATCAGCACCGTCGTCCTCACTAAAGCATCACCTGTCACCTGCTACTTAGTCTGCCAATCCAAACCGGATGAACAACCCAAGGTAATAAGAGGAAACATAAAACCTTGAGTTAGATAACAGGCTTAATAAGCGATAAAACAGCTAACAAACTTCAACAATAAAGTGTATGAGAAAGGATAGATAAACATCCTAATCTACCCACAACACCAGAGAAGAACTCAACCTTATCTTCCCCACATCGGACATTGATAGCCTTTACAATATCAATTCAACCATTCATCCATGGAAACCAGAACACCCATTCAATCAATGAAAACACACATGACATCCAGATTATATAGGTCTCACATAGACAACCCAAATCGAGTTTAACATCCCCCAAGTTCTCTCCCCAGAGGCCTAGACCAATATCAGTTATGCACTCAAAGAACATCTCCCTCGACTTTGGATATTCTATGTGAGATAGTACAAACAGAACAACCAATTATCAATGTAACACCCCGTGTGTTCTATAACCGTGAAATTCATAAATTAAACTATAACTAATTTTAAATCAGAGAATTAAGGGAAACGGGATACGCCATTGCGTTCGTCTCGGAATTCTGCTTGAGATAGAGTCTGAGTTTGCGTAAAACGGATATCGTATGAAGAAGATATGGACGAACGAAGTTGGGCGAAAAACCAGAAAACGGGTCAGAATGCACTGGCGCACTTGGGAAGTGCGCTAGAACAAAAATGAACTGGCGCACTTGGGAAGTGCGCCAGTACATTTTTGACCTGGCGCACCTGCCAAGTGCGCCCAGGTCAAAAATGACCTGTTGGTCAGGTCTGGTCAAGTCCTGGCTGGCCAGGTCTGTGTTTGGTCGATTTTCTAAGCCTTGCCTTGTCACTAGGGCTAGGTGTCAGCTCCTGGTTGGTCTCTCCTTCAAACGAACGGCTATTATCAAGCCAAGCTTCATCGACGGTCTAAATCAACTCACAAACTCTATAAAAAGGACCTAAGTCTAACCCTAATTCACACAAACTAAAATGGAGATGAGACCGTCATGTTGCTGAGGAGAGACTAAGGATAGCCGTCAGAAATAGAGAGACAACTAGGAGATAATTCAAAGCTTAAAGCAACGTTAATCAAATCAAAGCAACGCCTAAAACAAAGGATAGCATCTCCAAATTCAGAACTCAGATTCCTGAATTGAAGATTCATCATACGTTGTAAGTAGAGTGCTATTCCGATGTGAATTAAATAATTGTGTTGATTTGTGTAATGTAAGAAATGGAATTGTGGCGATAATAATCTATATTTGTATGTTGTTTTGATGCAAAATGATTTGTGAATATTTTGGTATACGATTGGATATTTGCAAGTACGCGATTTGCGTTGGAAACGAAATGGAATTGTGGCGATAATGACTTATATTTGTATGTTATTTTGATTCTAAACGATTTGGCAATGCTATGGTTTGATTCATACAAGTATATGGTTTATGTTGACAACCACATGTTGTGGAATTTTGATTGGGACTCATGCAAGCATATGATTCATATTGAAAACTACATGTTTGTGGTAGTTATTTACAACACCCATTTGATCATTGCAAGTATATGACTCATGTTGAAAGTAACAACTATATGTTGTAATAATTTATTTAAGATTCATGCAAGTATATGATCCATGTTAACAACTATATGTTATGATATTTTAATTGGAATTCATGCAAGTATATGATTCGTTATTATGCTAATATGATGTACATACTTTTATGACCACTTTTAGTGTGTAACTGAACCGACTAAGTACTATGATTTATATGAATCTATGTTGAAATTGGCAAATCATACTTTTGTGTTAGAAACAAAAGTAAGCACCTTTATGAACATGACTAAACTATGTTTGTTATTATGCCTAGTTGAAAACATGTTTTTTAGGCTTATGTTGTTATCATAATCATATGATAATATAAGTTACATTAGAATTACGTTAGAATTACATTCCACTTGCAAGTTACATAGATAGAATAAAAACCATGATTTAAGTTTAGGTATGTTTATGCTATAAATGGGTTAAAAACCATGATTCATATAAGAATTAGGTTGGGATAATTCTAGTTGAACCATACTTTTGTATTAGTGACAAAAGTAAGTGCCTTTTTGTTAACATGTAGTGGTTTTATGAACATGATTAGTTTATATTATGCCTAAATAAAAATATAGGCTTATATTTCTAGTCAAGACCCTGTTCCAATAATAATGACATCTAATTTAGTTAGATTCTTAATTTCAAGTTTACATGGTTAGTTGAACCTATGATTCATGTTTAAGTTTATGCCATAATCATATGAATATAATAATTCATGTTTAACTATTATTTATGCCATGATTATATGAATAGAATGATGCATATTTAAGTATTGTTTATGCCATGATTATATGAATAAAATGATTCATGTTATGCCATGATGTTACGATTGCAAGTTCACATGTGCCTGCTTTATGTTAATTAGTCGTTCGTTGCAAGTTCATGCGTTCACACTCCCCTTTTTCATGTTACCTTATAAACACCATGTTCTAAGCCTCCCCTTTTCATTTGGCTAAATTGGGTTTAAGTATTAAACCCAACACACCTTACGTTGGAGCGAACGTATAATACGGGGGTAATGACGTTTGGGCTAAAATATAGAACATATGTGTTGGCATGTTTAACGCATGCCAACAACCTTGAAAGAACAATTAAGTGGCATAAATGAAATTTAACCAATAAAGATGAATTTGAATAATGGGCCGCAAATATTTACATATAAAAAGAAAAGAGACAAAATATGTAAATGTAGAAAAATACGATGTGTTTAACCCGAGGTTGGATTGAGTTGTGATGTAAACCTGCCCGGAACCGCCCGACACTCCAGTAGTCACAACAATACCTATCCAATGTGGGTGGTTAAACACGAAGCCCAATAAGGACCCGAGGTTAGACTGAGTTGTGGCGTAAGACTGCTCGGACCCAACCGGCAACAGGCAGCCACAACAATACCTGTCTAATGTGAGAGGTCAAGGCTTTAATAAGACAATTAAGGCTGAGTCAGGATTGATAGGATTAAGTAAATTATATTAATACTTAATCAAAATGGAACATGCTAAACTAAAAAGACTGATTGGGGGTTAGGTTTATAAAACACTTAACCAACTTAGCATGTTGGCTAGAAATAGAAAACCTAGTAGCGGGGGACCCTTTTCGCAGTAACCCTACAAGGTATCATGATACCCTGAAACTAGGCAGGGTGGGGCACGATTACTGGGCTGATTGTAAGAGGTCAAATCGACGGCGGTGGTGCAGCAGTGTAGGTTCTAACGGGGTGCGGGCGTGCATACACTCCGGCGCAGAAAAATAAGGCACTGGGAACCAGTAGCATACCTGTGCATTCTAGGATTGTGTCGGGCCGCCACCATGGGACTTGATACACCCCATGGTGGGACCAGCATAGGTAACTACAACATCGGGGGCCGTAAGACACATGTAACTATGCGAGTAGGAGCCGATCATCATAAAATGGATCACTTTACCCTGATTATGGGGTGCCTGTTGGGAACTAGTTTATATGGGTTCAGAGATTAATGTGGGGTACGATAGTATATTCGACCCTAGACAACTTGACTTAGTTTATGGTGCTTTCCCATTTCTAGTTTATACTTATCATACCCAATTCTTTATTCATAGACTGAATAGTCCTAGACTTACTCAGGCTTTATGTCTGACTCTACTTTTCTTTCGTCTTCTTTTCTTCCGTCCCCCCCTCCCCAGGTCCACAGGGAGGGAATACCGCAGCTTGACCAGCCTTCATATCCAACTTGAAGAGAAAGAATGTATTGCTTGGATCTTTTCGTTTTGGACTATGGCTTTGGACAGCAACTATGGGACTTTTGTAGTTTATTTATATTTTCTTTATGCTTCTTTAAATATTGTAATCAAGACAGTTATGAAGATGTTATGTTTTTGGAAGTATTGTAAGACAATTATGGTATGGTTGGTGTAACATGTATTTTAATGAAATAAAAGTTGTTGTTTTCCGCTGTTCAAAAATATGTGTTCTTATATCTGTCTTGTATATCTGTGACTTATACTTATAAACCTCCACCAAAATTAGAGCATTCCCTTTGAGAGTGACCCTAACGGAGGTGGGGTGTTTCACTTGGTATCAGAGCATAGGTTTACCAGATAAGATAAAAAGTTTTGAAAAATTATTTTCAAAAAGGAAATTTAAAGAAGCATTTTTAAAAGATAAAATATTTTATTTTAAAAGGCAAAGACCCCCCCCCCCAAAGCCATAGGTACTATCTTCTATCCTTCGTTTTGAATCTATCCTTTCTGTTTCAGCATGTCTGGAGACCTTACTCCCCAGCTGCTGATGCTTTCACTCCTCCTCCTCCACGTGAACCAGCAAGCGGAAGAGTCCCAGAGTAGGAAGACGAAAAATAGTCAAACAAGAAAGGATCGTAACAGTAATAATAAGAAACGAGAAAAAAGGAAATGCAATTTTTGTGGTACGGAGGGGCACATAGCCAAGGATTGTAGAAAGAGGAAAAGAAAGCAAGGAGAATGTTTTCATTGTGGGGAGACTGGACACATCAGCAAAGACTGCCCTGAGAAGACTGACTTTGAGAAGGGCGGGAAAGACAACAAGTCCCGAGAGAAGAGGGAGTGTAAATTCTGTGGCAAAGTGGGGCACTTAGTGAAAGATTGCCGGAAAAAGAAGGCCAAGACGAATGGTGGGTGCTTTTCTTGCGGTGAGACAGGCCACATGGCTAAGGACTGCCCAAAGAAACGAGGTATAAATACTTCTGTAGAAAGTGTAGTTTATCTTTATGATCACCCCGTTCGCACTTTATTTGATTCCGGCGCATCACACTCCTTTATCTCGTCTGCTTTAGTAGAATCTCTGCACCTAAAAACTAGTATGGTAGAGGACCCCTTAATTGTTTCAAAACCAATTGGGGGCCCAGCTCATTTGTCTATGATCTGTTTGGGATTGAAATTTTCTATTCTAAGCGTAGAATTTCAATGTAGTGCCTTTGTTTTGGGCTTTTCGGGATATGGTTTGATTTTGGGCATGGATTGGCTATCCAGTAATGGGGCCATCCTTGATTGTGAGAAAAGGGTTGTCAGACTCCTAACCCAGCTCGGTAACACTTTGGAAATTTCTTGTAATCCCTCGTATGCGGTTATGCTTAGTTATCTTGAATCGCTAGACGCCTCCGTTGAAAATTTGCAATCAGTTAGAGTGGTCCGGGAATATCCGGATGTCTTCGAAGAGGTGAAGGGCTTGCCTCCGAAGCGGGAGATAGACTTCCGCATATACCTTGTAGATAATGCAAAGCCCGTTGCGTTGCCCGTTAGACACATGGCTCCACGGGAAAGGAAAGAGCTTAGTAAACAGATTAAAGAGCTCCTAGAGAAGGGGTTCATTAGAAGGAGAATTTCAGAATGGGACGCTCCAGTAGTGTTCACCACTAAGGCAGAAGGTTCATTTCGCTTATGAATGAGTTGTGGAGAATCACCTTAGTAAGTACATTTGGTAACATGGTTGGCATTTATTTCCAAAAGATAGTTCCTTTACGTGGAATACCTGATAATGAGTGGACGAGATCCAAGATTCACTAGTGAATTTTGGAGAGCTTGCATGAAACCATGAGTACGCCGTCATGCTTGAGCCGAGTATACTAGAAGTAGAGTAAGTGAAAGAGGAACGAGAGGCAACAGTGAAAATAGGTTCCAACTCATATTTTGGAAACAAGAATTAAGAAGCTACGAAATTGTGAAGTTAAAGACGGACAAAGCATAATGGAGTTAAGCTCAAGGAATGCGACTTAGAAGATTGAAGACTAGATTCGTGCATCATATCTCTTCTTAAGAGTATATCCTTGATCCCTCTCTTCCTGTAGAGCTTACTTGCATGCTATCTTTTGTGTATATCCTCTCGGTCCCATTCTCAATCCAATTTCTGTTGCAAACCCCATAGGGAGTATAACTCATCTGTTAGTAACACATGTTGGGGCTTGAGGGTGTTCGTTGGTTTGACTAAACTTTTTGGGTTTTATAGGATACGGGTTGGTCTTAGGAAGGGACTCCCATGTGACCTAAAAGGAGTCCATCATGCTTAGTTTCCTAGAATCATATATAGTGGTTGGGTTGAGTAATTCTTTAGGTGTCAGTCTGATGTTGATTTCGGTCTTCGGGGCTGATGCTTAGAGAGTTCTTCTCCTAATCAATATATATGTGGCATAGATTTCCAGTTTTGACATTGCCTAATGGGCACAAAGTTTTTACTTGCTTCTATCATTCGACTATACCTTTAGATAGGAACAATTGGGAAAATGTCCTATAGATTAGAGCTACCCGAAAAATTGGCCGGAGTTCACAACGTCCTTCACGTTTCACATCTCCGAAAATGTCTACATGAGTCTGCTGAAGTGGTAGAGCCAAATATCCTAGAAGAAGTTGAAGTGGAACGCGAAGCAACCGTAAGGAAAGTTCCAACCCGCATATTAGGAACGGAAGTGAAAAAGCTACGCAACCACGAAGTCAAGCTCGTCAAAGTTCAGTGGAGCGACGCCGAAGGAGATGCAACTTGGGAAACTGAAGCTAAAATACGCGCAGCCTGCCCTTTTCTTTCCGAGGGTACATCTTTGATCTTTCCTTTTTCCTTAAGTTGCGCTTTTATCTATCTTTTTTTAGGTATATCTCCTCGACCCTATCTTTTAGGTAGAAACTCTTTGGATGAAAACATGTAATTGAAACATGTTATGGATGATGGTTGCAAGTGGTTGCAAGTGATTGCTAGTGGTTGCTCGTGGTTGCATATACACACACAATCTAGGTTTTAGATCGGCTCAGTCACTTCATATTGCATATGCATATATGTTTGCATTCGTATATGGTTGAACTTTAATATATGTCATATGGATGTTGCATTTGTATGAATGATTGTGCACTCATGTAGAATCATGAATAGGAGGATTTGCATACATAATGGATTCATAGCACTTACATAATTCACATTAAGGAGGTCAACTGAATCAGTAGACCGCCTGATTTTGCATTTGATAAGTACATATACACACACACTTCGCATATGATCATAAAGCATTAGAAGTCTTTTAAGGACAATGGATGCTCGTGTTTGATGGATGAGTAGATGGATGTTTGGATGTTAGGATGTACATTCTTCCTGAACTTGAAGATTTCGGGGACGAAATCCTTTTTAAGTGGGTGAGAATGTAACACCCCGTGTGTTCTATAACCGTGAAATTCATAAATTAAACTATAAATAATTTTAAATCAGAGAATTAAGGGAAATGGGATACGCCATTGCGTTCGTCTCGGAATTCTGCTTGAGATAGAGTCTGAGTTTCGTAAAACGGATATCGTATGAAGAAGATATGGACGAACGAAGTTGGGCGAAAAACCAGAAAACGGGTCAGAATGCACTGGCGCACTTGGGAAGTGCGCCAGAACAAAAATGACCTGCTGGTCAGGTCTGGTCAAGTCCTGGCTGGCCAGGTCTGTGTTTGTTCGATTTTCTGAGCCTTGCCCTGTCACTAGGGCTAGGTGTCAGCTCCTGGTTGGTCTCTCCTTCAAACGAACGGCTATTATCAAGCCAAGCTTCATCGACGGTCTAAATCAACTCACAAACTCTATAAAAAGGACCTAAGTCTAAACCTAATTCACACAAACTAAAATGGAGATGAGACCGTCATGTTGCTGAGGAGAGACTAAGGATAGCCGTCAGAAATAGAGAGACAACTAAGAGATAATTCAAAGCTTAAAGCAACGTTAATCAAATCAAAGCAACGCCTACAACAAAGGATAGCATCTCCAAATTCAGAACTCAGATTCCTGAATTGAAGATTCATCATACGTTGTAAGTAGAGTGCTATTCCGATGTGAATTAAATAATTGTGTTGATTTGTGTAATGTAAGAAATGGATTTGTGGCGATAATAATCTATATTTGTATGTTGCTTTGATGCAAAACGATTTGGGAATATTATGGTATACGATTGGATATTTGCAAGTATGCGATTTGCGTTGGAAACGAAATGGAATTGTGGCGATAATGACTTATATTTGTATGTTATTTTGATTCTAAACGATTTGGCAATGCTATGGTTTGATTCATACAAGCATATGGTTTATGTTGACAACCACATGTTGTGGAATTTTGATTAGGACTCATGCAAGCATATGATTCATATTGAAAACTACATGTTTGTGGTAGTTATTTACAACACCCATTTGATCATTGCAAGTATATGACTCATGTTGAAAGTAACAACTATATGTTGTAATAATTTATTTAAGATTCATGCAAGTATATGATCCATGTTAACAACTATATGTTATGATATTTTAATTGGAATTCATGCAAGTATATGATTCGTTATTATGCTAATATGATGTACATACTTTTATGACCACTTTTAGTGTGTAACTGAACCGACTAAGTACTATGATTTATATGAATCTATGTTGAAATTGGCAAATCATACTTTTGTGTTAGAAACAAAAGTAAGCACCTTTATGAACATGACTAAACTATGTTTGTTATTATGCCTAGTTGAAAACATGTTTTTTGAGGCTTATGTTGCTATCATAATCATATGATAATATAAGTTACATTAGAATTACGTTAGAATTACATTCCACTTGCAAGTTACATAGATAGAATAAAAACCATGATTTAAGTTTAGGTATGTTTATGCTATAAATGGGTTAAAAACCATGATTCATATAAGAATTAGGTTGGGATAATTCTAGTTGAACCATACTTTTGTATTAGTGACAAAAGTAAGTGCCTTTTTGTTAACATGTAGTGGTTTTATGAACATGATTAGTTTATATTATGCCTAAATAAAAATATAGGCTTATATTTCTAGTCAAGACCCTGTTCCAATAATAATGACATCTAATTTAGTTAGATTCTTAATTTCAAGTTTACATGGTTAGTTGAACCTATAATTCATGTTTAAGTTTATGCCATAATCATATGAATATAATAATTCATGTTTAACTATTATTTATGCCATGATTATATGAATAGAATGATGCATATTTAAGTATTGTTTATGACATGATTATATGAATAAAATGATTCATGTTATGCCATGATGTTACGATTGCAAGTTCACATGTGCCTGCTTTATGTTAATTAATCGTTCGTTGCATGTTCATGCGTTCACACTCCCCTTTTTCATGTTACCTTATAAACACCATGTTATAAGCCTCCCCTTTTCATTTGGCTAAATTGGGTTTAAGTATTAAACCCAACACACCTTACGTTGGAGCGAACGTATAATACGGGGGTAATGACGTTTGGGCTAAAATATAGAACATATGTGTTGGCATGTTTAACGCATGCCAACAACCTTGAAAGAACAATTAAGTGACATAAATGAAATTTAATCAATAAAGATGAATTTGAATAATGGGCCGCAAATATTTACATATAAAAAGAAAAGAGACAAAATATGTAAATGTAGAAAAATACGATGTGTTTAACCCGAGGTTGGATTGAGTTGTGATGTAAACCTGCCCGGAACCGCCCGGCTGTCCAGTAGTCACAACAATACCTATCCAATGTGGGTGGTTAAACACGGAGCCCAATAAGGACCCCGAGGTTAGACTGAGTTGTGGCGTAAGACTGCCCGGACCCAACCGGCAACAGGCAGCCACAACAATACCTGTCTAATGTGAGAGGTCAAGGCTTTAATAAGACAATTAAGGCTGAGTTAGGATTGATAGGATTAAGTAAATTATATTAATACTTAATCAAAATGGAACATGCTAAACTAAACAGACTGATTGGGGGTTAGGTTTATAAAACACTTAACCAACTTAGCATGTTGGCTAGAAATAGAAAACCTAGTAGCGGGGGACCCTTTTCGCAGTAACCCTACAAGGTATCATGATACCCTGAAACTAGGCAGGGTGGGGCATGATTACTGGGCTGATTGTAAGAGGTCAAATCGACGGCGGTGGTGCAGCAGTGTAGGTTCTAACGGGGTGCGAGCGTGCACACACTCCGGCACAGAAAAATAAGGCACTGGGCACCAGTAGCATACCTGTGCATTCTAGGATTGTGTCGGGCCGCCACCATGGGACTTGATACACCCCATGGTGGGACCAGCATAGGTAACTACAACATCGGGGGCCGTAAGACACATGTAACTATGCGAGTAGGAGCCGATCATCATAAAATGGATCACTTCACCCTGATTATGGGGTGCCTGTTGGGAACTAGTTTATATGGGTTCAGAGATTAATATGGGGTACGATAGTATATTCGACCCTAGACAACTTGACTTAGTTTATGGTGCTTTCCCATTTCTAGTTTATACTTATCATACCCAATTCTTTATTCATAGACTGAATAGTCCTAGACTTACTCAGGCTTCATGTCTGACTCTACTTTTCTTTCGTCTTCTTTTCTTCCGTCCCCCCCCCCCCCCCAGGTCCACAGGGAGGGATTACCGCAGCTTGACCAGCCTTCATATCCAGCTTGAAGAGAAAGAATGTATTGCTTGGATCTTTTCGTTTTGGACTATGGCTTTGGACAGCAACTATGGGACTTTTGTAGTTTATTTATGTTTTCTTTATGCTTCTTTAAATAATGTAATCAAGACAGTTATGAAGATGTTATATTTTTGGAAGTATTGTAAGACAATTATGGTATGGTTGGTGTAACACGTATTTTAATGAAATAAAAGTTGTTGTTTTCCGCTGTTCAAAAATATGTGTTCTTATATCTGTCTTGTATATCTGTGACTTATACTTATAAACCTCCACCAAAATTAGGGCATTCCCTTTGAGAGTGACCCTAACGGAGGTGGGGTGTTTCAATCCATGACTGACTCTGGCTATCACCGCCAATCCTGCTTTGAAACCATTGTTTATCGTATGACGGCCAACCTTGCCATATGTCAAGGGCTAATGGTTACTCCAGTTCTAGCATAAACTCCATATGTCCAACCTTGACAACTAAGCCTTTGACATACCTAAGGTACTCGACCAGCAACCTTCCGGTCTATTGGGTGCCCCCATCGTACCCCTGCTTTGAGCCAGCTAGAACTTACGACAACGATAATCTCTCGGCCTTCAATATCTCTAGTCGTCCAACCTTGACGGCTATTTACTTCTCAAGCGACGTTCTCGAGCAACCATTATCCGCCAACCCACGACCTTTGAGTTGTTACTTCATTCGATGTTCTACTCCGATCAACGAACACCTCTCAACACTTCGAATCTTTCTACTTGAACTTACTTCGAAGTCACACCATTACCGAGCTAATTACATCACTGCGATGTGGCTAGGGTTCGGGGGCTTGCCCCCAAAAAATATTTTTTTATACCTTTTTCTCCAAATCTAAGTCATACCCAAAAAAAACGTACTTTTTCAGAAATGACCCTGTTGGAAACAAGCCATAGCATCATCACTATCAACCACAACGTTTAAAAGCGCTATTAAAAACACGGCCGATCCGCCCTCTTTCAGATCGACCCGATCCAAACTAGACCGATCCGAACCAAGATGACTGATCCGAACTAAGATGACCGATCTAATCCCCTGAATTACCGATTCGAACCAAGATAACCGATCCGAACCAAGATGACCGATCCAACTCCGTTTTGGTCCAACTTCTGGCCGATTCAACCTATGGCCGAGCCAACTCCTGGATGATTCAGCCTATGGCCGAGCCAACTCCCGATCGAGCCAATTTCTGGCCGATTCAATCTATGGCCGAGCCAATTCCAGCATATTGCAATTCAACACCAATTTCGACCAAAACTTCGCCAAACGACGAAACCAACTCAACCAAAATCATCAAACACAATCATAAACATATCATAACATTACTAACCACATGAATATGATGATTACCACAAAAATGATGTAAATCTCACTAAAAACCATTAAAATGAACATATGATCAAAATGAGTGATCTAACTAACATAAACATGTAATATGACATGAAATCAACGATTAAAACTTGTTAGATTCGATCATAGGGTGATGCATATGAAAATGAACTTGTAACGGTGTAAATCTATGGTAAAACATTCCAATTTGATGAGAAACATGCACAAACACTCATATACTTCATTCAATTCATGTGAGAGATGTACATCACTCATTGATTTGCCGAAACAATCTAAAACAATAGAAATAAGAATCTAGACAGCAAGCACTCTGAATCAAACCCCTCGATCCGATGAATTTGCCTTTGAAATGTTGTAGATCTAGCCTTGAATGGTGTAGATTTTCGATTTCCTCCCTTAGATTTGGATTTTTAATGGTGGAAAGGTGTAAGAGTAAGAAGGAGATCAAATGCCTTCAAATGATAAAATGGGAATAAGTAAACCTTTTCCCTCCACTCTCACCTCCTATTCATAGGATTCCACTAAGGCTCCAAAACCTGAATAGCCAACTGAAAAACCTTAAAACAACAATTTCTCCCAAACCGCTGAGCCAAATCCTTAATGTAACCACTCTACAGAAAGGAAATCATCAATTCCTTTCCAATGGCATAGGTCTCACCCTCTGATTCGACCTGAGTCAAAAGTTATGCCCTGTACAAGGCTGATAGGGGCAAAATGGTCACAAACAAAATCGGTAAAAATTATGGACATGTCTCACATCTCCATAAACAACATATTAAAAGATGAGAATGATCCAACCCTCATAGAACAAAATAAAATATATTTTACGATCTTCTAATACGTAAAATGCGGGCTGTTACATTTTCCCCCTCCCCCCTTAAGAATTTCACCCCCGAAATTCCAAACAAACCCAAGTAATCACAACGATTCTGCATGCCTATCATCCATGAAAAGCCAATTCTATCATCCAAACTAGCATCCCTCAAGCCATGCATCCATAGTCTTATCCTAGCATGCGGAATTCTAACAATAAACAATAAGATACAACGATATACGGAAGATACGATATCAAAGGGTCCTACCGACAAAGATTTCTGGATGAGTCGCTCTCATGCTCTCTTCCATCTCCCATGTACAATCGTCTCCATCTTCACTCCATTGCACCTTGACTAGCTTAACCGTCTTCCTCCTAAGTTGTTTCGTGTCATTCCCCACAACACGAAGTGGCTTACAAGGTCTCGAAACTATGGTCTCTAAGTCTTCGTACTGCTTTGGAGATACCCCTATATTCGAATCATGCACGAATTTTCGTAGAAACGACACATGGAACACATTATGCACACTCGACATCTTCTCGGGTAACTCCAATCTATATGTGAGCTTTCCAATTCGCCCGACTATTGGAAATGGTCCAATAAACCTTGGAGCTAACTTTGCTTCCTTACCAAATTTAACCATGTGCTTCAACGGCGAAGCTTTCACAAAAACCATATCGCTCACGTCGAATTCCAAGTCCTTACGACGCTTGTTGGCATAACTCTTCTGACGAACCTGGGCTGTGTAACACCCTGAATTTTTGAATGATCAAATTAACTAAATTAAAGAATAATTAATCTCAGATGTGAGAATTAAGGGAAATAGTTTGTGCCATTGTGTTCGTCTCGGAATTCTAGTTGAGATAGAGTCCAAGTTTGCGTAAAACGGATACCGGATGAAGGAGATATTGACGAACGAAGTTAGGCGGAAAAACCAAAAAAATAGATACACTGGCGCACTTGGGAAGTGCGCGAGTACAAAAATTGCACTGGCGCACCTTCCAAGTGCGCCCAGGCCGAGCAGAAAGCTTGCACAGCTTTCTGGTGTAATCTGATCCATACTATGACTCATTGCTGAGTCCTTTCTGACTCCTTGCTGAGTCATTAGGGCTGAGGTGTCACCCTATCCTGAATGAACGGTTTTGATTAACCCTAAGATCATCCGACGACTATAATTAAATTGAAATTCTATATAAACATGTGTAGACTCAAACCCTAGAATCAAATAAAAATTGGAATCATGGCCGTCATGCTATCATCTTGTAACCTAGAGTAGCCGCCACTAACTAGAGGGAAATCAAAGCTAATCAACTCAATTATATTCAACTCTAATCTAAACAATAACGAATCTACTACAAAGGTGAGCTAAATCAATTTCAGAACTCAGATTCCATAACTCAAGACCTTCTTTGAGTTGTGAGTTCGATTTCTTTAATAAGATAATTAACAATTTAATTCGGTTGAGTTATGATTTGGGTTATATGGTTATGTTGTGAATCATTGGCCGTTATGTTATTATCTATGTTGTAAATCTATGATGTTATTATCTATGTTGTAAAGCTGTGATGTTATTATCTATGTTGTAAATCTAAGTTAATTTTTGGCTTATGTACAATCAATTCATAATGATGCTTCATATGCTAGTTTGGTTATGTTTGTGGAACTAATTCATATGTTAAATCATATGTATGTATGCAAATTTAGATGTTAATTTAGATATGAATCATATGCAAGTTAGTGAGAATCATAAACAACCATACATGTTTCATGACATCTATTTTATGTATAAATTGGATCTAAAGTTAGGCTATGACATGTGGGAGTTAGACGCAAGTTTACATCATAGTTTATGTTGTATAAATCACATATGCAAGTATATATATGTTGGAGTATGAATCATGTAATGTAAGTTTGTGACTATTTCCTATGCAAGTTTACACCTTATGATTAGATCTATGACATCCATAGTTTATGTAAGTTTGTGACTACTGCCTATGCAAGTTTACACCTTATGATTAGATCTATGACATCCATTGTTTATTTAAGTTTGTGACTATTGCCTATGCAAGTTTACACCTTATGATTAGATCTATGACATCCATAGTTTATGCAAGTTTGTGACTTTGGCCTATGCAAGTTTTTGATGAAAAACCTTATTCGCACATGCAAGTTCACCCCTTACGTTTAGATCTAGTTTTTATTCTATTCACGTTGTGATGTTTTTTATTAATTCAATAAGTTAGACTATTTGAGTCTAACATATATTTCACGTTAAACGAACGTACAACGTGGGGCAATGAGATAATATTTAAAGATTTAATATTGAGAATTGGCATAAATGCCTTAAATGTGATGTTATTTGGTATAATTTTGTATACCATAAATAGATGGACATAATTGAGTCAATTATGGACATAGTTAAATTTGTAATTGATTGACAATTTGAATAGGGAAATTAATTCAAATAAGGGATAATTAATTGTGTGTAATTAATCGCCTAAGACACGAGGTTAGTCTCGTTTGTGGTGAAAGACTACCCGGACCCGCCTGGCAAATCCAGCTGCCACAAATGTCAGTCTAATGTGAGAGGTCAAAGGCATGAATTAAATGCGTAACAGTTGTAAAGACACGAGGTTAGGCTCGTTTGTGGTGTAAGACTGCCCGGACCAGCCCGACAAATCCAGCTTCCGCAAATGCCAGTCTAATGTGGGAGGTCTTTACAAGGTTACAGTCTTAATGAGTTAAGAAACACTTAACCAGATAAACATGTAGTGCGACATGAGGGGGTTAAGTTGGTGCCTTGGTTGGCATGGGGAATTTAGTGGGTGCCTTGGGTGGCATTTGAAATACGATTAGATGCACTTAACCAAGATTGAAACATGTAAGAAGACATGAATAAGAAGAGGGTTAAGGGGGAAAACCTTAGAGGGGACCAAGCTTACGTGGATAGCTTGTGTCAAGTAATGGGGGGCCCGTTTCAACCAGTAACCATTAAGTATCTTTGTGGGCTCGACCCAAGTCGAGGACGGGACACGTATACTGGGATTGACTGTAAGAGGCCAAAACGGGTTAGCGGTGGCAACGCAAGTCCAATGGGGTCATGTGCGTGTGTGGGCCTGGGCTGGTAGGTAAGACGTTGTTGCATCGTGTAGATATAAGCCGTGCATTTTGGTTGTATCGGGTTGCCACTTTGGGAAGTGATACACTCCACTGTGGGGCCAGCATGGGTATCTACGAGTTAGGGAGCTGATCGAATGGGGGTAGTGGGTACACCTAGTGAAGATAGGGGAAGACGGCACCTATGGAGGTAGCTAGGGGTACACGACACTACCATTAGCAGTATTAAATTCTGTAAGCGGGATCAACCTTTAGGGTGACTAGTAGTGGTGCAGTATAGTAATTATCTTATAGAGATTAGTGGCGCCTTTAACGTTATCTTTGTTCATCTTATTTCCTTGTTTGTTTTGTCATACCAATTGTTCACAGTCTTTTGCTTATTTTCCAGTTTATGCCTTATCCTAGTTATTTTGATAATTATATTGTTAAAGTTATTGCACTCGCCAGACTTTAAGTCTGACCCCCTTTTCTTTCCACCTCTTTTCTTCCTTCCCCTCCCCCTCAGGTTTGTAAGGAGGGAATACTACAGCTTAGTGTTGATTTCTTTCAGTTGCTTGAAGAGAGTAGATGTATCGCTTGGGACTCTCTCATCTTTATGGCTTTGCTTATGCTCAGTGGGGATTTACGCATTTATGTTATTTAAGTATTTGCTTCTTTATGTACTTTGAAGTTTTTTGGAAAAGACTATTGATCCTGTTGTAATGGTTTTGGAGACTACTTATGTAAACTCGTTTTGAGTCATGATGCTATGAAATAAGTTTTAACTTCCGCTGTGTTGTTTTATTTATTTATTCTTGTAATTTATCTATTCTATACAACAATAACGCTTCATGGAGATTGATGCATTCCCTTTGTGAACGACATTAATGGACATGGGGTGTTACACGTGGTATCTAAGCTATGGTTACAAGAACAGATAAAAAGTTTTGAAAAGTGTTTTCAAAAGTATTATTTTCCTAGAAAGTATTTTCAAAAACTTGTTTTAAAGAAGCTATTTTCAAGGAAAGTTTACTTTAAAGAACATAATCCCCGTAATCCATACATCTCTCTTTCGCTTCCCTTGTTTTGAAACTCTTTCTTTTTCTTTTTAGCATGTCTAGAGCATCTGAGATACCAGAGTGTGTTCACGTACCGGGTTGGTTTCGTCAATATCTAGAGGCTAGGGCCGGGTCCGCCCAATGTTCCTCCTCCTCCTCCTCCCCCAGCTCCAGTCGTTCCTCCGCGTGGAGATACTTTCTCCAAGATATGTAAAGAGTTTCGATCAATGGGTGGAAAATCTTTTAGTGGGTCTGAAACGTTCATTGAAGCTAGAAATTGGTTGAAAGAGGTGGATGATCTATTTGGCATTTTCGATTTGGACGATTGTAAGAAGGTCCAATTGGCTGCTTGGTTGATGAAGGACGAAGCTTCGTTTTGGTGGGAAGTCACTAATGGGGAGCGTCCAGTTGATACATGGCCAGATTTCAGGCATAGGTTTGAGGCAAAGTTTCTCTCACGGGCTGAAGAGAATTTATATATGGAAAGATTTTTGGCGTTGAAGCAAGGGAATCTATCAGTGAAAGAATACGTCAACAAGTTCAATCTGTTGGCGAGATTTGGCTTGGACTTGGTGAATACACCTGAAAAGAAGGCCCTAAGATTTGTTAAGGGTTTGAATGAGCCGCTACATGGGTTAGCTATGACCCACATCCCTATGGAGGGATAACTTTGATATACTAGTTGACATGGCGCTTATGCATGAAGTGGAGAAGGGCGCCAATGCTAATAAGGCACCCGAGAAGAAAGGGGATCAAAAGAAACCACAACAACAAAACAAGAAGCGCAGGAAGAACAATAATGGCAAAGGAAAGAAGAAGTGCTTTAATTGTGGGACACCAGGCCATCTGAGTAAAGACTGTAGGAAAAAGAAGAAGACTGGCTATTTCCACTGTGGAGAGGCAGGTCATCTAGTTAAGGACTGCCCAAGGAAACAGGGACAAGGGCAAAGAACTTCTGGAGGGCAGCTTCACGCTCTCGTGGCACCGGGGCAGGCAAGGGAGTAGGTCCAGGCTTTCGCGGTCCCACCGCCCACCGCTGCAAGAACGAGGTAGAAACATTTCCGTTGAGAGTTTAGTTTTTCTGTTTGATTATCCTGTCCGTACTTTATTCGATTCTGGCGCATCACATTCGTTTACCTCTACATCATTAGTTGAAACACTGCACTTAAATACTTGTCTTGTTGTGGATCCCATTGTAGTCTCATATCCTATTGGTGGGTCAGCTCATTTATCCATGGTTTGTAGGGATTTGGGATTGTCTATCTTAGGCGTTGGTTTTAAATGTAATGCTTTTGTGCTTGGTTTCATGGGCTATGGGTTGATTCTAGGGATGGATTGGCTAGCCAGATATGGTGCCATTCTAGATTGTGAACGAAGGGTTGTAAAATTGTTGACTCGTAGTGGAAAGACCCTTGATATTTCTTGTGACCCTAGAGGATCGGTGATGCTTAGTTATCTTGAGTCACTTGACGCATCCAATGATGATTTACATTCTGTTCGTATAGTCCGTGAATATGTTGATGTCTCCGATGAGGTGAGGGGTCTACCCCCAAAACGTGAGATAGACTTTCGTATTTATCTTGTAGATAATGCAAAACCAGTATCTCTGCCAGTACGCCACATGAGTCCTCGTGAGAGGAGGGAGCTCAATAAGCAAGTAGGGGAGTTGCTTGAGAAAGGGTCCATAAGACGTAGCATATCGAAGTGGGGTGCTCCAGTAGTATTTGCCACAAAGGCGGATGGTAGTGCTGTAAATTTTGTCTGAATGTCCGACGTCCGTTCGTGTCCGCGACCAAAATACGTCCGTCCGAGTCCGTCCGATTTTCATTTAGGACACGAGTTAGGACAACAAGATTTGGACGAGAAAAAATCATGTCCGGTCCAAGCTCGTCCGAATTCGTCTGAATTACTTGAAATTCAGCGTATAGTTGAGAAAAAAACTAGTAAAATGTACGAAATATTGTATAAATAGCCATGTCCGACCGAGTCCGACCTAGTCCACCCGTGTCCATGTCCGACCAATTTTATTTAGGACACGAATTAGGACAACGAAATTTGTCTGAGAAAAAATTTGGTCCGGTCCGTGTTCGGTCCGATTTTTTTTAGGACAGAAACTGAACACACCTCCGTCCGGTCCGGTCCGACCGATTTACACCCCTAGCGGATGGCTCCCTTAGACTTTGTGTGGACTATAGAGAACTTAATAAACTTACTAAGAGGAATAGGCACCCACTGCCGAGGATTGACGATCTCTTTGATCAGTTAGTTGGTGCCCCAGTGTTTTCGCATTTGGACTTAACCACTGGTTTCCATTAGTTGAGAGTGGCTGAGTATAGCATAGACAAGACTGCCTTTAGGACTCCGGACAGTTTCTATGAGTGGCTTGTAATGCCCTTTGGTTTGACAAACGCCCCCACATACTTTGTTGACTTGATAAGTAGGGTGTTTATGGAGTACCTTAATAAATTCGTGGTGGTCTTTGTGGATGACATCTTGATCTTTTCTAAGAGCAAGGAAGAGCATGCCCTACATCTTAGGGAAGTTTTGGAGACCCTTCGAGCGCATAACCTTAAAGCTAAATTTTCTAAATGTCACTTTTGGAGGAAGGAAGTGCAATTCTTATGGCGCGTGGTTTCCAAAGAAGGGATAGCTGTGGATCCCATGAAGGTGGTGGCCATCCAAGATTGGAAGGTCCCTAAAAATGCTACCAAGGAGAGAAGTTTCTTGGGGTTGGCTGGCTACTATAGGAAGTTTATCAAGGACTTCGCAAAAATATTAGCCCCATTAATGCGCTTGACGAAGAAGAATCTAGTTTTTCCATGGGACGTAGATTGTGATGATGTGTTCCAATGTTTAAAGAGAGCTTTGACCACAGCCCCAGTCTTAGTGTTGCCAGATTGGAGTAAGCCATTCACCGTTTATACCGATGCTTGTGGGACAGGAATAGGCGCAGTCTTAATGTAAGAGGGAAGGGTAATAGCCTATGGAGGAAGGCAGCTGAGAGTACATGAGAGAAATTACCCTACGCATGACCTAGAGATGGCCGCTATTGTTTTCTCGCTTAAGTCTTGGCGCCATTATCTTCTTGGCGAGAAATTCGAATTGTTCACTGACCACAAATCGCTAAAATACTTGTTCTCTCAGAAGGACTTAAACTTAAGGCAGCAAAGGTGGATGGAATTCTTAGCATCCTACGATTTTGCGATAGCGTATACCCCTGAATTGGGTAACGTGGTAGCAGACGCCTTAAGTAGGAAAAGGTTGTCCTTGAGTCCGTTGTTTGTTGAGCAGCGAAGCTTAGAGTTCATCTCTATGTTTGACTTTAGACCTTCAATTGACTTTGTACCCAGTTTGCTAGCATCCTTAGAGGTCATACCTACGCTTTTGGGGTGGATTGGTGAGCCACAACGAGATGACCCACAATTGGTTGAGTTAGTAGAGAAACTCATAAGGGGGGAGTAATCGAGTCATCTCAGTTGGTATACCCAAGATGATAAGGATTGGTTATGTAGGGACGGTAGACATTACGTACCACGAGACGAGAACTTGAGGAAGACCATTCTTGATGATGCACATCGTTCGAAGATGACCATTCATCCCGGCGGGGACAAGATGTACATGGACATGAGACGAGTTTACTTTTGGGATGGTATGAAGAGGGATGTGGCCGAGTTCGTCGCTAGATGCTTGGTGCGCCAACAAGTAAAAGTAGAGCAAAAGAAGCCTGGTGGGTTGCTTCACCCATTGGAGACCCCACAATGGAAGTGGGAGAGTGTCTCGATGGACTTTGTTGACGGGTTACCGAGATCGTGGAAGGGTAATACGGGGATTTGGGGCGTGGTAGACAGACTTACTAAGAGCGCCCATTTCATTCCAGTGAAGAGTAAGAGGACTACTCCATGGTTAGCCTCCATATACATTCGAGTGATAGTTCGTTTGCATGGTGTTCCTTCTATCATAGTGAGCAATCACAATCCTACCTTTACTAGCGAGTTTTGGAAGAGCTTGCAAGAGGCGGTAGGGACTCAATTATGTTTGAGCACCGCATATCATCCTCAGATGGACGGCCAGACCGAGAGGGTGAATCATATTCTAGAGGACCTTTTCAGGCTGTGTTTTAGACTTCGGAGGTACATGGGAGGAGCATCTTCCTTTGGTAGAGTTCGCATATAATAATAGCTTTCAGTCTAGCATTGGCATGGCACCTCTCGAGGCTCTTTATGGACGGCTGTGTCGTTCACCTACATGTTGGTGGGAATCTACGGATAAGATCTTGCTTGGCCCCGATATGATTAGAGAGACTTCGGAAAAGATCAATTTGATTCGAAGGAGGATGAAGACGGCGCAAGATAGGCAGAAATCTTATGCGGACAAGAGGAGGATAGATCTTGAGTTTGATATTGGGGACATGGTCTTTATCAAAGTGTCTCCATTTTAAAATGTTATTCGCTTTGGGTCCATTGGGAAGTTAGCACCAAGGTTTGTAGGGCCGTTTCCTATCAAGGAGAGGATTGGATAGATGGCATATAGAGTGGAGTTGCCGAGAGAGTTAGTGGTGTACACGACGTATTCCATGTATCACATTTGAGGAAATGCTTGCACGAGACCGCGGAAGTGGTAGAGCCGAGCTTGCTTAGAGAGGTGGATATAGAGCATGATGCGACGATTCGACGAGCTCCTACATGCATTCTTGGGTCGGAGATTAAGAAGTTGAGGAATTGAGAGGTCAAGCTAGTCAAAGTGCAATGGGGAGATAATGAGAGCAACGCTACTTGGGAGATGGAAGAAAAGATGTGTTCATTGCACCCTTTTCTTTTCGAGGGTCTGTCTTTTAATTTCTTCTTTATCGCTTAGCTTGTACTCGTTTTATCCTTAGTATGTCCTCTCGCTAGTATCTTTGACCTTTATATAGGGTAGTCCTATGGTTGAAAAATGCGTTTGAGACATGTAATGTATGGTGGATGCAAGTGTTTGCTAGTGGTTGCTCGTGGATGCATATACACACACTTTAGGCACTAGATCGGCTCAGTCACTTTCATATTGCATATTGCATATAAATGAATGTATTTAGTAAAATGAATGTACATTGAATGTGTGTATCATATGGGTGTTGCATTTGAATGGATGGTTGTGCACACATGTTGTAATGATATGTATAGGGTTCTTTGCATACATAATGGATACATGGCACTATCATTATTTGCATTAAGGAGGTCGACTAAATCAGTGGACCGCCTGATTTAGCATTAGTATACGGACATATACACACACTATGCATATGTACATGAAAAGCATTAGAAATCTTTTAAGGACCATGGTTGCTAGTGGTTGATGGTTGAGTAGATGGATGATTGGATGGTAGGATACGTTCTTCTTGACTTAGAGATTTCGAGGACAAAATTCTTTTAAGTAGGGGAGAATGTAACACCCCGAATTTTTGAATGATCAAATTAACTAATTTAAAGAATAATTAATCTCAGATGTGAGAATTAAGGGAAACGAGTTGCGCCATTGTGTTCATCTCGGAATTCTGGTTGAGATAGAGTCCGAGTTTGCGTAAAACAGATACCGGATGAAGGAGATATGGACGAACGAAGTTAGGCGGAAAAACCAGAAATAATAAATACACTGGCGCACTTGGGAAGTGCGCCAGTACAAAAATTGCACTGGCGCACCTACCAACTGCGCCCAGGCCGAGCAGAAAGCCTGCACAGCTTTCTGGTGTAATCTGATCCATACTATGACTCATTACTGAGTCCTTTCTGACTCCTTGCTGAGTCATTAGGGCTGAGGTGTCACCCTATCCTGAATGAATGGTTTTGATTAACCCTAAGATCATCCGACGGCTATAATTAAATTGAAATTCAATATAAACATGTGTAGACTCAAACCCTAGAATCAAATAAAAATAGGAATCATGGCCGTCATGCTGTCATCTTGTAACCTAGAGTAGCCGCCACCAACTAGAGGGAAATCAAAGCTAATCGACTCAATTCTATTCAACTCTAATCTAAACAATAACGAATCTACTACAAAGGCGAGCTAAATCAATTTCAGAATTCAGATCCCAGAACTCAAGACCATCTTTGAGTTGTGAGTTCGATTTCTTTAATAAGATATTAACAATTTAATCAGGTTGAGTTATGATTTGGGTTATATGGTTATGTTGTGAATCATTGGCCGTTATGTTATTATCTATGTTGTAAATCTATAATGAGTTCGATTTCTTTAATAAGATAATTAACAATTAAATTAGGTTGAGTTATGATTTGGGTTATATGGTTATGTTGTGAACCATTGGCCGTTCTGTTACTATCTATGTTGTAAATCTACGATGTTATTATCTATGTTGTAAAGCTGTGATGTTATTATCTATGTTGTAAATCTAAGTTAATTGTTGGCTTATGTAAAATCAATTCATAATGATGCTTCATATGCTAGTTTGGTTATGTTTTTGGAACTAATTCATATGTTAAGTTATATGTATGTATGCAAATTTAGATGTTAATTTAGATATGAATCATATGCAAGTTAGTGAGAATCATATACAACCTTACATGTTTCATGACATCTATTTTATGTGTAAATTGGATCTATAGTTAGGCTATGACATGTGTGAGTTAGACGCAAGTTCACATCATAGTTTATGTTGTATAAATCACATATGCAAGTATATATATGTTGGAGTATGAATTATTTAATGTAAGTTTGTGACTATTGCCTATGCAAGTTTACACCTTATGATTAGATCTATGACATCCATAGTTTATGTAAGTTTGTGACTATTGTCTCTGCAAGTTTACACCTTATGGTTAGATCTATGACATCCATAGTTTATGCAAGTTTGTGACTTTGGCCTATGGAAGTTTTAGATGAAAAACCTTATTCACACATGCAAGTTCACCCCTTACGTTGAGATCTAGTTTTTATTCTATGCATGTTGTGATGTTTTCTCTTTATTCCATATATTAGACTATTCGAGTCAAACGTATATTTCACGTTAAATGAACGAACGTACAAAGTGGGGCAATGGGATAATATTAAAAGATTTAATATTGAGAATTGGCATAAATGCCTTAAATGTGATGTTAATTGGTATAATTTTATATACCACAAATAGATGGACATAATTGAGTCAATTATGGACATAGTTGAATTTATAATTGATTGACAATTTGAATAAGGAAATTAATTCAATTTGCGGATAATTAATTATGTGTAATTAATCGCCTAAGACACGAGGTTAGACTCGCTTGTGGTGTAAGACTACCTGGACCCGCTCGACAAATCCAGCTGCCACAAATGCCAATCTAATGTGAGAGGTCAAAGGCATGAATTAAATTCCTAACAGTTGTAAAGACACGAGGTTAGGCTCGTTTGTGGTGTAAGACTGCCCGGACCCCCCCGGCAAATCCAGCTGCCACAAATGCCAGTCTAATGTGGGAGGTCTTTACAAGGTTACAGTTTTAATGAGTTAAGAAAGACTTAACCAGATAAACATGTAGTGGGACATGAGGGGGTTAAGTGGATGCCTTGGGTGGCATGGGGAATTTAGTGGGTGCCTTGGGTGGCATTTGAAATACGATAAGATGCACTTAACCAAGATTGAAACATGTAAAAAGACATGAATAAGAAGAGGGTTAACGGGGAAAAACCTTAGAGCGGACCAAACTTAGGTGGATGGCTTGTGTCACGTAATGGGGGGCCCGTTTCAACCAGTAATCCATAAGTATCTTTGTTCACTCGACCCAAGTCGAGGACGGGACACGCATACTGGGCTTGACTGTAAAAGGCCAAAATGGGATAGCGGTGGCAATGCAAGTCAAACGGGGTCATGTGCGTGTGTGGGTCCGGGCTGGTAGGTAAGACGTTGTTGCATCGTGTAGATATAAGCCGCGCATTTTGGTTATATCGGGTTGCCACTTTGGGGAGTGAAACACCCCACTGTGGGGCCGGCACGGGTATCTACGAGTTAGGGAGCCGATCGAATGGGGGTAGTGGGTACACCTAGTGGAGACAGGGGCAGACGACACCTATGGTGGTAGCTAGGGGTACACGAAACAACCATTAGCAGTATTAAGTTCTGTCGGCGGGATCAACCTTTAGGGTGACTAGTAGTGGTGCAGTATAGTAATTATCTTATAGAGATTAGGGGCTCCTTTAACGTTATCTTTGTTCATCTTATTTCCATGTTTGTTCTGTCATACCCAATTGTTCACAGTCATTTCCTTATTTTCCAGCTTATGCCTTATCCTAGTTATTTTGATAATTATATTTTTAAAGTTATCACACTCGCCAGACTTTATGTCTGACCCCCTTTTCTTTCCACCTCTTTTCTTCCTTCCCCCCCCCCCCCCCCCCTCCCTCAGGTTTGCAAGGAGGGAATACTACAGCTTAGTGCCGATTTCTTTCAGTTGTTTGAAGAGAGTAGATGTATTGCTTGGGGCTCTCTCATCTTTATGGCTTTGCTTATGCTCAGTGGGGATTTTTGCATTTATGTTATTTAAGAATTTTCTTCTTTATGTACTTTGAAGTTTTTTGGAAAAGACTATTGATCTTGTTGTAATGGTTCTGGAGACTACTTATGTAAACTCGTTTTGAGTCATGATGCTATGAAATAAGTTTTAACTTCCGCTGTGTTGTTTTATTTATTTATTCTTGTAATTTATCTATTCTATACAACAATAACGCTTCATGGACATTGATGCATTCCCTTTGTGAGTGACATTAATGGACATGGGGTGTTACAGGAAGCCTTCATTCATTGCCAAACTATCTCCATATAATCTGAGGTTTCTCTAATCATCTTAGGCCCAAGTACCAACTAATCTCCGGTTTCTAGCCAACATGCTGGAGAATTGCACAACCTTCCATACAACGCTTCGTATGGTGCCATCCCAATGCTAGATTGGTAGCTATTATTATACGCAAACTCAACTAGATGTAGATGGTCTTCCCATGATCCTCCGAAGTCTAACACACAAGCCCTCAGGAGATCTTCCAAATGTCGATTGACTCTCTCGGTCTGACCATCGGTTTGGGGATGATATGCCGTAATCAAACACAACTCGATTCCCAAAGCTTCTTGCGAACTTTTCCAAAATCCACCCGTGAATAATTGATCTCGGTCACTCACTATACTCTTTGGGACACTGTGGAATCGAACTATCCATTTCACATAAAGTTCAGCCAATTTCGTTGTCGTCCTAGTCGACTTTACAGGAATGAATCTCGCACTTTTGGTCAAACGATCCACGATGACCCAAATCCCTTCGTTTTCTGCCCTGGTTCTTGGTAGTCCATCGATAAAATCCATCAATACCTGCTCCCACTTTCACGTAGGAACTTCCAATGGCTGAAGTAAACCGCTCATCTTCTTCTGTTCAACTTTCACCAACTGACAGTTCATACACTTGGAAATGAAATTTCCTATATCTCGCTTCACCCCTTCCCTGTAGTAGACACTCTTCATGTCCTGATACATCTTATTTCCACCAGGATGAATCGTCAGCTTTGAGTGATGACATTCTCTCAGAACCTCATCCTACAATCCGTCAATATCAGGAACAACTAATCGCGTTTGCTTTCGAAGCCAACCTTCTCGATCGACCTCGAACTCTTTATCTTTTGGTTCCCGTTTCTGAACGAACTCAACAAGCTTCGCATCCTTCTTTTGGCTTTCGCCAATCCTTTCGATAAGAGTAGGTCTTATCGACAAGCTTGCCAACATTTCAGGTTCCAACTCACCCCTTGGCCTGAAATCGAACCTTGCCAAGTACTCGAGGCTCTTCCATTCCGAAAACATCGCTCCCAGACTTGCGTTTCTTCGACTTAACGCATCTGCAAGTGCGTTGCCCTTGCCCAGAGTATAGGCTATGCCAAAATCATATGACGCCAGAAACTCTAACCATCTTTGCTGCCGAAGATTCAAATCCTTCTGGGAAAAAAGATACTTCAACGACTTGTCATCCGTAAACAACTCGAATCGAACTCCCAACAGGTAATGTCTCCACATCTTCAGAGCAAACAAAATCGCCGCCAACTCCAAATCATGAGTTGGGTAATTCTTCTCAGGCGGCTTTAGCTGTCGACTCGCATAGGCCACAACCTTATCCTTCTGCATTAGCACTGCTCCAAGTCTAGTACCACATGCATCGGTATATACCACCATCTCTTCATTCCCACTTGGAATGGTCAACACAGGTGCACTCGTCAATCTCTCCTTCAGGATTCCAGACGCTTGTTCACACTTTGCATCCCATGTGAACACTTGGTCTTCTTTGTCAGTCCTATCAACGGTGCAGCTACCTTGGAGAAATCCTTGATAAACCGTCGGTACTATCCTGCCAACCCAAGGAAACTCCAAACATCCGTCGCATTTTTAGGTCGATCCCAGTCCTGGATTGCTGCAACTTTAGCGGGGTCAACCGCTATCCCTTTTCCAGAAATTACATGACCTAAGAACCTCACTTCATCCTTCCAGAAGTGACACTTTGAGAAATTAGCCATAAGCTAATGCTTCCGCAAGATCTCTAACACAACTCTCAAGTGCGTATTATATTCTTCCTCATTTCTGGAGTAAACTAGAATATCATCCATGAACACAAGCACGAACTTGTTCAACTGAACTCTGAACACTCTATTCATAAGATCCATAAAATACGCTGGCATGTTAGTCAACCCGAATGGCATCGCCAACCATTCGAAGAAAGCAGATGGTGTCATAAAAGCAGTCTTTGGCACACTATCCTTAGCCAATCTCAACTGGTGAAATCCCGTTGCCAAATCCATCTGAGAAAACATTTTGGCTTCGTGACGCTGATCGAATAAGTCATCAATCCTTGGCAATGGATACTTGTTCTTCTTAGTCACCTTGTTCAGCTCACGATAGTCCACACACAATCATAATGAGCAATCTGCCTTAGTTGCAAATACGACCAGTGCACCCCATTCGGATACACTCCTCCGAGTGAATCCTTTTCCCAAAAGGTCTCTAACTTGCACCTCTAACTCTCGCTGTTCCTTAGGAGCCATCCGCCTAAGTGTCATAACGATTGGTCTAGCACCCTCGACCAAATCGATCCTAAACTCGATCTCATGATGCGGCGACAACCTTTTGACCTTGTCAGAGACATCTACATACTCATTATCGATAAGCACTGATGACAGGTCTTCTTGTGGAATCCCAAACGAATATAGATAACTCACGAAGTCCCCGTCTTCGCACTTACATCTAATCAACACCTTTTGCCCATCCACATCCCCGACCCTCACCTCTAGCTTCTCGCAATTCACCCTTGCCACATACCTCTTCAGCCAAACCATGCCCAAGATGATCCCAAACCCAGCGAAGTTAAGAACAAAGCAATCACACACAAAGGAGCAAACATGACTCGACAACACTAGGCCTCGACATATCATGCAAAGATTTGACGAACCCCCAATTGGATTAGTCACTACGAAGGGTCTATCACAAATCTCAGGTTCCAAACCCAAGAGACACACAAGCTCATTGCAAATGAAGGAATGCGATGCTCCAGTATCAAAAAGCACACGAACTGAAACACCATTAACAGAAAGAGTACCTTGAACCACGACACCCTTTCCCTTCTCCTCTGCAGTAGGAGCTCTCAAAGAAGATGGCATAGCTTCCGAAGTATATGCCTTCACAATCTGCTTGCCCTTAGCTGATTCCGGACAATCTTTCTTATCATGCCTAGGATTTCCACATTTGAAGCACTTCATCTTAGCTTTGGGATGCTTGCACTCATTAGCAAAATGACCTTTCTGCTGGCAGTTAAAACAAACCACCTCAATCTTGGGTTTCTTTTGGCCATTTTTCCCCTTTTGTTGTTGCTCCTTCCTCTTCTTATTATTACCACCCTGATGTGGTTTCTAAGCCTCTTTGGTGGTCGCGACAACATTTGTTACCTTTGGAAACAAACTCTCATGACGAATAGCTTTTTCCACAATCTTCTCAAATGAATCATCAAGATGGTCCACTAGCGGCTTTCACATATGAGCATCCAAACCCAAGACAAACTTCTCGTTCTTCTGATCTGGTGTATCAATGTACGAATGAGCATATCTAGAAAAATCTTTGAAATCAGAAATATAGTCAAGTACAGAACGAGCATTCTGTTTCAGCTCTACGAACTTCTTGAATAGAGAAGATTTCTGAGCTGTGGAGATAAACTTTGCTTCAAACTTAGCTTGGAATAGCTCCTATGAAATTTCTTCCTCTGGAGTCTCGAGTGTAATAGAATTCCACCATTCCATGGCCCTACTCAGCAGTTGCCTTGATGCAAGTTTTCTCTTTATTGCATCCTCGATACCCAAGTCTCCAAAGATTCGAACACAAGAATCCTACACCTCTGAACCTCTTTAGCTTGTTCAGTTCCCTTGAATGGTTTCCCCCTAGAGATGTAAAGTCCTTGCACAGCTTCGCAAAATCTACTACTCTAAGGACTCACACACCAACATCTATCGTTGCCGCCACTAGAGCGGGTACCCTTCGCA
Source organism: Allium sativum (assembly GCA_030737875.1). Lineage (NCBI taxonomy): Eukaryota > Viridiplantae > Streptophyta > Magnoliopsida > Asparagales > Amaryllidaceae > Allium > Allium sativum. The sequence goes on along the minus strand of CM060927.1, from coordinate 204,632,187 downwards.
TAATCGCTTCTGCCATGGCTTCAAACCTGGCTGGGTAATTAGGTTCACCACCATTTCCCCCCCCCCCCCCCCCAGTATTGGCTCCCCTATCAGCGCGTCTTGTTTCTCGTCTACTCATTCTAAATCTGCAGTTTTGAATAATTAGTCACTTCAAGAAAAACTGCTAAAGGAAAATAACCGTTACTACCATATATGCTAATATATGTAGTAAGCTCCAACTAAAATCTACAAGTACGTCTCTCATACGTGATTACGTCCTTGAACTTTGGCCAAAAATCATTGACCAGGGCTTTAATACCAAATGCGATGACTGCCCATAACCCCTGCTCTATGCAAAAGAAATATTGCGCTGAAAGGTGTGCAAGGCAGTCATGGACGATCATCAGAGTGGGTTAAAACACAAGCGGAACCTGCCGTAAACTCACAGTGCAAGGATAAAATATAATAGAACATATACAACAGATAGTAAAAGTGAAGTAGAAACATAAGACTTTCATACAACCAGAAAGTAATATCCACAACTTGGAAATAGTGTTTGTATAAAGTTGCCTCACTACATTACTCATAAAAGCAAACGGTGGAAGCCCAGTTATTAGATAATAGTAAAACTGGTACGTGAGCCTGCTGCTCGCTACCGATTAGCACCATCGTCCTCACTAAAGCATCACCTGTCACCTGCTACTTAGTCTGCCCATCCACAACCGGATTAACAACACATGGTAATAAAAGGAAACATAAAACCTTGAGTCAGACAACAGTCTTAGTGAGCGATAAAACAACTAACAAACTTCAACAATAAAGTGTACGAGGAAGGATAGATAAACATACTAGTCTACCCACAACACCAGAAAAGAAATCAACCTTATCTTCTCCACATCGGACAGTGATAGCCTTTACAATAACGATTCATCCATGGAAACCTGAACACCCATTCAATCATGGAAAACACATATGACATCCAGATTATATAGGTCTCACACAGACAACTCTAATCGAGTTTAACATCCCCCAAGTACTCTCCCAGCATAGACCAATATCAGTTAAGCACTCAAAGGACATCTCCCTCAACTTTAGATAAACTATATGCGATAGTACAAAAAGAACAACCAATCATCCATGACTGACTCTGGCTATCACCGCCAATCCTGCTTTGAAACCATCATTAATCGTATGACGTCCAACCTTGCTATATGTCAAGGGCTAATGGTTACCCCAGTTCTAGCATAAAATCCACATGTCCAACTTTGAAAATGTCCAACCTTGGCTACTAGGCCTTTCAACGATACCCAAGGTACTCGACCAGCAACCTTCCGGTCAGTTAGGTGCCCCCATCGTACCCCTGCTTTGAGCCTGCTAGAACTTACGACAACAATAATCTCTCTGCCTTCAATATCTCTAGTCGTCCAACCTTGACGGCTATTTACTGCTCAAACGACCTTCTCGATTAACCATTATCCACCAACCCACGACCTTTGAGTTATTACTTCATTCGATGTTCTACTCTGACCAACGAACACCTCTCAACACTTCAAATCTTCCTACTTGAACTTACTTTGATGTCACACCAGCACTGAGCTAGTTACATCACTGCCTTGCGGCTAGGGTTCAGGGGGTTGCCCCCGAAAAATATTTTTTCATACCTTTTTCTCCAAACCTGAGTCATACCCGAAAATGTACTTTTTTAGAAAGTGACCCTGCTGGAAACAAACCATAGCATCATCATTATCAACCATAGCATTTAAAAGCGCTGTTAAAAACATGACCGATCTACCCCCTTTAAGACCGACCCAATCCAAACTAGGCCGATACGAATCAAGATGACCGATCTGAACCAAGATGACCGATCCAATCCCCTAAATGACCTATCCGAACCAAGATGACCGATCCAACTCCGTTTTGGCCCAACTTCTGGCCGATTCAACCTATGGCCGAGCCAACTCCTGGACGATTCAGCCTATGGCTGAGCCAACTCCTGATCGATCCAATTTCTGGCTGAGCCAATTCCTGAATATTGCAATTCAACTCTGATTTCGACCAAAACTTCGCTAAACGACGAAACCAACTAAACAAAAATCATCAAACACAATCATAAACATATCATAACATTACTAACCACATGAATATGACGATTACCACAAAAATGATGTAAATCGCACAAAAAACCATTAAAATGAACATATGATCAAAATGAGAGATCTAACTAACATAAACATGTAATATGACATGAAATCAATGAGTAAAACTTGTTAGATTCGATCATAGGGTGATGCGTATGAAAATGAACTTGTAATGGTGAAAATCTATGGTAAAACATTCCAATTTGATGAGAAACACCCACAAACACTCATATACTTCGTTGCATTCATGTGAGAGATGTAAATCACTCACCGATTTGCCGAAACAATCTAAAACAATAGAAATAAGAATCCGGACAACAAGCACTCCGAATCAAACCCCTTGATCCGATGAATTTTCTTTTGAAATGATGTAGATCTAGCCTTGAATGGTGTAGATCTTCAATTTCCTCCCTTAGATTTGGATTTTTAATGGTGGAAAGGTGTAGGAGGAAGAAGGAGATCAAATGCCTTTAATTGAGAGAATGGGAATAAGTAAACTTTTTCTTTCCACTCTCACCCCCTATTTATAGGATTCCACTAAGGCTCCAAAACCTGAATTGCCAACTGAAAAACCTTAAAACAACAATTTCTCCCAAACTGCTGAGCCAAATCTTTAATGTAACCACTCTACGGAAAGGCAATCATCAATTCCTTTTCAATGACATAGGTCTCACCCTATGATTCGACCTGAGTCAAAAGTTATGCCCTGTACAAGGCTGATAGGGGCAAAATGGTCACAAACAAAATCGGTAAAAATTATGGACATGTCTCACATCCCCATAAACAATATATTAAAAGATGAGAATGATCCAACCCTCATATAATAAAATATATATATTTTACGATCTTCCGATACGTAAAATGCGGGTTGTTACATATGTAAACTATAAAAGAGGCTTAAAACAAGCTCTAAAACATAAAACAAGTTAATTAACAATTTGCGTGCATTGTTGATAAGGTATGGAAACAATGTTTTCAAGGCTAATACATCATTTTCCTTCTTATTGTTAACGTTTTTATCACATTGTCTGTCCTACTCAACCGCTAAAACACGCACATAAACCACCCAAAAATCTTTCTTGTGTCTTTCATGTGACCAAAAATTGAAAATTTTCACAAAAATAAATTTTTGTTTTAAATTCATTTAATAAATTTTGAAAATCTCTTTTCAACACCATTTCACTTTCCGTATGAGATCTGAATGAAGACTAAATTTTTAGTAATGTGCGCTTTGCCTCATTCAGACCATCTATTTTAATGTAAAATAGACGTTTAAACACGCGTAAACTACCATACCCGAATTCTGCATTTTTCGCGCAAATCAAAATAAAAGAAAGTAAATCAATAAAAATGTAAAATTTTAAAACATTAAAAGTTCTTTTTCAAACAACGTTTTCCAAAAGTTTCAAAAATGTATTTTGCGGAAACTCAAACGATTAAAGTCAAATGTTGGCGAAAAAGAAAGTCAATCACACAAGAATACGAAAACTGAAATCACACACTAAAGAACGTAGTAAATTTTGGCTTAACAAGGAACTGGCTATTAATTATACCCATAACGAAAACAAGGCAAAGACCTATCCTTTGCTAAAATTTATTCAACACAGAATTCTATTCTTCCCAGCTCTAAGACAACAGTTAGATAAGGAAAGGACAAAAGAAAGAAGTTAAGGGGGTGATTTGGACGTAACTTTTACGGCTGAGTACTAAGTCCAAGTTGTACCAAAACTCATCAACAAGTTGATCACTCTAGGTATAACGCTAAACGATCAACGTCAAATGATCTTTGGACAAGGGTTGAACCTTGACCTTATTAGGTTGGATTAAAATATTGATTATCCTGTGTCATCTTTTAAGATTTGACTCGATCTAAAAAACAATTATCCTCATCATGGCGATACCATAGACCGTAATCAAAACTCCGAACAGCCCCCAAGAATTTAAAGTAGTCTCAACAATGATGCTGCGACCACACAACGAACGAATTAATTTCCAAATTAGTTCAACTAGAAATTCGTAACTAAATTAAAATGGATTTTCCCCTTACCTAGCAGACAAAAAATTAATAGATGATTCGAAATCAAATACCCAACAAATCAAGACGAAGGATTTTCCTTGGCCTTCTCGAAGGAAATTTTAAAACTTTTCAACAATGGAATCGGGTTTTAAAAATCTCGAAGATTGATTGTGATAATTTCAATAAATCATCCAATATATATAAAAAGAGGGACACTTAAAATCACAAGGAATGGGTGTTAATTATTTTAAAGTTCCACGGCATGTTCCTTGTCATTATCAATTCCCTTATTTCTACCTATTTATTAAAATCACACAAAACCCAGACAATCTGAAACATGAATAAATTTAAAATCTTTAAAACTGTATTTTTATAAAACTATTCTCTGAAGCCATAATTTCTAAACTTTCGAAATCCATTTTATTTTTCCAAACAGTTTCAAAAATAAAATTTCCTTTAATACAAGACCAAGAACTCAAATGAATATTTTCAACAAAAGGATATCCGGAATTTTAACGAAACATTTAACGAATATACCTCGCAATTATATTTCTAAATGGATACAACATATTAACATGAATTTCCCATTTTAAGACTAAGGAAAGGTCATTGACTGGAACAACCAAACGAAACCAAAAGTCAGAAATCGCGACTATCTCAGTTGTAGCTGGATTTTTGTCCAGCCTCCAGAATCGAATCCACGCAATCCACAATATGTCATCCTCCTGCGCTCCACAATGAAATCACCAACGTACTATAGGTAAGACAGAATTGGTTGGAAACCTGAACTCAACGTATTTCAACTCTTAGTCGCTTAAGACCCATTAATATAAATAGGCCCAAGATTATTTCATCGTCGAAATAATTAAAAATTGAGTAAGATAGATGAAGAAAAATAGAAAAAAATCGAATTATGTTCTCTCACGAGTCCTAATTTATCTAATTCCAATGATCGTCTAACCTATGCTTTGATACCAAATGTGAACTCACGCTTTTCTAAGCCCAAATTTCAACAAAACTCGAAACTCAAACCCATCAAAGCATGGAGCATGTAAATCTGGTACCTGCAAATAAGTGAACATGAGCATAGTCAGTGCAAAAATAAAATAACTCGCAACGGAAACAAGATAAGATAAACTAGTATCAACTCAGGTACCTTATTAGAGTGGGTCCCAATGTCGATATTGAGCATGAGAGAGAACGAGAACAAAAAATCGAACTTAAAAACCTATGAAAACTAAACCATCCTGAGAAAACCTGGGAGATTGTAATGAGGAAGGGGTCAGAACAACAAGTTCTGGTGAACAGGAAGAGTACAATACATTTTGCAATACATAGATGTATTCCGTTTGGTTTTACTAAAGACATATACCTGCCAAGGCTATTGATTCTAACATAACCTTATAAACATTGTCTCACGACTCAAACTACCATATCCGAGGTAGTATTCGCAATGATAACAATACCGGGATACAACGTTTATGCATATATTTATGAAGCCTTTATACTATCATTTAACTAATTACTAAGACTATGAGGTAGGCTCTCAACTATTTGTTGATCATATGAAGTTTAGTTATTTTTGTATATATATTTAGCCACTTAATGCCTCACTATAAAATGATAGATAATGGTGGATTCTCTTGATCACTTAAGACCTTAGGTGTACCTTTTGGTCACTTAATACCACTCAATGGTTTGCTCAACGCTAATATAAACTAGAGGACACTAGCTACGTGTACTACTAATTAAGGATTTCGTCATCCACGCATATAAACCCATGCCCCACATAAGGCGAGAGATAGTAAGCAATCACTTAAGACTACTCGGTTAGGTAGACGTAGCACGCCATTTAAGACCACTCGGTGGAAGGGCTCCTCGTTACTATCTAGCTGGCCTTATTGGATAATCTCCTAGTCGCTTAACACTTCCCGTTGGATAGGTAGCCCTAAGGAATGACCATACCAGATATTTTTAAATCTTGGTTTATGTAGTATTTGCATACCATATAAGATACCTAACTGGAGGACCTTTTCCCAAGTTGACTTCTTGACCCAAGTCACTTAAGACCTAAGGAAGTGGACTATTCGCGAAGGTTATCAAGCTCGTGCCCAATTAGCCTTTAATGCTTCCATTTATGGGAGGAGGGCTACACGATCGCTTAATACCTTTTTATAGGAGGTTCTAACCACTTAAGACCTTAATCCCAAAGCAGGCTACACTTATAGATTATTCCTATTTGGTTTCTCCTTACGGACTGGAGGAGGACCCCATTTGGCCACTTAAGGCCTCACTCATGGACTAAACCTTTTTTTTTGGAATAATCAATGCTAAGCAAACTAACTATCACAAGTTCCAATGGTTAATGATATCTCACATCAGTTGAACATATATTCGACTACTGGAAAGTGCAGACTTATGTCGATTGAGGAAACTGACCTTGGGTCATTAACCTACTAAGTCCAATTCTAACTTTTAATTATTAGTTCTAGATTAACTAGTATAAATTAAGGAAAGTTATATGCTTCCTACCCTAGGATATTTATTTAATTGTTTCTTTATTGGATTTAGTATTTAAAATGATAACCACTACCCATTAATCCTTTTTTATTTCATTTATTTCTATTTAATAGGTATATTGACATTTATGACCATAACGACCGTGTTTTCCTAAGGTGCTTATTTAACCCATAAATGTCATTTATTTCCATTGATCATAATTAATGTCACGTATGAACCTAATGGTTATAATTCCCTAAGACATTAATTAACAATGAAATGTCCTTATTATATCAGTCCCCTTTTATTTCTAATTACTGCAACTCCTTAAACATTCTTATTTTACTTTAATTTGATTTATTCTTGTACACACACACACACACACACACACACACACATATATATATATATATTTGTGTGTGTGTTATAGGGAATATTTACTTACTTAATTGGAGTTGCAATTATTATTCCTAAGTCGTTCTTTTCAAATTGTAACTAATTAGCCTAATTTATCTAATTTAATTTGTTTTTCGCAATCAATGGTAGTTACAATAGTTATTATTTATTTATGACCTTATTTATGGTAATCAACTACACGTGTTGCTATGACGACCACAACATATATTCTCATTTTATATGGATTACATTTTCATGTATAATTCCATAAAAATGAAAACCATTCAAACATACAACATTCATTATAGTATATATTTTGTTGTTTACGTAGATTTGGATGGAGAATGCATATTTATATATTTATATTTTTGCTCAGTTAACATAGTTATTATTACCAGATTAAATGTTTTGGTTCAAACCAATAACCATACATTCCATTTTGCATTCAATTTTGTAATAAGATTCTAAATCTTACAAAAAGACGGTCAATTGTAAATTATGCTTGAATATTTAAAAGAGGAACAAACATATTTCAAATCACAGAAAATATGTTATTTTCATGTTTTTGGAATAGTTGATGTAAACTACGCACAAATATGCATATATACTATATTTGTACGTGAATTTACACAACCATTTCCTTTTTGTTTTGAACATATTTCTTATTGATTTCAAATAATGCATTTTTATTTAAAAAGAGAAAAAGGCATATATACAATAACTAAGTTAAAACACCAAACAAAACTAAACACAAACAGGCTTATGTATTTTTAACCAAAATTACATAATTTACCATTCAACACCGAAACTACAATTCTGAAATAAAACTACAACTTAACAGTGTTTTATGAGATCGATTTCAAGATCTATGATGTTTACAATAGCCACAATATTTTTGAGCACAATTGTAGGCAATACAATAAATAAGCTAGTACGCCTACAAATTATAATATTACTCAAACAGCAATTTATTCTTTAAGATTTTGACAATATTCACAAACATATCTGATAGGTATTATTACAGATTTAACAATACTATAAACAGATATGATAAATACTTGGCTTATATTTAAGATCCGATACAAACGAAATAATTAAGTTATTGTGTACTTTGTATATAAATTTCCCACTCACTTGAAAACATCTAAATCTGAAATTTGAAAATTGTTTTGGGCCTACAATTCCTAAATTCTTACAGATCTATTGTTATTATGAAAAGGGGATATTTTAGATTTGTAGATTTGCAAGAAAATAAGGAAAGAGGAGAGAAATCTGATGAAGAAGAACTTAGACGCCAATCCATACTCTTTTCCACTTGATTCTAATTACCCCTTTCAAATTGGAATGTTTATGTTTGATTTTGATTGTGTATGAATGTATTTTTGTTTTAGAATTTATTTGAAGAGAAAGGGAAATGGCAGAGCTTTGCTGCTACCTATAGATTTGTGTGGAAAAGAATGGGCCCTCACCCCTTTATTTATAGGAGTTTAAATGGCCACAAAACGTCATATTATATTTAATTAACATCCGTTCATTCGTTTAATAATTTATATATATTAAAACCTGTATAACCCTTGCTGTCACTGGTCTGATTTCCTCGAAGCGGTCGACCGCTAATAGAAGAGTGTCGACCGCCGTTGAGTAATTTTACCCAGTGGAGATAGGTTGTAAAAGGTAATAAATATTATATCTATTATAATTTGTATTATTCTCATTCGTTTTTCGTATTTCATCCGTAATTTTTTCATAAGGACTCCGTTTACGAAACACAAAACATGAAAGTTGACCAGAATTCCGTAATAAACGTAACGGTTAATGTTTCGTGGTAAAATTCCATCATTTTCAGAAAATCCTATGTTTTAAATCTAATAAATTACTATTTTATTTATTTTCAAAATTTCGGGTTGGTACAACAGTGGAGAGCCATAATGTTAGACTTGGCTTGTGTATGGATGGATTTTTACTATTTTTTCAATTCGCTTCTAAATATTCATCCTTGTCTATAATTATAGTACCTTATAATTTGTCTCCATGGATGTGTATGAAAACTCCATATATGTTTCTCATAATTATCGTCTTTGGTCCTAATTATTCGACACAAGAAATCGACGCTTATTTACAGCCGTCGATTCAAAAAAATTGTATGCTCACTTTTTTGTTGTAGACTATTAGCGATTTTCCTTTGTATGTAATGCTTTATGGTTGGAGTATGGTCGATCGCTAGCTTGTCCTTATTACATAGACTATTGTCAATTGGGCTAAATTTGCATAGTTTATTAGGTAATATACATATATTCTTCTTAATGCATTATATCATCTAAATATGTGTATATACACATATATATATAATAATTATAATGCAATATTACTTCAATAATCGTAGAGTTTACAAATCACAACATCCAAATGGCGATATGTAACAGTTGGCATTTTACGCATCGGAAGATCGTAAAATATTTTTATTTTATTTCCTGAGGGTTGGATCATTCTAATTTTTTAATATTTGCTTATGGGGATGTGAGACATGTCCATATTTTTACCAATTTTGTTTGTGACCATTTTTCCCATGTAGTCTTGTACATGTCATAACTTTTGACCCAGGTCGAATCAGAGAGCGAGACCTGTGCCATTGGAAAGGAATTGACGATTGCCTTTCCGTAGAGCAATTACAATAAAGATTTGGCTCAGCGGTTTTGGAGGAATCGCTGTTTTAAGGTTTTTCACTTGGTTGTCCGGGTTTGGTAAGACATAATGGGTTAAATTGGAGAGGCCCATTAGTGGGCTGATATGAGGGTATAAATAGGGGGTGAGGGATATGGGAAATGGTTAGTTTTTCATTTCCACATTGGGTGGCCTTATGCCTTCTTCCTCAAACACCTTTCCACCATTAAAAATCCAAATCTAATGAGGGAAATCATAGATCTACAACTTCGAAGGCTAGATCAACGACAATCAAAGCAAGAGTTCATTGGATCAAGGGGATTGGTGAGAGGTGCTTGCTGTTTGGATTCCTTTTTCATTGATTTAGCTTGTTGGGCAAATCGGTGAGTGATTTACATCTCTCACATGAATGCAATGAAGTATATGAGTGTTTGTGCATGTTTTTCATCAATTGCAAGTGCTTTACCATAAATCTGTATCATTATATGGCCATTTTCATATGACTCACCCTATGATCTAATTTAGCAAGTTTAACCGGTTGATTTCATACCATTTCATATGTTTATGCAAGTTAGATCTCTCATTTTGATCATATGTTCATTTTAATGGTTTTGGTGAAATTTACATCATTTTTGTGATAATCATCATATCCAAGTTGATTAGCAATGTTATGACATGTTTATGATTGTGTTTGATGATTTGGTTGAGTTGGTTTCATCGTTTGGCGAAGATTTGGTCAAAATCGGAGTTGAATTGCAATATGCAGGTTTTGGGTTGGCCATAAGTTGGGTAAACCTAATGTTGGATTGGCCTAATGTTGGAACGGCCATAAGTTGGGTCGGCCTAGTCAGAAACAAAGGGTCGGCCTAGTCAGAAAAAGTGGGTCAGCCTAGTAATTCAGAGGTGGGTCGGCCCATTCAGAAGAAGGTGGGTCGGCCATAGGTTGGGTCAGACTAAAGTTGGGTCAGCCTAAAGTTGGGTCGACCTATTCTGGTTAGCCATTTTTGCCATTTCTGGTCGGCTATTTCTGGTTGGACCTTTCCGGTGATGATGTGAATTCAAAGTGAATTCAATTAGGAAGTTTGGAAGTGTTCAAAAGTGTCCTAAATGGGGAGATAATGATATAGACTATATTGAACCTTATATTTAAGTTATTTGGTTCAGTAGTGATGGTGGCTTCGACGAGAGTCCAAATGAGGATGTTCGAAGTGATGTGATATGTTCATTGATCAATGTAGAGCAACGAACGGTAAGTCGACTCAAGGATGCATTGAGTTTGTGGATAACGGATACTCAAGGGGGGCATGAGTTAATAAATAGTCATTGGAGTTGATGGCTAGAGATGCGAAGGCCAAGAGATTGTCGTTATCGTAAGTTCTAGTAGACTCAAAGCAGGGGTACTTTGGGCAGTCATGAAGGGCCTCATACCTTGGACAGTCGTGAAGGGCCTAGTTGTCGAGATTTGAGAAGACAAACATACAGGTCATGATGGCGTATGGAATTGTGCTAGAACTGGGCTTACCATTAGCCCTTGACATATGGAAGTTATGATAGTTCATCATACGATTAATGATGGTTTCAAAGCAGGATTGGTGGTGATAGTAAGAGTCAGTCATGGATGATTGGTTGTTCTGTTTGTACCATCTCATGTAGGTTGTCCAAAGCCGAAGGAGATGTTTCTTGGGTGCTTGTCTGATATTGGTTTAGGCCTCTGGGGCTTGTACTTAAGTGATGTTGAATTCGATAAGGATGGTCTACATGAGATATATATATATGTATATATATTCTAGATGTTATGAGTGTTTTACCATGATTGAATGAGTGTTCTGATTTCCATGGATGAGTGGTTGAATTTCTTAATGTAAAGGTTGTCACTTTCCAATATGGGGGAAGACATAAGTTGAGTTCTTCTCTGATGGGTGGTAGATTGGTTTGTTAATCTTCCTATTCTCATATACTTTATTATTGAAGTTTTTTAGCTGTTTTATCGCTCAATAAGGTTGTTGTCTGACTCAAGGTTTTATGTTTCCTCTTATCACCTTGGGTTGTTCATCCAGTTGTGGATGTGACGACTAAGTACTAGGTTACAGGTTATTAGTGAGGACGATGATGTTGTGCGGAGGCAAGAAGGAGGCTAGCGTACCAGATTTATTACTATTTCGTATTTCTATTTCCGCTATTGAGTGCTTTATGAGGGTTGTAGTGAGGCCTTATGTACAAATTTTTGTATTCATTGGATAATCTTTTTGTATGTTGTTAAAGTTTGAAAAGTTTGCTATATGATGCTTCATTACTATTACCTGTTATATAAGTTCTATTGTATTTTATCTTTGCGCTATGAGTTCTACGATAGATTCTTCTTGTGTTTACCTACTATGGTGATCGTCCATAGCTGCCTGGCATACCTTTCAGTGCATTAATTCTCTTGCTTAGTGCAGGGGTTATGGACAGTCATCACATTTGGTATTAGAGCTTTGGTTAACGAATTTAGCCAGGGTTCTAAGACGTAATTACGTATGAGAGATGTACTTGTAGATTTCAGTTGGATGCTGACTATATATATTAGCATATATAGTAGTAGCGGTTGTATCTCTTTAGCATTTTTTCTTGAAAGTGGCTAATTATTTTAAATTGCATATTTAGAATAGGTAGACGAGAATCAAGACACGCTGCTAGGGGAGCTAATACTGGAGGGGGAAATGGTGGTGAACCTAATTACCCAGCCATGTTTGAAGCCATGGCAGAAGCAGTTATGCGAAGGGTACCTGCTCTAGTGGTAGCAATGGTATAGTTGGTGTACGAGTCCCTAGCATAGTTGATTTTGCAAAGTTGTGCAAGGACTTTACATATCTAGGGGGAAAACCATTCAAAGGATCTGAACCAGCTGAAGAGGTTCAGAGGTGGATGGATTCATGTGTACGAATCTTTGGAGACTTGGGTATTGAGGATGCAATAAAGAGAAAGCTTGCATCATGGCAACAACAGGGCAGGGCCATGGAATAGTGGAATTCTGTCACACTTGAGACTCTAGAGGAAGATATTTCATAGGAGAAATTCCAATCTAATTATGAAGCAAAATTTATCTCCACTGATCAGAAGTCGTTCTCTTCCAGAAGTTTATGGAACTGAAGCAGAATGGTAGATCAGTTCTTGACTATGTCTCTGACTTTGAACCTTTGTCTAGATATGCTCATTCATACATTGATACACCCTATCTAAAGAACGAGAAATTTGTCTTGGGTTTGTATGCTTATATCGGAAAGCCGTTAGTAGACCATCTCGATGATTCATTGGAGAAGATTGTGGAAAAAGCTATTCATCATGAGAGCTTGTTTCCTAAGGAAGCAAGTGTTGCTACTGCAACCAAAGAGGCTCAGAAACCACAACAAGGTAGTAACAATAAGAAGAGAAAGCAGCAACAGCAGAAGGGAAAAGATGGCCAAAAGAAACCAAAGAGTGAGGTTGTTAGATTTAACTGCCAACAGAAAGGCCATTTTTCTAATGAGTGTAAGAATCCGAAGGCTGAGAGGAAGTGTCACAATTGTGGCAAGGCTGGGTATCTCAAAAAGGACGGTCCGGAACTGGTTAAAGGGAAGCGGATTGTGAAGGCATATGCTTTGGAAGCCGTGCCATCTTCTTCAAGGGCTCCTACTGCTGAGGAAAAAGGGAAAGGGTGTCGTGGTGCAAGGTACTCTTTCTGTTAATGATGTTTCAATTCATGTGCTTATGGATACTGGAGCATTACACTCTTTCATTTGCAATGAGCTTGTGTGTCTCTTGGGTTTGGAACCTGAGATTTGTGATAGACCCTTCATAGTGAATAATCCAGTTGGGGGTCTGTCAAATCTTTGCATGATATGTCGTGGTCTATTATTGTCGAGTCATGGTTTCTGTTTTGTGTGTGATTGCTTTGTTCTTAACTTCGTCGGGTTTGGGAGCATCTTAGGCATGGATTGGCTTAAGAGGTATGCAGCAAGGGTGAATTGCGAGAAGCTAGAGGTGAGGATCGGGGATGTGGAAGGGCAAAAAGTATTGATAAGATGTAAGCGCGAAGAGGGTGTCTTCGTTAGCTATCTATATTCGCTTGGGATTCCACAAGAAGACTTGTCATCTGTGCTGATTGCTAATGATTATGAGGATGTCTTTGACGAGGTCAAAAGGTTGTCACCGCATCGTGAGATTGAGTTTAGAATCGATTTGGTCGAGGGTGCAAGACTAATCATTATGCCTCTTAGGCGGATGGCGCCTAAGGAACAGCGAGAGTTGGATGTGCAAGTTCGTAACCTTTTTGGAAATGGACTCATTCGGAGGAGTGTATCCGAATGGGGTGCACCAGTCATGTTTGCAACCAAGGCAGATGGCTCGTTAAGAATTTGTGTGGACTATTGTAAGCTGAACAAGGTGACTAGAAAGAACAAGTATCTGTTGCCAAGGGTAAATGACTTGTTCGATCAGCTTCACGAGGCCAAAATATTTTCTCAAACGGATTTGGCAACGGGATTTCACCAGTTGGGAGTGGCTAAGGATAGTGTAACGAAGATAGCTTTTAGGACACCATCCGGTTTCTTTCAATGGTTGGTGATGTCATTCGGGTTGACTAACGCACCAGCGTATTTTGTGGATCTTATGGATAGAGTATTCAGAGACCAGTTGAACAAGTTTGTGCTATTGTTCGTGGATGACATTCTGGTTTACTCCAGGAATGAGGAAGAACATAAGACTAACTTGAGAGTTGTGTTAGAGATCTTGCGAAAGCATCAGCTGATAGCTAAGTTTTCAAAGTGTCACTTCTGGAAGAATGAAGTGAGGTTCTTAGGTCGTGTTGTTTCTGGAAATGGGATAGCGGTTAACCCCGCTAAAGTGGCAGCAATCCAGGACTGGGATAGACCTAAGAGAGCGATGGATGTTTAGAGTTTCCTTAGTTTGGCAGGATATTACCGACGGTTTATCAAGGATTTCTCCAAGGTATCTGCACCTTTGACAGGATTGACAAAGAATAACCAAGTGTTCACGTGGGATGCAAAGTGTGAACAAGCGTTCAGGATCCTGAAGGAGAGACTGACGAGTGCTCCTGTGTTGACCATCCCGAGTGGGAATGAAGAGATGGTAGTATATGCCGATTCATATGGTACTTGACTAGGAGTAGTACTGACGCAGAAGGATAAGGTTGGGGCCTACGCGAGTCGACAGCTAAAGCCTCATGATAAGAATTACCGAACTCATGATTTAGAACCGGCTGCAATTGTATTTGCCATGAAGATGTGGAGACATTACCTATTGGGAGTTCGATTCGAGTTGGTTATGGATCACAAGTTGTTGAAGTGTCCTTTCTCCCAAAAGGATGTGAATTTTCGGCAGCAATGATGGTTAGAGTTTATGGCGTCATATGATTTTGATATAGCCTATACTCCTGGCAAAGGCAACGTAGTTGCAGAGGCACTGAGTCGAAGACACGCAAGTTTGGGAGTGATGTTTTTGGAATGGAAGAGCCTAGAGTACTTGGCAAGGTTCGATTTCAGGCCAAGGTGTGAGTTGGAACCTGAAATGTTGGGACCTACTCTTATTGAATGGATTGGCAGGAGCCAAAAGAAAGATGCGAAGCTTGTCGAGTTCATTCAGAAACTGGAACCAGAAGATAAAGAGTTCGAGGTCGATCAAGAAGGTTGGCTTCGAAAGCAAGGGTGATTAGTTGTTCCTGATATCGACGGATTGAGAGATGAGGTTCTGAGTGAATGTCATTACTCGAAATTGACGATTCATCCCGGTGGCAATAAGATGTATCAGGACATGAAGAGAGTCTACTACTAGGAAAGGATGAAGAGAGATATTGGAAGGTTCATTTTCAAATGTATGAACTGTTAGTTGGTGAAATCTGAACAGAAGAAGCTGAGTGGTTTGCTTCAACCATTGGAAGTTCCTACATGGAAGTGGGAGCAGATATCAATGGACTTTATCGATGGATTACCTAGAACCAGGGCAGGAAATGAAGGAATTTGGGTCATCGTGGATCGCATGACCAAAAGTACAAGGTTCATTCCTGTCAAGTCGACTAGGATGACATCTAAATTGGCTGAACTTTATGTGAAATGGATAGTATGATTCCATGGATTTCCAAAGAGTATAGTGAGTGACCGAGATCCATTATTCACAAGTGGATTTTGGAAAAGTTTGTAAGAAGCTTTGGGAACCGAGTTGTGCTTGAGTACGGCATATCATCCCCAAAATGATGGTCAAACCAAGAGAGTCAATTGAGTTTTAGAAGATCTCCTAAGGGATTGTGTGTTAGACTTCGGAGGATCATGGGAGGACCATATACATCTCGTTGAGTTTGCATATAATAATAGCTACCAGTCTAGTATTGGGATGGCACCGTAAGAAGCATTGTATGGGTGGTTGTGCAATTCTCTAGCATGCTGGCTAGAAACTGGAGATAAATTGGTATTGGGGCCAGATATGATTAGAGAAATCTCGGATTGTATCGAGCTAGTTCGGAAACGAATGAGGGCAGCCCCAGACCGTCAGAAGAGTTATGCCGACAAGTGTCGTAAGGACTTGGAATTCGATATGGGCGATATGGTTTTCTTGAAGACTTCTCCGTTGAAGCGCATGGTTAGATTTGGTAAGAAAAGAAAGTTAGCTCCAAGGTTTGTTGGACCATTTCCGATATTCGAGCGAACTGGAAAGCTCACATATAGATTGGAGTTACCCGAGAAGATGTCGAGTGTGCATAACGTGTTCCATATGTCATTTCTATGGAAATTCGTGCATGATTCGAATGTGGTGGTATCTCCAGAGCAGTACGAAGACTTACAAGTAGAGACCGCAGTTCCGAAATCTTGTAAGCCGCTTCGTATTGTGGGAAATGACACGAAACAGCTTAGGAGGAAGACGGTTAAGCTATTCAAGGTACAATGGAGTGATGATGGAGAGGATTGTACATGGGAGACAGAAGAGAGCGTGAGAGCGGCTCATCCAGAACTGTTCGTCAGTAGGACCCTTTGATATCGTGTCATCATTATATCATCGTATGTTGTTGTTGTTTGTTAGAATTTGCATGTTAGGATAAGGCTATGGATGCATGGCTTGAAGGTTGCTAGTTTAGATGATAAAAATTTGCTTCTCATGGATGGTAGGCACGCAGAATTGTTGTAGTTACTTATGTTACTTGGAATTTCGGGGGCGAAATTCTTAAGGGAAGAGGGGGGGGGGGAATGTAACAGCCAACATTTCACGCATCGAAAGATCGTAAAATATTTTTATTTTATTCCCTAAGGGTTTGATCATTCTCATCTTTTAATATGTTGCTTATGGGGATGTGAGACATGTCCATAATTTTTACCGATTTTTTTGTGATCATTTTCCCCTGTCAGTCTTGTACAGGGCATAACTTTTGACTCAAGTCGAATCAGAGGGTGAGACCTGGGCCATTGGAAAGGAATTGATGATTGCCTTTCCATAGAGTGGTTACATTAAAGATTTTGCTTAGCGGTTTGGGAGGAATCGTCGTTTTAAGGTTTTTCAGTTGGTTGTCCAGGTTTGGTAAGACATAATGGGTTGAATTGGAGAGGCCCATTAGTGGGCTGACGGGAGGATATAAATAGGGGGTGAGGGATACGGGAAATGTTCTAGTTTTCCATTTCCTCATTGGGTAGCCTTGTGCTCCTTCTTCCTCTAACACCTTTCCACCATTAAAAATCCAAATCTAAGGAGGGAAATCATGGATCTACATCTTTGAAGGCTAGATCTATGACAATCAAAGCAAGAGTTCATCGGATCAAGGGGATTGGTGCGAGGTTCTTGTTGTCCAGATTCCTTTTTCAATGATTTTAGCTTATTTTGGCAAATCAGTGAGTGATTTACATCTCTCACATGAATGCAATGAAGTATATGACCGTTTGTGCATGTTTTTCAACAATTGCAAGTGCTTTACCGTAAATCTATATCATTATATGGACATTTTCATATGAATCACTCTATGATCTAATTTAGCAAGTTTAACCGGTTGATTTCATACCATTTCATATGTTTATGCAAGTTAGATCTCTCATTTTGATCATATATTCATTTTAATGGTTTTTAATGAAATTTACATCATTTTTGTGATAATTGTCATATTCAAGTTGATTAGCAATGTTATGACATGTTTATGATTGTGTTAGATCATTTAGTTGAGTTAGTTTCGTCGTTTGGCGAAGATTTGGTTGAAATCGGAGTTGAATTGCAATATGCAGGTTTTGGGTCGGCCATAAGTTGGGTCAGCCTAATGTTGGATCGGCCATAAGTTGGGTCGGCCTAGTCAGAAACAGTGGGTCGGCCTAGTCAGAAAAAGTGGGCGGCCGGCCTAGTCATTCAGAGGTTGGTCGGCCTAGTTAGAAGAAGTTAGGTCTGCCATAGATTGGGCTGGACTAAAGTTGGGTCGGCCTAAATTTGGGTCGGCCTATTCTGGTCAACCATTTCTGGTTACCCATTTTTGCCATTTCTGGTCGGCTATTTCTGGTCTGCTATTTCCGGTCGGACATTTCCAGTGATGATTTGACTTCAAAGTGAATTCAATTGGGAAGTTTGGAAGCGTTCAAAAGTGTCCTAAATGGGGTGATAATGCTATAGACTATACTGAACCTTTTATTGAAGTTGTTTGGTTCAATGGTGATGGTGGCTTCGACGAGAGTCCAGATGAGGATGTTCGAAGTGATGTGATATGTTCGTCGATCGGTGTAGAGCAACGAATGGGAAGTTGACTCAAGGATGCATCGAGTTCATGGATAATGGATACTCAAGGGGGGCTTGAGTTAATAAATAGTCATTGGAGTAGATGGCTAGTGATGTGAAGGCCGAGAGATTGTCATTATCGTCAGTTCTAGCAGACTCAAAAAAGGGGTACCTTGGGCGGTCGTGAAGGGCCTAGTTGTCGAGATTTGAGAAGACAAACATACGGGTCATGATGGCGTATGGAGTTGTGCTAGAACTAGGGTTACCATTAGCCTTGACATATGGCAATCATGATGGGTCATCATACGATTAATGATGGTTTCAAAGCGGGATTGGCGGTGATGGCTAGAGTCAGTCATGGATGATTGGTTGTTCTATTTGTACCATCTCATCTAGGTTGTCCAAAGTCGAAGGAGATGTTTCTTGGGTGCTTGTCTGATATTGGTTTAGGCCTCTGGGGCTTGTAGTTAAGGGATGTTGAATTCGATAAGGATGGTCTACATGAGATATATATAATCTAGATGTTATGAGTTCTTTACCATGATTGAATAAGTGTTCTGATTTCCACGGATGAATGGTTGAATTTCTTAATGTAAAGGCTATCACTGTCCGATGTGGGGGAAGGCATGAGTTGAGTTCTTTTCTGATGGTTGGTAGATTTGTTTATTAATCTAACTATTCTCATATACTTTATTGTTGAAATTGGTTAGCTATTTTATCGCTCACTAAGACTGTTGTCTGACTCAAGGTTTTATGTTTCCTCTTATTACCTTGGGTTGTTCATCTGGATGTGGATGGGCAGACTAAGTACCAGGTTACAGTTATTACTGAGGACGATGATGCTATGCGGAGGCGAGCAGGAGGCTGGCGTACCACTTTTATTGCTATCTAGTATTTCTATTTCCGTTGTTGAGTGCTCTATGAGGGTTGTAGTGAGGCCTTATATACAAACTTTTGTATTCGTTAGATAGTCTTTCTGTATGTTGTTAAAGTTTGAAAAGTTTGCTATATGATGCTACATTACTATTACCTGTTGTATAAGTTCTATTATTTTTTATCCTTGCGCTGTGAGTTCTACGACAGGTTCCGCTTATGTTTACCAACTCTGATGATCGTCCATAGCTGCTTGGCACACCATTTAGCATATTAATTCTCTTCTTTAGTGCAGGGGTTATGGGTGGTCGTCACACGATATCCATGAAGATTTTGCTACTTGATTTTCAAATTACGTTTATTTTATAACAAATTGTGTGGTCGACGAAGGATTGAAACAATTTGTTATGGGAGAAAAATGGATAGTCAAGTCCTATCAATGTTCTTCATGAATGGATATAAATTTAATACCAAAGAATACGGTGCTGAAAAATTACTTAACAACGCCGGTGTATTTGCTAAAGATAGTGATGATCCAAATGATTCAATAAAAGATTTATATGATGTGTTGACCTAGGTTATACAATTGACATATTTCATAACACTTGTAAAAGGAGTATATTTGTTTAAATGCAACTGGTTCAGCAATGTCCTAGGTCCCGAAATCAAAGTGCACCCAATATTAAGAGAAATAAATCATACTTCACATTATTATAAGTATGATCATTTTATACTTGCCAAAAATTCTCTTTAAGTTTATTACACTCCTTATCCTTCTCTAAGAAGAGATAAAACTGATTGGTTGGCCGTTTTTAAAAGAAAAGCAAGGTTTACATTTGATGGATAAAATATTCCGGACGAACAAGCTTACCAAGAAGATATCAAGAAAAATAGTGGAATAATAATAACTAACGACCAAACCATTTTTGGACCTCTAAACGATGAATCAAATGCAATAATAGAAGCATTTGAGACTATAGAGGAAAAATATATATAGTACGAAATGGAATCTGTATCAGAAAGCGATGACGATCGACTAATAATCCACATTTTTTGGGAGAACATAAATTTATTTCGTTTATATTACATTTTTCTCATTAAAAATGATATGTTCTGCTAATGATATGTCTTATCGTAATCTATTTTGCATAATCCTTTTACTTCTCCCATAATATATGTTTCACAAAATTAAATGACATGTTTCTCATATATGGGGTGTGTGTGTGTGTGTGTATATATATATATATATGTAACAGGTACTATGTCTTCTTTCCATAGACGTTGCTTTTCCCATTTAGGATCTCCCTCTTCTTCTCAAAGAGGAGTTGATGCTCCAATTGGTAATGGCAGTGGCCTATCATAGGACATAACGCGACCTGTGGTTTGGCTGCACGCCAAAACAGATGGGTTGTAACTATTAACTTTGTTAAACCATGAATATTCTTTTCTATTTTATTTATCATATATTAGTCATTATTTATTAAAAATTTGTTTCTTTTTTAAAAAAGTGGCTTTGAGCTTGAGCCATCAGGTGCAGTGCTCTCTATCTTTAGACATGCATATATCAGTCGTATGACTAGCTTTTGGCCGAAGTGGAGCAACATGTCGGGTAACATCAAAGGGAGCATTTTCTCAGGACTTCTTGATAAGGGTAACTTTATATTTTGCACGTGATCCTAGACCACTTCATATATTGTAAACTATTTATAGATATTTACAACTTTCATTTTCTCAACGCGTAAGGTGTCGCGGACCTCCAAGAGACTGTTTTTTTTCCAGTGTAGCGCCATTGGAACAAAAAAATTATGAGAAAATATAGGGAAACATTGTCTGATATGAGAAGAGCAGGGGAAAAATCGATGGGCGTTAACATGTGGGATGCTTGAGTCAAATGATGGAGCAATGAGGATTTCCACGTAAGTTTACCACATGTTACTACCAAAATTAACTCTAAAACTAGCTGGCAATGAAGGGGTGTCGGAAGAATAGAGGCATAGAAAAGCTCCCGAAAACAGAAAGCCAAGCAATAGATTGAACTGGAAGCCAGAGAGAACGGTTGGAAAGCAGCACAGACCGATACCTCCCTGAAGGAAGAAGCTCAAAGCCTACAAAATGCCAACAAAGCACGTCCCACAAGATCCTCCCGACGTGGCAAATTCAATAGGGAATCTTTTAGCGAAAGGCTACCTAAAACAAGAATTAAGGAAGGAGAAGACATGAGCACCTCACTTGAAAACCCGGAAGGGATTATTAGTATTGACCCGCTTAATACCGATACATCTGAAGGCGAGGGCATCAAAGGTTCCCAAACCAGGAGAACGCGAGGATCATCCGAAACCAGCTTCCAGAGCACCTACCGCACAGATGCTGAATGGTTACATCCACAAACAGCATAAACATCACTGAAAGCCTCCTTCCGGAAAACCAGGCTATTGCAAAAGATCCACCGAAAGGCTAACCGGGACTCAAGCGGAGATATAGGTTACCCGTACTAACCTACCTAGTACAGAAACCTACAGCAGTTTTGAACCGATAGTTATCTACGTACATCATGAGGGCAGGCTCCTCTAAGTATTCACGAAAAAACCGGAAGCCTACATCCGAAAGCGTACATCTGAGAGCCTACACACAGAAGCTGCTACCAGGGATTCAAATACCATCCAAAGGACACCGCACTAGGAAGCCCATATTTATCCCGAAGAAGCCCTAATTGACCGGGACCCCCCCCCCCACTTCAAAGACTATAATTAGCACTAAGAAGACGGCCGGAAGACAAGCGTCCGAGACTAAGGAAAAGGCAGTCGACAAGGCCCTATAAAGGCCCCTGCAGGCCTAATAGCCCAACAGTGGAAGGGGCCCCAAATTCCCTATAAATAGGACCCTAAGAGCTAGATCGAAGGGGCTCTGATTTTTCATTTGGCTAATCTTTGTATTTCTTCTCTTAAAACCCTCATACGGTATCCAATTAAAGAGGTTATTCTATTTTGGTTATGTATTCCAAATCAAAGATTAGTAAAGTGTTCATCCATATCCAAAGCATCTTACTGTGAGTTTCTTATACTGTTTTTCTTAATCATGTTGCAGTTTATTGTGTATTTTCCACAAATACTTGGATTCTTGCCCGGATCTTCTTACTGTCGCTGGAAACACCCTTTCCTATGGATTTAAACCCCTCCTATGAGCTTCTTCCCTCCCCACAAGCTTAGATCTCATAGCGGGCTTTGAGTGGAGACCCTCGCTATCCGCCATTAAAGTCCGATATCAAGAGCAATAGAATGGTAACCCTACTTTCCGAAACCTTGACATATAAGGATATGAAACCAGTTCAAGCATGCGAAAGCCAAATAACCAACTCCTCTCCCTTAGATCCACCCCCATTGACTTACCTCCGGTGTTGACGAAAAATATCGTTAACATTTTAGCGCTAGAATGAGGGCCCTGAACTTCCGACCATGTGGCTAATCCTACCACATATCCACTTGAGTTGATATGTCCCGGATTGGAATAAAAAGCTTTGATGTAGCAAAGTTATAGGTAAGAGGTCCTGGCAAAAGCCTTTAGAATCTTTAGTGGATGAATCGGAAAGCATGGACCCAGGAGTAACAGAAGAACTAAGGCTGAGAGTAAAAGCCTTACGCATAGGGAAGCGGAGAAGGGAAATGGAATAATATGCTCCTGATATCGAGAATTATAACTATTCCCACATTGGCCAAACCCTAGCGCCTCCTCCAAATGACTCTACATCCAAGGGTATTAGCATTTTCTCTCACCTAAAGAAAACGCTCCTCAAAAAAATTAGGGGAACGACACTTCAACGAGAAATAATAGACGATTTCAACCACTTTGCCAACAAATGGTCCAAAGAGATAACATCTCAATTTCATTATGTTCTAGGAGGAAAGAACGAAAGTGTAGGCACCGCAGCTAGATTGGGTCACAAAAGGATTAAACCTAAGCAGCAAGAAGAAGGACGTACGCTAAGGATACCCAAGGAATACTACCTCACCACTTCGATGGAGAACATTTACTTCCTAACCAAACACGAACTCAAGTATTGGCCATTCACGAAAAAGCCCAAATACGAAAGGAAAACAGGAGGGCCTTACTGCCGTTACCATGTGATGAGTGGACACAAGACTAATCACTGTAGAATCCTTAGGGAAACCATCGTTAGATTCATTACCAAGGCCAATTACAAGAGTTTATGAAAAAAACAAAGTGAATTCGGAAAAAATCCTTGGGAAAAAGATTACTAAACATGTTTAAGGGTACAGAAAACCCTCCTCTCAGAATTTAAAAGGAAACCCAAAAGGGGTCAGACCGTAAACGGATTAAATCCCTCGTGATTGCCAAATTGGTCAGGATGAGACATCCCCCGGAGAGGGATGACGTGTTAGTATTTCTCCATGCCCAAATCAGATTGGGCAGGGTTAAAGCATCAAAAGCGTAAGCCTCCATTTCACACCATAAATGGTTGTGGCGGTGCATCTGACCTTAGCACGCTCTGCCTCTGCTCGCAGAAGAGTACGCCTTGCCTCTGCTAGAACTAAGCACGTCTAAACTCTACTCGCAGAAGAGCACGCCCTACCTCTTCTTATGTTCCGCGTTACCCGCAGAAGGGAATGCAAACCTCGATAATCGCCTACGATGGTCAGGATGGGGCACCTCTCGGAGGGGGGTGGCGTATAAGCCTCTATCAGAACCTACGATGGTCAATATAGAGTATCAAAAGAGTAAACCTTAGTTTTGTGCCTACGATGGCCCCGTTTAAGTTTCTAAGACCTTATCATCACCTACAGTGGTCAGGATAAGGCGCCTCCTGGCGGGGGGTCGAGTAAGTCCTTGGGCCCTGCTTGTGGATAAGCTAGCCAAGCGCACCGGATGCACATGCCTAGAGAGTGACCAACAAAGCACATACATCCTCTGCTTTGACATCAAAAGCCCAAGGAGTGGTTCAGGAAGCACGTACACCCTCTTCTTTACAAATTAAATCCAAAAGGAATGCCAAAACAATAAATGCCGGAAGGGGTTCTGGTCTTCTACATATTAATACCTGAAACTGGGTCAATTTGCTCTTCACAAATGCCAGAAGGGGTTCCGGTCTTCTACGTATTAATACCCGAATCTAGGTCAATTCGGCTCTTCACAAGTGCTGGAAGGGGTACCGGTCTTCTACATATTAATACCCAAATCTGCGTTGAATTGGTTTCTCAACAAAGTACTGAAGCAAGCCCATGGTCTTACATCTCAATACCTGAACCCGGGATGACCTTAAGTAAATCACAACCGGATGTGGGGTTTCGGTTTCATCACGATTACCCCAAACTTAAGTAGAGTCCGACTCCTAAATCCAAACAAGAAGGAATTGCTCGCCCCTCTCAGAAATTCGAGTAGGATTCAAAATTACGCTTCCATTACTACAAAGGATGAGCTTATGATCCTCTCAGGAAAGTGTATTTAACCTATATGTTCATTAGTTTGTTTTTCAACATATTAGTCGCTTGCATAACCCTGAAAACGAGATTATATCATAACATCGGTCCGAGGAAAAGATCCTGAACATTTCTAATAACATCCTATAACCGAGACTATCCCCTTTTCCTAAACGATCTTTCATCAGGAATTTTTTTCCCTAGGATAATTGCTACATAAAGATTTTTTTTACTATAACTTAGCGCAAGTAGGTTTCCACTCACTATAACACCTTGGGTTATAGTAACGATGTTACTGACAAAAGTGATACATCATATAAATCTTACAACACACTGACATCCTCAGTGGAAGTCACAACATAAACCATTACACAAACATAGTCATCATTTTGAAAAAGTTCACGACACAAACACACAAGAAAAATCTCTCATTTCGAATCAGGGTTTTGCAAAGCAAATTTTAAAGAAGCGCAATCCTCTTTAACTTTCTTCAGCTCATCCTCCAACCTATCGATTTGCTGGTATAATCTACCTACCACTGCATCTAATCTCTCAAAGGATTTTTTGCTAACTTCCGTTGCAAATTGCGAATAATTTCATCTTTCTCTTTCAGTTGCTTTTCCAAATTGGACATTTGTTCCATGTGATTTGTGACTACTATCTTTTGGAGATAATACATCTTTTTGTAGCCCGACAGGGGGGCATTAGCAAAAATATCTTTGTAACCAACGACGTTCGAATTTTCGTCCCTAAATTGTGAAGAGTGGGTCTAGAATGAACTCTCCTAGCCATAGACAAGATGAAATATGTAAAATGTAAAATGCAAACATCAAGTATATGCTTACTAGATTATGCATCCAAAGAAAACAATCCATAACCATTATCAATTCATACACACCATAGATACCATGTCCATACTAGCATATCATTACAACACCATAAGCCATTAAGACCGCGAAACCAACACAATTCACGGACAGATCAAGAGAAAATGTGTACTTAATATAATAACATTCAAGACCCCTTGTTAATTTTTTTTCATCGGTTCAAACTCCTTGAGATTTCCCCCATAATTTTCTAAATGCAGAATCTAAAAACATAACTGTAACTCATGTCTTCGTAGAAACAAAGAACTACTGTAATATGTGAGGACTAGTTATTAATGAAATTCAAGGAGAAGGAAAGCACTTCGAAGCAAAAGCCATACTTGTGTGACATCAACATCGGACCGATCAGGAGTCCCCTTCTTCCCAGAATCTAAAGAACCACTGTCTTTAGAGGGAAACTCATG
Source organism: Allium sativum (assembly GCA_030737875.1). Classification (NCBI taxonomy): domain Eukaryota; kingdom Viridiplantae; phylum Streptophyta; class Magnoliopsida; order Asparagales; family Amaryllidaceae; genus Allium; species Allium sativum. The sequence continues at coordinate 204,606,192 of CM060927.1, read as the reverse complement.
TGATGCGAGAAAGGATATTCCATCACCCTTTCCAGACCCATTTGGCAGACCCATGTGACCTTCCATCTCTCCTTCTGTTGTGTTTTCCTCCTCCACTGCTTCCACATAATCTTTAAAAAATTCATCAATAAACAAAAGCGACGTGGGATCTATCTTGTTCATTGGAGGGACCTTATGCTCCTGTCTCACTTGCCCGATCTTTTCTAGAGCCCTGTCTCAGAAGAAGGGATCAATTGAAAAAAAGTTAAATTTTGAAAGCCTTTCATAATTGTCTGAGAAGGCAAGGGTAAGGGCATCCTCATAATACTCCGTGGCTATGTTGTTATGGTGAACGTTCAAAAAGTTTGAAATTCTATCAGTGGCCTCGTAAATGATTATTCTTGCAGTGGAGAGCTGAGTGTTCATCTTGTCCACCTCAGCAGCATAATCAATCTCCAGCTCTGATTTCTCTACCTTAAGGTCCTCAACCTGCTTCGTCAACTCCTCTTTAGCCTTCCTCTCCTCCTCTAATGAGGCCGCCAACTTCTTGCGTTCGTTATCTCCCTCCGTCTTCTCCCGCAACAAAGCATTCACCCTATCCGACATTGCCCTATTCTCCTCCCTTAGGATGTTGACCTCAGCCACTGAGATGAAAGCTAATCCCCGGGATATATACCAAGTTTTCATCATCTAAAGAATAGAAGTAGGATAAATCTCTCAAAAAAAGGTGTATGTATGTATAATACCAAAAGGCAATCCCTGATTTGTTGCCTATGGAAATCTTTCGCGCCCAAAGAAGAAGGAGTTGAAGTAATATTAGCAAATTCGGGAGATGAAAGGGCCAGTTTCACAAGCCTATCAAAATCTGAGACTGGCGAAGGAGGTAGGAAGAGGAAATAGGCTGAGAGGAGGAGGGTGTCAAGAGGTCAGGCCTTCCCCCACCTATCTCACCAAAAGCTTCAGAGGGGACAGGACTGCTCGTGGACTTACCTTTCGAAGAGACTTCGGGGGAAGTATCAACATCAACCACCTGTTCATTAACTATAGTAGAAGGGTCAAAATTCTGCCTTGCTTTCGGAGTAATAGCGGTGTCTCCTGAAGAGCCAATTGGCTTGTCACACTTAGACTTCTTCGGTGAAGGATCAATGGCGGATTGTGCAAGCCTCTTCATGGCCTGGACACTGAAACGGCTATAAGAGGCAAGGGCAGATGTGTCCTGGGGGGCTGAAGATCCTAAACAAAGAGAAGGATGAATTAGAGAATGCAACAACTAGAAAACAAGAGAACGAATGAAAGATGTGGCCGAGTCAAATGAATGAATCTCATCCAAATCACCTGGATGGATAGGAGAGCCTACATTAAACGAGTCGGAACCCAACAATAGTCCATTAGGGCCAAAAAATTGGATGGGAGGTTGCCCCAATATCTTTTGTCCAGGAGAGAGCAAACCATATTCGTGAAGTCTATCGACGGTCAAGAGATATGACCAGCACATATACTTCGCCGGTGCATTGAAGATGGTGTTGACCACTAGAGCTTCTTCCGGAGTTAAAATCACATCTTTGGAGGAGGGCTCTCTGATAAGGCGAAGGTTCAAGTAAACAAGAACCACAATTATAAGACATTTACTTTCTAAAGCAAGAGGCCTACCATCGTCAATAAATTGTCCTGATATGCTGCAGGGTCATTGAACAAGAAAGTATTGGTCCTCCCATGGCCTAGTTTTGTTAATGCTATCGGTAGTTAGCCTCTTTACGGGGTTAGCCCTCCATATCGGTGATTCTGAAGTCTTAGAGAACTAGACCATGTGGCGGATGAGTTTAGGGCATAAAGAGTCCTGACCCGAAGCAAGCGCTAGAGCCTCCAAGCACAAAAGGGTTGTATATGAATTAGGTGAAAGTTGCATGGGAGCAACTTTCAAGTCAACCAAAGGCCTGTGTGGAAAGGGGGGAAAGGAAGAAAGATTCTATGCCATATATGAATGGTCGAATACGCAAAGAACCCTTTTGGAGGATTCTTGAGAAAATTTGGAGAAGCGGCTATCATAGCATCCATATCCGCTATGCCAAAGTTATCCAATATAGCATCCACAGAATGTTGAGATATGGTTAAAGATGGCTTGGGAATGAATGCCTTCCTGTGACGGGAAGCCTTGGAATCTTAGATCTTCACCTTAGCAGGGCTTTTGTGAGACATGATTCTACCAGGTAACATCGTTCCATAACAATGCAATTAGTACACATATCTCTTAAATAAATACACATATCATCATCAAACATTAATGAATATTATTATGTCTTATTTAACACAAAGGTCAGTTAGACGAAAACCTAAATCAACTCCAAATAGGGGGGATTAGGAGGATTATATCTATTGTACTTTAGCTAACGCACGATTAGGCCAAACATAATTACCCTAAAACCTAGATAAACTGACACAATCGACGAAAGAAAATCAGCACTAATGATATTGAAACCATTTCATTTTTTGGCAATAGCATAGAACTTTATTTTGTGAGAAACCATTTTCACCTTAGCCTCATAGGGCGCCTTACATTTTCCTAAAAGGGGTAACCTATGAAATTGGCAACCACTAATGTTAAACATTAAGCACGATGGCAGTAAAATTGATGCCTAAACCTATTTTATGATTAGAATAATCCTAACCATCTTTTCTGTCAATTTTGATGCGTAATTAGGGTTGTGATTCATATAAGAAGTAAGAATACTCAAAAATAATCGGGCTTGGATCTTCAAAAGGAAATTTATGAGCAGCTTCTTAGTGGAGCAGTAATCTTGTTCAAGTATTTGATTTGTAGGTAAAAGATGGAAACGAGGGAGAAGAAGAATTTATGTTCAAATTTCCAGATCAATCTGAGCCGTATAGGCGAAGATCAATCAATGTTTCTGACCGAGGGAGATCAAAAGACCCTGAAGTGACACTTCGAAAAAAACAAAAAAAAGGTTGACCTGAAAAGTCAAAAAACACCCCTTCACTAGGGCGTCAAATGTTACTACTAAAATTGACTCTAAAACTAGCTGGCAATGAAGTGGTGTCGGAAGAATACAGGCATTGAAAAGCCTCCCGAAAACACAAAGCCAAGCACTAGATTGAACTGAAAGCCAGAGAGAATGGTTGGAAAGCAGCACAGACAAACACCTCCCCGAAGGAAAGAAGCTCAAAGCCTGCAAAATGCCAACAAAGCGCGTCCGACAAGATCTTCCCGACGAAGCCTATTCAATAGGGAATCCTGTAGCGAAAGGCCACCTAAGATAGGAATTAAGGAAGGAGAAGAGACATGAGCTCCCTACCTGAAATCCCGGAAGGGATTATTAGTATTGACCCGCTTAATAACGATACATCTGAAGGTGAGGCCACGAAAGGTGCCCAAACCTGGAGAACACGAGGGGCATCCGAAACCAGCATCTGGATCAATTGCCGCACAGATGTCGAAAGGATACATCCACAAACAGCAAAACATCACTGAAAGCAACCTTTCGGAAAACCAGGCTACTGCAAAAGATCCAATGAAAGGATAACCAGGAATCAAGCGGAGATACATGTTACCCTACTAATCTACCTAGTACAGAAACCTGCAGAGGCTTCGAACCGACAGTTATCTACGTACATCACGAGGGCAGGCTTCTCTAAATATTCATGATAATACCGGAAGCCTACATCCGGAAGCTTACATCCGAGAGCCTACACTCAGGGGCTGCTACCAAGGATTTAAATACCATCTGAAGGCCACCACATCAGCAAGCCCATATTTATCCTGAACAAGCCCTAATTAACCAAGACCCCCCACTTCAAAAACTGTAATTAGCACTCCGAAGACGGCCAGAAGACACGCGTCCAAGACCAAGGAAAAAGCAGCCAACAAAGGCCCCAACAGGCCCAATAGCCCAACAGCAGAAGGGCCCCCACATTCCCTATAAATAGGACCCTATGGGCTAGATAGAGGGGGGCTCTGATTTTTCATTTGGCTAATCTTTGTATTTCTTCTCCTAAATCCAATTAAAGAGGTTCTGGTCATGTATTCCAAATCAAAGATTAATTAATTGTTCATCCATATCCAAAGCATCTTACTGTGAGTTTGTTATACTGTTTTTCTTGATCATGATGCAATTTATTGTGTATTTTCCGCAAATACTTGTATTCTTGCCCGAATCTTCTTTCTGTCGAAGGAAGCACCCTTTCCTATGGATTTAAAACCCTCCTATGAGCTTCTTCCCTCCCTATAAGCTTAGATGTTATAGCGGGCTTGGTGTGGAGACCCCCGTTATCCGCCATTAAAGTCGTTTATCAAGAGCAACAAAATGGTAACCCTCCTTTCCAAAACCTTGACATCTAAGGATGGAGAACCAGTTCAAGCTTGCGAAAGCCAAATAACCAACCCCTCTCCCTTAGATCTATCCGCATTGGCTTACTTTCGGTGTTGACGAAAAATATCGTTAACACCACATATTACTTTAAATTGTTCCATGTATTTAATAAATAATTTAGAATTATAAAACATTATTTCTGATTTAAATTTGCAGGGGGAGTCAAAGAGGATTCCTTGAACAGAAATAAGAATCCCGGCATACATCGTAGTGGTTCCAAATCATTCCAACATTGTCGCGAAGACTTCGTAAGTTTGTCAATTAAGATAACAAACAGTTATTATATTTTAAATTTTATGTTATCAGTTGTTAATAGATTGTTAATAAAACGATACATAGTAAGTATTTAAATATTCATATTTCAGGAAAGAACATGTATGGCTCTTATTCCATATAATTAGGTTAAAAGTTAATTACGTACTCGATATTTAATCAGCGTTATTTATACCCGTGACCATTTATCCTTTTATTATTTATAGAAATTAGTCTACTCAAAAATGTTTAGTTTAATTGTTTAGTTTAATTAATTAGTTTAAAGAATTATAATAATTTTATGTAAAATTCAATTTGTATTTTATACTACAGCAAAAGTTCTAACAAGCACGAACATAACTACTTGATGACAAATGATGGGATGATTTAATTGCTGATGAGGAGGATGTTATTTTTGAGTCAGTCATGCATCTACCATCCCGCAACAAACACTATGATTTGGGAACCAAGCGACAATTTAAAAAAATAAACTAAATTCAAATATTGCATACTTTTCAATTAAAGAAACGTAAATTACGTTTATGTTGTTGGAGGCATTAACAATATATTTTTGTTTGTATGCTAAGAGCATCCCAGAAGACATATTATTGAGCCCAAGTTAAAGTGGAAATTGCAGAGCTGCAAGCCCATATCACTAAGATGGAGTAGCATGATCATTGTCGTGCTTTGCAGACATAGTATATGAACCAGCGTTCGGCTGAGTATATGGAGTAGCATGGGAGGTTCACTTCATCGGGTATAACTAAAGGGAATGATGAGTGATGAAAGGTATGTTTTATTATGGTTTTTTTATGTATATATACGCTTCGAGTGGGTGAGGATCTAATTGATATATTTGATGGATTATATATTATTTTATATGGATTTTGATTTGTTTGTGGAGTTGTTGAATGCTGGTTTTGAGATGATTGTAGTTGATGTTTTCGATTATATTATGTATTTTGGATTGTTTGTGTAAGTGGGTCAAATATTGTGTTTGCCTATATATTTGGTTGCTCTTTTATATATATGCTTGAAACTAAGTTGTTACATTTATTAATGGATATATGGTGGATAAAAGGCAGCAGTATTGAAAAAAGAAAAAATATCTAGACTTACGACGACTTGTAACGGCTACCGACAGGTTTTGGTTGCCTTATTCCAATGCCTTATAATTGCCTTGGACGACAATTTGTTATTAGGTTATGCCACAAGTCCACCCTAGCCGTAGGAAACCAAGTCAAAATGTCATTATATGCATTGAAAAGATCCTGTTGTTGTCGTTGTTAGGTGTTACGAAAAGAGATTCACATTGCAATGGAATATCCAATGGTTTACTGCAACTTATGTGAAACAACCAGTCATCTAAATCAAAACGCACGCAATTTAGTAGAGATATAGTGATGCAATTTTAATAATGATTCGGCAATTCTATGGCTCATGTGCGCTTCACAATAATGCATTTTATTTATACTGTAGAGATATTATAATTACCATGATATAGATTTAAGGAAGAAAAAATTTAGAGACTAGCGGAATTTTTCAGAAAGAATCCCTTCACTGCATAAGACCCAGTTTTTATAAGTGCATAGCAAAACAGTTTGGACTGAAATTTTTCATGGAAGTCCATTACCGATATCAAAGGTTAATACTGATCACTGTCATAAAGAAATCAATATTCATCCTCGACAATGAGGAATTCGCAGCTGCGACTTCTCCTTGTTCTCCTATTTATTTCTTCTTTGGATTTTCATTGCAAGTTTGTGAGGTTGTCTAATGAAATCTTGATTAATTGTATGGTTTTTTTTATTGGATTGAAATGATTGCAAAATTTGATCGAGAAAAGGTTGTCATTTCCTAAGATAATGATTTTGATGACAAAAAATTAGGGCTTGTTATAAAATATAAATACAAACATTCTTGTCCAAGATAAATATATGTATATGCAAGATATATATAGGCTGATACTAAAGAATAAAGACTGTACAGTATAAAGACTCAAGACTGATGAATTTAAGATTGAAGAAACCAAGAATGAAGATTCATGGGTTTCAAGACTTCAAGACATTAAGTTATGAAATATAACCTAGGCCTATAATTTCAAAATAGCACCAAAATCTTGATTTCGATTTTAATTGTGGAATGAAATCCACGAACTTTTAAAAGTAGCCTATTTTAGATTTTAAACTTTTTTCCAAAACTGTCATTTAAAATCATCTCTTCTAGCTTAAATATTTTAGCCTCAAATTTAAAACTGTTTCTTAAATTCTTTAAACCTTGATTTCAATCATTTCAGGATTTAAATATTACTTTCAATTTTAAAATCTAGTTTCAAATAATTGCCTTGTGATTTCAATGTTTTAGCCTCAATCCCAAAAATTATATTTTAAGATTTTTTTTATGTATCTCTTATATTCGAATTTATAGATCTTTATATATATATATATATATATATATTATTGATGTCAAAAGTTAGTCTATTGATAGTTAACCCCCAAAGTGCTTAATCCACCCACCACTATAATTACAGAATGCAATAGAAAACAACACAGAGGACGCACATCAATTTTATAGTGGTTCGGCTTCAACCAAGCCTAGTCCACTTTATAATCTATGTTTATACCATCGATTACAGGTTACAGTTTCTTTGATTGAAAGAAAGCAGAGAAATAAGTGGCTTATACACAAAAAAATCCTTGCATTATAATTTTATTTGATCGGGGTGTATAGTAGGCTCTTTTTAAAAAGCCAACAACGAACTTTTTCAAAAGAGAAGATCCACTTTTTTTCATTTCTAGAAAGGTTTATTTATAGGCAAAAATGTGAACTGACATGTGTGCTACGTGGCAATCATCCAATCCTGGGTTGGCCACGTGTCACTCAATCCGGGATATCACTGCATGCGGAGGGCCTGGTCTCCTGCTGGGGAATAGTCTTTCACGATAATTGTGGCATACGTGGAGCTTGATATTTTTGTAAGAGCAGCAGAGTAGGTCATCTTCTCGATTATCAAGGCATACATGCACCTTGGAATCTGGAGCAAGGGAAATTAAATAGGCTCGGTTTAACCAATAAAGCAGCCTTGAGAATCAGGCTTTGTTGTGTAGCATAGGAGGCGGATCGACATAGCTAGGGTCGATCAGTTGAATCGATCGACCATATCCCTGGACTTCGATTCATACTGGAAGAAGAGTACGTATGCTTGGGAAACTCAATTTGGTTGGAGCTAAGTTTGGATCGACCGAGATTCCGATCGATCCAGAAGAGAGAGATAGTTCAATCTTTGAGTTGTGACGGCTTTTAGCAAAAAGATTGCCAACACTTTTCCCCTTAGAACACATCTTTCTTGGTAAAGAAAGGTGTATTCTAGATATTCCAGAGAATGATGCACAAGAATCCAGAAAGTCATGGCTATGTCAAACCATATTATAAGATGGCCAGAAAACCGACGATCGTCAATGATCGTATTAAGTTCGTAAGAGAAATGAGAATACCAGAAAACCAACGACCGAGCCGGAACGTATTTAGAGAACACCTGAGGGAGTAGGGTCTCGTCGAGCCAGTCCAAGTGTGAGGGTAACGTTTACTGGTATGATAATCGGGTTTTCTTGTCAAATCCTGACGAGGTAATGTAGTTCTTCAGGTATAATCCATACCTGGTGTTGGATAATGGAGTTTTGATGACAACAACCTTATTTCAGTATTAATTAATTATAAAATATATACTAACATCTCTATCTAGAATATATATACACGTATATGCAGGAGTTGTATACATGAATTAATACTAAAGACTGTATAGTTTTAGAGATTTAAGAGATTCAGAATTCAGAGAAGATTCAAGACTCATGATTAATCAAGAAATCAATAGTTCAAGATAAATATGTTAATAGAGTCTAGTTCATATGTGAGACTCTGAACAGCACTCCAGGTTCAAATTCAGATTTTGTTTTTCAAATTCTGATTTTTAATTTTCAAATTCTATTTTTCAAAATTCAGAATCTAATTTTAATTAATTTTACTATCTCACATTTGATTTTAGACTTAAGTTTCAAAGTTTATAAGTTTGTATATTTATATAGTTATATACTTTTATATTTGTATAGTTTTAAACTTTATAATTTTATAAATATGTTTATATAATTCGTATTTATGATTTCACAGGATTTTCTACTTTATAATACTCATTTGTATTATTATGTTTTAATTCAAGAATTTCCAAAATAATATGTATGTTTAAACTCTTGAAAAATAGTTAAAAAAAATTTTTTAATACATATGTCAGTATGCCATAGATTGCATATCGCAATACCAAAGAAGTGATGCAGGAAGTGCCAAAAATTGATGCTATAGGCAAAAAATGATCTGTGGCAACACTTTTTTGGGGTTGCCTTTTGCCGCGTTGCCTTAGAGCCAAAGGCAACACCTTTTGCAATCCTATGGCAACATCGGTACAGGTGTTGACACAGTTACCATTATAACAAAAGAAATACCCTTTCACAACTGCCAAAAACAGTTGTAATATGTCTAATACAGCTGGCAATGATAATAAAGTCAACCTTTTTTACAACTGTTTCTAACAGTTGTTAAAATCTGTTTTACAATTGCTAAAAGTAATTACACCTCAACTGCTATTAATCAAAGATTTCATAATATTATAATTATAACCGCTATTTCACTAACAACAAACATAATTACTCACACTAAAAAGAAAAAACCAATTCAAATTTACACCATTAGTGAATTAGTAACTTCATTATAGAAAATAGTTGAATTCATTACATATGTCAATAAAAGTACATACACTTATCGCAAAAGTTACATTTCAACCATATAACACTACACACCTTATCTGGATGATATTTCTGAGCAGCTTTATGGTACGCTTTCTTGATATCTGCAGCAGAACTTGAGACTTCGATTCCCCTAAGTACGATATCTCTTTCCAGAGTTTCTGGTTATCTTCTTCAAAGCGCCTGAATGTACTTTACATCCTCTATATCAATCCAGATATTATTTTACAGTATGCTAAGATATATAAATTACTGATAAAAAAACATGCATATTTTCAGTTACCTCATACAGATCATTTTATAAATCTTCCTTCGTTCAACCATTATTCCACTACGTCTGCCAAAAACAACTCAAAACAGAGACCAGGTTTGGTGAGCACAATATTGGAGGCACTCCTAGCAGCATCAATAGCATCATGGACTGCAATTCCAACGTGTTATATTCAAAAGACATGTTTCATACATTAAAACCACATAGATCTTTAAGTAAATACTGGAACCAACAGATCTATTCAATACCCTATTTCATGTTTAAATTCTAGCTCATATGATTATAAATAGTTCACCATTTTCAATAAAGGATACATGTAAGGAGGATTCTAGCTCATATGATTATAAATCTATCTAGATCCAACGCATTTTTATCTTAAACCAGTGCAAGGAACAGTGAAGGTCAACTACAACATTGGGATTAAGTACACATTGCTAACTTTTAATGCTCTTATAGTTTCACCAACATCAATATAATGGACTTATACCCAAAATCATGCCTGTGAACGCCAAGTAAGCACGCAAATACATGGAATAATGAATTGTTAATACTATACACAATTTGCCATTAACTCCCATGCTTTTTTAGTACATATTGGAAATGCAAAACACAATTTGTTAATACTATACACAAAATCACAATAGCAACCAACACAGCTTATGTTTAAAAGGTACTCTTTAATTATAATATGAACAAAAAACTGTTAAAGGGTAAATAGTTTTCATTTAAATAAGCTAAATACGTGAATATGTCTTGTTCACATAAAGATGCACAAACATATCTTAAACTTTTAACACAGTTCAAAATATAATTAAAGATACACAACCTGGCATACTATATTTAATCCACATTACCAATATTTTAATTTGCTCTTTTTAGCAACTTTATGTCCCTTAAGCTAATTCAACTACGACATTGTCTAATGTACTTCTGCGGTAAACTATGATGAAACATTTGAACCACCAACAATTGCAATAAAAGGCTTTTTGCTATTGTATCTCAAAATAACATTTGGCTAGTTTAGCATATTTCTTGCTCATTTACCATTCCCTATAGCTATACATTTTACTAATTAATCCTCGACACTTTATGAAACCTTTCAAACAATTTACATATGAAAAACAAACAATTTCAGTGTCTTTCTAATCATAAGATAATAATTTGTGTATCAACCATATATCTAACAAACACCTACCAAGACTAGCATATGTCAACTAAACCAGTCTATATAAAAAGCAATTAAGAAAATAACACTTGAATTATGAACCACAGACCAAAAAATTTATTATTTTGACCATAGAAAGAAGTTAATTGAATTTGAATGCCCTTCTAAAAGAAGAAGAACCACTTCTTTCATGTTTTATAATAATATAGTACTTCTATATCAACCATTTTTTTGGACAATTTTCTAAACCAATTGCCTTTTTTATAAAAATGGAGATAGTAAGACATGACGATGATGCAACATCAGCACAAAATATGGGAAAAATCTTTCAAACCGTATAACATCCAAATTATTTTTCTGGAATTCAAATAGCTAATGTGCTTAATCATTATCCAAGTAGCAATGAGATGAAAGACAAACATACCACAAAATAGATGATTACTAATGTAAAGGTCCATTTGCAAGAGATTCATTGAAATTAGAGCGGTTTATAAGAATCAAACAAGCTGTGATCCAAAATCTTGTACTTCTCATAACATGTGTTTATTCTTTGCACCTAAATTTATTTATTAATAATCTCTATTTAGTAAGTTTTGAAGACCGGAGATAATAACACGACTGAACTCCCTAGTCAATGTAAAAATTACTCAAAATTAGCAAAGAGATAGAAATGTACTGTGTATAGAAGTAGAACACAAATCCGCCACTATTGGAAACCAAAACTACCAGTAGCAACCCCGTCATCACCACAACAAAAGCATGAAACACCAAAATCCAAATTGGATTCAAGCTTATCCAACATGAGCTCCATAAATCTGAACTTTTAAGCAATCTATCTTCTTTCGATCTAAAAATAACGATCGCTGGAGTTATTATGAGCAAAGCGCAGACGAACACCTGCCAATGGATAAAAACAAGATTTTTGGAAATCAGTTGCAAATTGAACGAGATCTGAAAATGAAAAACAAGGTATTGGCGGATGAACGAAAATTAGGGATCCGATTGATTTTGGAAATGTGGAAAATTTGGGGGGGGGGGGTGAGAATGAAATGAAAACAAAAGCACTCAATGAAAACAAAAGCAGGAAAATAGAAATTGCTGAGACGCGGATTGATGTGAGATGGATGGTTGAGATTTTATTTTAACTAATGGTGTGGAACGCTGAGGTGTAATTTTTTTTTATATTTTTTTAATTAGAATATACCTATAGCTACTGCAACACAATTTGATATATATGCTAACACCTTGAAACGTGCGTTGCAATAGACTAGAATCAGCATATCTATGGTAACAATGTAGCTAGCAACACCTAGGATTTTCATTGCAGTATGCCATCTGCGGCATAGTGTTCGACATACAAAGGAGTGGATGTCAACATATAACTTTCACTTTTTCAATTTTCAAAGGAAGTGTCTTTTTACTATTTGTAACGTTCCAGAAGCATTGCAACCTTTCAAATCTTATAAATAGGGGTTGATTTCGAATTATTTAACCATTATTCTTCTCCATCTTCACCCCTTTTCAATCCCCCATTATTGTTTAATATTTTATTGATTTCTACACTTCTACTCTACCGATTTCTATTCTAAGTAAATAAAACTTCTTCTCTTCTCACTCTCTACTGATTACTCTTTGAATCAAAATGTTATTGAAGAGTTATAGGGTTGTTGTAATCATTTGGGACTGTTTGGGAAAGGGTGTGTTCCTTATAGCCCTGAAATCAAGGAAAGGAAATTGTGTTAACCTTGTAGCCGTGAAATCAAGGGTGGTGGAATCGATGTTAACCTTGTAGCCATGAAATCAAGGGGGTGGAATCTGTATAAACCTTACAGCCGTGAAATCATGGGGATTGTACTTAGATATTGATCTAGTAATAAAACTTTGTGCAATCCATCATTGCGTGGGACTGGACGTAGGAGTAATTCGAACCAGTATAAAACATGGTGTGTTCTTTCCTTTTCTGCATTTTATTTTTGTTTATTTCTATGTTTATGTTTGATTATGTGTCTGTGATCATCTCTGTGGTGTGTGATTCATATAGTATATCACATAAGTTTTATATTTTCTTAAATTTTTTGAAAACACTATTCACCCTCCCCCCTCTAATGTTTATCTTGCCTTAAGATCCACATTCCGCATTCCCTAACAATTGGTATCAGAGCAAGATTTTTCAAAAAGTTCATAATCTGATTTTTGAAAATATTAAATAGCAAGTTTTGAACACTAGTTTAAATTCATGCATTGCATTAGTATTAGATGAGTCTGCATTCAATTTTATTGAAAAATCAAGTTATCATGATATGATTTCTTGAAAAGTTTAAATTGATATATCACAGAATCATCATGATGTTATTATTTCAAAATACAATTAGTTATTTTGAAAAATCCCTTGAATCATTGAAAAGGTATGTTGTTTTACAGGAAAAGAAGTTATATTTGATGATTGTTGGCCAAATGACACCAAGATGATCATTTATCAATCAAGAAAAGAAGAGTTTATGAAGGGATATGACTTTTGGGCTTATAGTAGTTGAAGTATCCATTCATTCAAAATTCAAATTCAAATTTAAAATGTTGACGCTAAGTTGACCAGGCCATATAAAAAGGAAATCTTCTTATCTAGATGATTCAGATTCATCATCAAGCGATGAAGAGCCAGAAACTGGAAATCGAAATATATGTTTCACAGCTATTCAGAATTCAGAGAACAACGAAGAAATTGATCTAAAAACCAAGTACACCTTAATGAATTTTTAAATTTTTGGTTGTTTTGATGAATAGATGCTTTGTTTGCCTTATTTGAATTTGAAATTTAAAATTTTTAAAATTCAAATTCAAATTTTGAAATTCAAAATAATAATAAATAATGATATAATTAAATTTAAATATTTGATTAAGATTAATATTATTTCTGGAAACAAATTAAACATAAAGTATGAAAGTTTAAATAAAAAAACAAAATCAAAAAGCAACTTGTCTTTTGAAAACATACATATATCTCGACATACAAAAATCGACATGTCGACATATGTACTGATAAATTAAAATTTTGAATTTTCAAACTTCGCTCCATCTTTTCAATAGGAAAATGCCAGTTCAAACTCTAGCTATTAACTTTGTCTGTCTACTTATTTTCTTACATCTTATTTCAAAATATACATTATAAGTATATAAATTAATAAAATTATACAGACATGTTAATCTGATATACAAAGTAAATATTAATTTATTCATCTTTTATGTAAAGTACAAACATGCATAGTTTAACTTATATATTAATCATAGGATTTCATAACAATTTTGGATTACATTATTACAAATGCTATTTACTACTTAATACTTATTTTCTTATTAAGATTTATAAAAGCTTGAATATTTAACCTGATATTTTGGTATAAAAGTATTATATATATATATATATATATATATATATATATATATATGATTTTATGTCTTAAATATGTAGTTTAAATATAAGAAGATATAGTTTTATAATTTAATTTATATCCAGATTTCATAATTTTGTTATAACTGTAGATTTCTTTTTAAGTTTTAACATATAAACGACCCTTTAGAAAATTAATATATTTTGATTTCTAAAAGTTTAAATTTAAGAATTATTTGTATCAAAAGATTGATTAATATAACAAATTAACTTTTAAGTCCTTTTTAAAATTAGTTTATATGTATGTATATATATACACACACACACACAATTACGAATATATGTTTGTATAAAAATAGTTTACATTATATGATACAATTCTATATTCTCTTTAAGAAGATCATTAATTTTTACTATATTAAATAAGCACCCTATTAAAATTATATTCACATTTCTTAGAAAATTATTTTGAATACTTATTTTTTTATTACCAACTATCATGAATATATATACAAACTTTAATATTTACTATCCTTTCATTAGTATTACTAACCTAAGTCTAGAAATTATTGTATATTACCTTTTTTGATTCAAATAATTTATAATATATATATATATGTATATACATAATAGTTAGATATTACTTCAAATATCCTTTACAACAATATATATCATCATCAAACCATTATGCATATTATTATTACACATATTATTTCATATCATACCTCATTTATTATAATACATGTCAAAAATCATTCACATTACAAGCTACATATCATTCAATATATCATCTCATATTGCTGTGTGTATGACATATAGTTCATATTGCATTTTAACTAACATACTGCACACACAGCATTACATGTTAACTTGTTACACTTCACACAACTAGTATACTGTATGAGGAGTTCTTATCTAGTTAGAAATAAATAAGATTATAAATTAAATACATAACATATTTGTTTAAATTAATTGACTTGTTTGGCATGTTTGAATTAATTGACTTGTCTGATTTGTCTGATATGAATAACTTGATTGACTTGTTTGACATATAGTGATTGATAGGTGTGTTAGAAATATACTTGTGCATTTGTGGTTAATAGGAGTTTTATAGGTTTTTAGGATAAATAGAAGTTACAAGAAATGTTTGGCTTTATTTGAAATGATGTTTTATGATAATAAAACTTAAATGAGTTGATTGTTTGGATTAAATTGCTTAAATATTGACTTTTCATTACTTGACTCAATTCAAGTTGTATCATAGTTTTAAGGATATCTTATCAAAATTATTTAGATTTATAGTTTTAAGGTCTAGATTAAAGTCTTATTATAGTTTTAAGGGAATTTGATTTTAGGCTAGGTTTAGTCCTGTATTAGATTAAGGGGAAGTTTTTTAGTTTCTAGGTTTAGTTGAAGGTTCAAGAATGTTTTTGAATTGACATATATTTTGGTTCGGTTGATTTGATTTAGATTGTTTAGATTGATTGTTCAAATTGCTTGTTTGAATTACTTTTTTGGATTGTTTGTTTGGATTGATTGTAAATATTGATTGGATTGCTTAGTGTATTGTTCTTCTATTTAGTTTATTAGACTACTCATAATTTTATGGGGAGTTATAATCTTTTAGGCTGATAACCATAGATTTAAATGAATATATACGGTTATAAGGATATTATAGAATCAGGGTTAGTTATATTAGAAACATTTATAGCATACATTTAGGGGGAGTATATTTGGAAATTTTTTTCGGTAATGACAAAGGGGGAGAAATTATAAAATATAAACTTAGTTTAAGGGAGTATGTAGGATTCATAGTGAAATGGGGAGTAATCAAAGGATCAGATCAAAAAGTATTAACAGGTATAAATATTTTATAAACTAATGTTTTCATTATAAAAAAGGGGGAGACTGTTGGAGAATGGATTTTTGATGACAACAACCTTATTTCAATATTAACTGATTATAAATTATATATAAACATCTCTATCTAAAGTATATACACACACACACATATGCATGAGTTGTATATAGGAATTAATATTG
Source organism: Allium sativum (assembly GCA_030737875.1). NCBI lineage: Eukaryota > Viridiplantae > Streptophyta > Magnoliopsida > Asparagales > Amaryllidaceae > Allium > Allium sativum. The sequence goes on along the minus strand of CM060927.1, from coordinate 204,589,919 downwards.
AAGGCTGTACAGTTTTAGAGATTCAAGAGATTCAAAATTCAGAGAAGATTCAAGACTCATGAGTAATAAAGAAATCAAGAGTTCAAGATAAGTATAATAATGGAGTTTAGTTTATATGTAAGACTCTGAGTAGCACTCCAGGTTCAAATTCTTTTTTTCAAATTTTAATTTTCAAATATCAAATTCTATTTTTCGAAATTCTAATTTTAATTAGTTTTCTATCTTACCTTTGATTTTAAACTTAAGTTTCAAAGTGTATAAGTTTATAAGTTTATATATTTATATAGTTATATACTGATATACTTTTATATTTATATAGTTTTAAACTTTATAATTGTATAAATATGTTTATATAATTTATACTTATGATTTCATTTGATTTACTATTTTATAATACTCACTTATATCATTATGTTTTAATTTCCAGAAAAATATATATGTTTAAACACTTGAAAAATAGTTTAAAAAATATTTTTTAATACATATGTCGACATACAAAGGAGGGGATGTCGACATATAACTGTCACTTTTTCAATTTTCAAAGGAAGTGCCTGTTCATTATTTGTAACATTCCAGAAGCGTTGCACCCCTTCAAATATTATAAATATGGGTTGATTTCGAATTTTTTAACCATTATTCGTCTCCATCTTAACCCCTTATCATTTCTCTATTAATATTTCATATTTTATTGATTTCTACACTTCTACTACGCCAACTTCTATTCTAATTACATCAACCTTCTTCTCCTCTCACTGTCTACTCATTACTCTCTAAATTAAAGCACTATTGAAGAGTTATAGGGCTGTTGTAATCATTTGCGATTGTTTGGGAAAGGGTGTGTTCCTTGTAGCTTTGAAATTAAGGAAAGGAAACGGGGTTAACCTTGTAGCCGTGATATCAAGGGTAGTGGAATCGGTGTTAACCTTGTAGCCGTGAAATCAAGGGGATTGTACTTAGATATTGATCTACTAATAAAACTCTAGGCAATCCAGCGTTGCGTGGGACTGAAATTTGGAGTAATCCGAACCGGTATAAAATCCGGTGTGTTCTTTTCTTAATTTTATTTTTGTTTATTTTTGTGTTTGTGTTTGATTCTGTGTCTGTGATCATCTCTGTGGTGTGTGATTCATATAGTAGGTCATATAAGTTTTAGATTTTCTTAAATCTCTTGAAAACACTATTCAATCCCCCTTTAGTGTTTGTCTTGCCTTAAGATCTTCATCGCATTCCCTAACACCTGGAAATCCAAAGATAGGTATAAACCATACCGAGAGACAAAGTGTAAACTATACTCGCATTAGAAAAGAGTTAAGTATGTCACATCCTGATAGATAGGAGGTATCAACCATACCCAGAAGGTGGGATGAGCATAAACCATAATCAGGCAAAGATCGATTTATCTTGTCGAATCCTGGCAAGGTAACTTGATTTGTCAGGTATAAGCCATACCTGGGGATCAAGTATAAACCATACCCGGGTAGTGATTTGATTAGCTTTCCATATTCTGGTAAGATATCTCAACCCTTCAAGTGTAAGCCATACCTGGAAGCCTAAAGTTGGGCATAAATCATGCTCAAGGTATGATCCTTACAGAGAGATTGAGCATAGGCCGTACTCGATGTTTAGTGGTGTTTCTTTGCCAAATCTTAACAAGGTAGTTTAGTTCGTCCAAGTATAATCCACATTTGGTAGTCTAGTTTGAGTATATACTATACTTGTGTTGAAAAGAGTTTGTCACATCCTGAAAAGTAGAGTTTAGGCCTAGATATTAGTCGTACCTTAGGTTGAGGAACGATTATAAGCCATATTCTGATTTTGTTTGAGAATCGTGAAAAATCCTGACAAGATAGTTACATTGATCAAGCATAAACCAAAATAAATTCTAATTGGTTTATAGTCAACCAGAGCACGCCTTGGGATTTCATCCTAACCCGTACGTGTGTAATTGAGCCTAACCACTTCACTCATAGAGTAGTTGTACTATTGAAAATGTGGAATGCCCGAGAATTAAGGCCTAACCCCCTTGCGTGCATGAGTCAACATAGCTATTGAAGAATTCAAAACTTTAAAATTTGGTAAATTTCTTATATCCTAAGAAATGTAGCGATTCCGGACTGATCTAATCCAGACCAGTTGATGATGATTCTGAGAATGCTAGACTCGGGATCCTTCCCATTCCGAGGAGCATGGGAAACATTCTGAGAAGCATGAGAGGATAGTAGTGGCGGTGTAGAGATGCCACAGATTTCTTAACATACTCACGTAGCTCTCCATGTCTAACCCGTTCTTTGATGAGATATCGCAAGCGACTGCAGTAGTAGATCCATGACCTGCCATATCTTGAAACATGAATTGATTTCCTTATTGATGCTCTTTTTGAGTTGGCTCCCTCCTGGGAGGCTTATGGAAAGGAAAAGTTCCTCGCACGTCGAGGTATATATCCAATAGTGAGGAATTGAGCTTGGTGTATCATCCTATTTGGGATATCTTCGGAACTGCACATTCTTGTCGTTCTTTTCAAATACTTTCCCATTTCCTTTGTTTTCGTCAGCAGTGGATGGCCCTCCATCTTTCATAGTAAGTATGCCGAGATTCTCCATCTCGATATTATCATCCTCTTGTCGGAGGAACCTATTTGCCTCAGAGTAGAAATCTCTAATGTCTCCGGGACGGTCCCTCTGAAGGGATATTTTGAAGTCCGTTCTATCCAGAACACTGGCCATGGCGGCCATGAGCACCATCAATGGTTCAGGTCCATCGACCGATGCTACAGCCACGTTGACTCTTTCCAAGAAAGAGTGTAGGGTCTCGTCGGACCGCTGGTTGAACATGACGCTCTTAGCCTGAGATATGTGAACTCAGAATTGCTCAATGAAGAGAGCGACGAGAATATTCCTGCTATTGATCGATTTAGTTGGTAGATGTCGAAACCACATGGCGGCGATGTCGGTTAGGAAAAGAGGGAAGCACTTAACCATGACATTGACCGATGCCGATAGTACCTTCATATGGCTCATATAGTGCATGAGATGAATAGTAGGATCTGTCTTGCCGTTACATGGTTCCAGAAATGGAAGTTTGAAGTCAGGTGGGTTACAGGAATTCCTAGTTTCCCATGCGAATGGACTGCGGTAGACGCTATCCACATCTTGCTGTGAAATAGTGCTACGGGTAAAGAGCTAATGATACTGGAGATTTGGTTCCCATCCCCGAGAAGTCGTTACCACGAGTCCAATTCTACGTCGGTGGCTTCAGCAAGAGTCTTAGTACAGGATGGAAACATGCCTCGCGTTCTTGGGGTCAGTTTGGTATGGCCCACATGTGACGGGTGAATGTGGTCCGCTGCCTCAGTTGTTGGTTCCAGATTGCCTGGGACCCCTGAGTTGGCATGTGTGTTAGGCCAAACCACATCCACGACGGTAGGATTGGACCGTCCCAGGATAGCATTATCAGTTCAGGTTTCATTGCTACCGTCTAGGACAATATCAAAGTGGTTTGCATTAGTGTTTCCCTCCGTCGCGTTGAGAGCTAATGTGATATTGCAGTCTTGGAGAGACGGAGGGTTGTTGCCCCCAGCTAAGCTTGGATCGCCGTGCTGGCAAGGTTGAGTGGGAGGCGACATAAGTCCGGTTTGTGGTAAGATATCAGATCGAAATAAAGGTTGTTTTGAACCAGGCTCTAGTAGATGCAGAGGTTGCACCGAACGATCCGACCCAAGATACGGTCGATCAAGAAGTTGAGTAGAACTAGGACCCGGTCGTCCAGAAAGCTGGGTTGATCCAGATGGTGGCAGAGTGGTAGACCAATCTGGGGTTGGATACCTTTGGTTTGAATGTAGTTGCTGCCCCAACTTTTCTTGTTGCAGGGAGTGATAGTTGGTTGCTCAGCCTTCCTTCCATCTGAGCGAAGAAATTGCTCATCATTTCCAGTTTTTTTTTGAGGAGTTCATCTTGGTGCGCCATTCTGGCCTTGATTTCAGCAAAAACTCCCTCCATCTCGTCATAGTCAAGTATTGGGATGGTTCTTCGTGAGAGGAAACCTCCAGGCTTACCTCCGCTACTGCATCTGCTAGGCCAACGGTTTGAGCATGGCAAGATATTGCATCCTTCCGGTTCACCATTGTTTCTTCAACGAATAATTATCCAAATCCTAAAGCTTAGAAATAGAAGAAGGTTGAAGGTTCGCCCCCCTTTTTGGTGTGCCAAAGTATTGGCCTCAAAATTTGGTCTACTAATAGTCAACCCCAAAAGTGTATAATCCACACACAAATATAATCATAGAATGCAAAAGAAAACAAGTAAACTCAGAGGACACATAGCAATTTTACAGTGATTCGGCTTCAACTAAGCCTACATCCACTTTATAATCTTGGTTTATATTGTCGATTATAGGTTATAGTTGCTTTGATTGAAAGAAAGTAGAGAAAGAAGTGGTTTATACACAAAATCCTTGCGTTACAATATTGTTTCATCGGAGTGTATGGTAGGATCTTTTTAGAAAGCCAACCATGAACTTTTTCAAAATAGAAGATCCTATTTTTTTCATTTCTGGAAATTTGTATTTATAGGTAAAAATGTGGACTGACGGGTGTGCTACGTGGCAACCATCCGATCCTAGGTTAGCTACGTGTCACTCGATCCGGGATATCAGCTGCATACTGTGGGACCTGGTCTCCTAATGGGGAATAGTCCTTCTCGATAATTGTGGCATATGTGGAGCTAGAGATTTGGTGTATGAACAGTAGAGTATGTCATCTTCTCAATTATCAAGGCATACGTGGACCATGGAATCCATAGTAAAGAAATTGAATAGGCCCAGTTTGAACAATAAAGAAGCCTTGAGAACTAGGGTATGTTGTGTAGCGTAGGTGGCGGATTAACATAGTTGGGGTCGATCGACACGATCCCTAGACTTCGATTCATACTTGAAGAAGAGTACATCTACTTGGGTTACTCAATTTAGGTCGAGCAAAGTTTAGTTTAACCGAGATTCCGATCGATCCTTAGTTCAATCTTTGAGTTGTGACGCCTTTTACCAAAATGTTGGTTAATATATATATATATATTATGATTTTCAAATATTATTCTCTAAAGACTACGTAAAATATATCCCAAAAGAATTACAATTCTCAAAATTATTTCGACAAGTTTCAGAATAGGAATCATTTTAAAAACAAAATCACTTTCCAAAATATACAAAGGCAGGTTCACATCCTTCATCCCCTCATGTCGACATGACGACAATAGTTTTCGAAATCAAGTTTCAAAAGAAGTGTCTTTTTGTCATATCTCTTTGTGAGTGGACATGACTGTTAATTTCCTATAAGTACCAGATGTTTTCAACGAATTTTCAATAAAATTTTCATCCTTTCTTCACTTCTTATTCCCTAATATTATTTTTTAAACAATCTTAACAAAGCTTTGCCAAAATCCTAAGCGAATCAAACTCGGTTATCTCTAGTTCGATTCTCTATCATTCTCTCTATAAGATCTCAGTGCTAATTAGAGCTACAAGATTATTTGCAATAAGCAAGATCATATCAGATCTCTCTATCCATAAAAGCAATTTGAAATGATGTGACTATGGCCAATAAATCAGTTGGGCGTGACTGTAGCCCGATGAAATCAGTTGGGTATGATTGTAGGCCGGTAATTCAGTTGAGTCTCATTGTACTTCGAAGACATAAGGGATATATTTCATGGCCTTGAAACTGAAGGTTGTAATCTTGACACTATATTTGAAAAGAAATTTGTACAATAAATTGTGTGGGACAAGATGTACGATAACTCTGAACCCACATAACATTTCGGTGTGTTCTTTCCTTTACTGCTTTTTATTCCCTATTTTCATCTGTAACTGAATCTGTGATTGCATCTGTGTTTGCGAATTGCTACTGTTTGTGTTTAATTTCAAATTTTTTAAAAAGGATTCATATAACTCATTAAACACTTTTCATCCCCCTCTAATGTTAATCCATCCTTAAGATCGGTAATCTGCATTCCTCATATTTGATATCAGAGCATTGGTTTTCAAAGTTTTCGTAATCTGAATTTTGAAAAAAATTATATGGAAATTTTTTGTAGTTCTTTTAACACTAGTTCAAAATTATTCAAATCATTATTGTTTCATAAGTTGACATATTTTTATTATAAAGAATCAAATTATCTACTGAATTGATGTGTTATATGGTTTAACACTCATTGGACAAATGGTGCAAATAAAGAAAAACAAATGGGAACTTAATAGTGGATGTTCAAGACACATGACTAGAAAATCGGAGATACAGAAGGAAGAAGTTTATAAATATGGAGGACCGGTCAACTTTGCAGACAACAAAGGATTTGTGACTGGCATCAACAACATCGGTAAGTCTAAAACACCTACTATTTCTGATGTTTTGTTAGCTTGAAATTCAAAACACAACTTTCTTAACAAAAGTCAACCATGTGACACGGGCAACAAAATTAAATTTGAAAAGCATAAGTATCACATTGAAAATTATAACTGTTTCATTTTTAAAATATATATGACAATTTAGATAACTTTGATCTGAAGTCCAACAAAGAAATTTTTATCGAATATTCTAATAGAAGTAAAGCTCAAAGTTTTTAATTTAAGAACTAACACCATTGAGGAAACATTACATGTATTTTTGATGAAAATAAAAAAAATCAAATAAATGATGAAGATGATTTAGTACAGTAAATAATGAATAAAATAAAATAAATTGTGAAATTTTTCATCTTAATAAAAGAATCAGGTTTTAAAAGATCACTCTATAGACAATGTACTAGGAAATATTTAATGTCTAGCCAGAAATAGAAACCCATTAAACAACATGAGTAATTTAACTTTTATGTCAACTATTGAACTGAAAAATCCAAGGAAGCATCATCTGATGATTCACGAAGTATTTCCATGCAAGAATAAATAAATCAATTCACCAAAAACGATGTATGAGAACTTATTCCTAGACCCGAGGACAAAACCACAATTGAAACTAATTGGGTTTATAAAAAATAAAATGAATGAACAAGGTGAGGTTATTAGAAATAAAAATCAATTAGTCACACAAGGTTATTGTCAAGAATAAACAAACTATAACGAAATCTTTGCACCTATAGCAAGATTAGAAGCTATTAGAATTCAACTTGCTTTCGCAAACGATAACAATTTCAAAATATTTCAAATGGATGTCAAAATGTATTTTAAAATGGTTTCGTTAAAGAAGATGTTTATGTTGAACAATCCCCACATTTTTTAAATAAAAAGTTTCCAAATCGGTTTCGTTAAAGAAGATGTTTATGTTGAACAATCCCCACTTTTTTAAATAAAAAAGTTTCCAAATCGTGTTCACAAATTAGTTAAATCTTTATATGGTTTGAAACAAGCTCTTTTAAACTAGTATGTCAGGATGAGGTTCTACTTAGTACAAGCAAATATTGAAACTAGTAAAGTAGATATCAAAAATAGTGTTCCATTGGTACAGATTTTTGTGGATGATATAAATTTTTGATCAACAAACAATGACATGAACAAAAAAAATTAGAAAATGACAAAAGAGTTTAAGATAATTCGTATGGGTGAACTTACTTTCTTTTTAGGATTGCAAATAAAATAGTTAGATAGTGGTATTTTCATTAATCAAGAAAATATGCTTAGGACCTAATTAATAATTTTGATATGAAAACTGCAGTGAAAAACCTGCTCCCATGATAATCAACGAAGCCTTAAATAAAGAAGATAAGTCAAAAGATGCTAACCAAAAACTATATAAGGGAATGACTGGATTGCTACTCTATATAACAGCGAGTCGATATGACATTATCTTAGTGTCTATCTCTATGCAGGATACCAATCTTAACCGAGAGAAACTCATTTAAAAGTTGTTAGACATATTCTAAGATATGTTAGACATGCTTTAGGCTATGGCCTATTTTATCCTAAAAACAATACATCAGATTTAATCCCATATTGTGATACTGACTATGTTGGATGTAAATTAGACTGAAAATGTACAAGTAGAACTTGTCATCTTTTAGGACACTTTATGGTTTTTCGGTTTAGCAAAAAGCAAAATATTGTTTCTCTATCAACAACAAAATCATAATATACATATATATATATATGTGTGTGTGTGTGTGTGTGTGAGAGAGAGAGAGAGAGAGTAATTGTGGACGCGAAGTGTGAAGAGGGAACGGTTTCTTCTGACGAAATACCCCCAAAACCTCCTGACAACCCCATCAACGGCGCTCCAACATCGGCCACAACATGGAAAAAATCATGGGCACAGGCAGTAACAGGGGCTTCATTTCCACCAGAAGAAACGAAAGAAGAAGAACTCAATTTCATTTCCCCGCAAGATAATGGAAAGTTCTTCATTCCACAGTTGTACTCACAGATCGCAACGGATAAATGGAAGAATACGATCGTCGCTTATGTTCTCGGAAGTCGTCCCCTTTATGCACAATTTTTAGAATACGTGAAGAAGGTATGGAAATATGTGGGTTCTTTTGATGTTTACTACAGGAAAAGCGGATTTATTTTCATTCGATTTGAAAATGAGGACGATAGCATTCGAATTATAAAAATTGGTCCACACACATATAATTCAAAAATTATCGTCATGAAGAAATGGCATGAAGGAATGATTTTCACGCGTGATTTTTTCTCTTCCATACCAATATGGGTAAAACTGCTTGATTTAAATCTGGAATTGTGGAATAGAAATGCTTTAAGTAGGATTGCTTCCACGCTTGGGAGGCCAATTCGTATGGATACAACCACGGTAAAGGAGAGTCAGCTCAACTATGCCCATATATTAGTTGAAATTGAAGTGAATTTCAGTTATCCCCAAATGGTACAAGGAGTGAATTACAGCATTGAGGAGTTTGAGATTCCAGTTGTGTATGAATATAAACCTAGGCCTTGTGAGAATTGTAAAGTCTTCGGCCACCACAGTAGAAACTATAGCAGTCATATAATGAAGACATGGCAAGAGAAGAAACAGAATACAAACATTCATCAAGAAGGAAGACAAAAAATAGAGGCGAGTTCAAAAAAAGAGGACACCAACTGCTTCTCAGACTCCACTATGCAAGACAGTGTTGCCAATGAAGACATAGACAAGAAAAGAAAGTAGCTCTGTTTTGAAAAAGTGAAGCGTAATGAGAAGGCACAAATTAGTACAGAGGAAAAGGACCATGAAAAAGGGGTTTTATCCTCAAAGAGAATGTCTAAAAAAAGAGTGAGGCACCGATGGTGACGAATAGCGATATTCTATTGAGTAACCCCTTTGGCTGTCTCCACTGTGAAGACCCTACGTCATCCACTGCGACACGCAATTCCTTATGGTTGGCACAACAAAGTACAACTGCATTTGATAAAGTGATCATTGAAGATGGGAGTGGAAATTCTAGTTTGGACAAGTTTGGCACAACAGACGAATATTTCACTGATTCATATCAATAGTTTGTAGAAGAGGTAGCAGCACAAGTAGAAGAAGTACATCATGCACCTGACCAGGTCGACTTCTCTAGAATGCTATCGGCTAACCCCATACATGAGCAAAAGACGTTAAAACCGTCTACTGCTCCTCCTCCTCCTAGGAGGCAAACGAGAAGTTCCTCAACTATCTCTTGAAATAGGAGTGGAAGGGGTTAGAACTGCTGACACTTTCTAGCTCCTTACTAGTCATGCTTTTGTCCGGGGTTTGGACAGTAAGACGGCTTAAATAGGTTTATCAACAGATCTGTATTGTAGGCTTTACCTGTTTTTTAGTTTGGTGATTGCGGTGCTTGTTCATGGTTTCGTCACAATGTGCATATACACTGGTTGCGCGCATGATTTTGTTCTTGCTTTCGAGAATACCGCCAGTTAGAATTTGGAACTTGGATAATGTAGCAATTTGTGTAGCTGCTGGAGTCTTTCACGAAGGTAGAGTGCAACAGTTGAACGATGGAGATATTGGGATTTGGCACATTGGGCTTAAAATTAGTTTGATACATACAAGTGTTCTGTACACTTTCCAGGAGGACTGCAATGCTCGAAATATATAGGGACCAGTTTGGCATTGTGATCCTACTGTTTATTTTTCATATATTTCAGTGAGTAGGCTGGTTTGGTTGATAAAGGAGGATATAGGGCGTGATGATGGTTTAGTGCGGTGTACATATTTGTGTTTATAGGCCTGTTTTGTATATACGTGTGAGTTGTATTGAAACGTGTTTTTTAATAAAGAACCTATTTTCAATATATATATATATATATATATATATGATACCTTGGCTTATTCTCAAGTTATTTATATGCAACAAACTCTAAAAGAATTTGGAATAAATATATTAAAATCACTAATTATTGTAATAATACAAGTGTAAAAAAATATCCTACTAATTACACTTGAACCAAATATATCGTTACCATAAATCATTTTATTAGAGATAATATAAGTAAAGAAATTGTTTCTATTGAATTTATTAACACTGAGAATCAAATAGTTGATATTCCAACTAAATTTTTGAATCAGTTAACCTTTAGAAATTTAGAACAGAACCAGGTATTTATTATATAACTGGGATATAGGATATAGGATATAGTAATATAAATAACTAAACAATTTTTTTTTTCAAGATTTACATTGGGATGTCGACATACCCCTACCCCTTATGCTGGCATACAACGGTAAAAACTGAAAATGTGATGATGAATCTAAAATTTAAAATGATTATATATACTTATATCTCGAATTTACTTGTCTTCCACTTTATTTTTCTCTGTGATAATTTTTTGAAAACATAAATTAATGGCACCCTCTTCCATATCAAACCAAAACAAAACATTTTCCTTCCCTTTTCCCACTTCTGATCCATTCAAATAACAACACTGTCCTTAAGCGTGAAGATAAAAGAAATTTTGAAGGGTTTTCTACAAATGATGACTGAAATACAAGTCATGCAAATAAGGATGGCTAAGAAACAAGAAAAATAAGGCAAGATTCTTAGAAATAGGCAAAATTTTCTAATGGTTAATCATTCAAACTCGATCGTGATTGAAGATGACTCCTTTAATATCCAGGTTCGTTATCCACTTGAAGAAGAAGAATAGTATGTCGACTAAGACAATAAAGTTAAATGTGTTGGAGAAGTTTGTTTCGACAACAATGGTAATTTGGTCGAACAATGTGGAAACTTTTGTCTTCGTTTCCTTAATTATTCGATTCACAAGTCACCAATTGTCAAAGACTCTCATTAGTTTGTCTTTCTGTCAATAGTTCTTATATATATATATATATATATATGTGTGTGTGTGTGTATATATATTGTAAGTAAGTGCACATATGTGAATACGTATGTAATTTAATAATATATAAATTACATTTACATTTTGCTTATCACTACACCATAATGGCCATTTGGCAACCCTTTTTTTTCAATTGTCAACACTTATTTGTGTTGCCGTATAGTATCAAGAATAAGCGTTGCTATGTTAAAAATGTGTTGCTAAAAATACAAATTTATATTTTTTTTATTGCCAATGCTTATTTGGGTTGGTATGCCTAGTTCCCAGGGGCAAAAACGTAAACACCCTCTTTTATTCTGCCGAAACCCTATGCTTACCCATCCTCAAAGCTTAACAATCCCTCGGCCGCATTGATAAGAATTAGAAAGCAGAAACACGTTGATTCAAAGAAAAGCGATTTTCCTTCCACTTCGGCCATTTCCAGTTGGACGATTTGGAGATTCACGGCAAGGAAGCAGGTGATTTCCGCAATTTTTAGTGAACAAGAAAAACCCCTAAATTCCTACATTTGTTGATATTACTTTAGGGTTCGAGTGGTTACTTGAGATTTCTTTTGTTAAAGTACAATAGCTAATCTAGTATAATGTTTTTTCGTCTATTCCTTACATTTTTATGGGTATATAAAATTTAGTATTTTTATGGGAAGCTTGTGCGATGGGTTCTTTGTTTTTCCCTTTTTTATCTACATGCTCTGATCTTCGATTGGGTGAATCATTGCAAGGGGAACTGAGCATTCAAATACATGTTTAGGTCCAGCAACAGGGATTTTTTAAAGGCAAAAATCAGATTAAACATAACATTATCAGTTTTCTTTAGCTTATCAACAAAAAAATCTAATGTTTTCTCTGTTGTTGTTGAATACAATGTAATAGACCTAACTTATAATATATATGTATCCTCTTCCCCAAAAAACTAATTGTCATCGGACCCGGTTACACTGGTTTAGAAATGGGTTCGGTCTGGAAAGGACTTGGATCTGAAGTAACTGTAGTTGAGTTTGCACCTGACATCATCCGTTCCATGGATAGTGAAATGCGCAAACAGTTTCAATTCATGCTGGAAAAGCAGAAATGGAATCCATGCTAAAGACAAAAGTGGTATCAATCGACACATCTGGGTCGGGCATTAAAACACTCTAACCCGCACCCAGTGGCGACCGGACCACATTAGAGGTGGAAGTAGTCCTAGTTTCAGCAGGTAGATTGAAGATGTGATACCTGGTCCGATGCTTGCACACAAAGCAGAAGAAGGCGGAGTTGCATGTATTGAGTTCATAACGAGTAAAGAAGGGCATGTGGATTATGACATGGTACCCGAAGTTGTGTACACGCATCCTGAGGATGCTTACGTTCGGAAGATGGAAGAGCAGGTGAAGGCTATTGGGGTGAGTTATAGAGTGGGCAAGTTTCCGTTCATGGCTAATAGCAGGGCAAAGGCTATAGATGACACTAAGGGTTTGGTGAAGATGTTGGACGAGAAGGAAAGCAATTCTCCAGCGATTCATACAAAAGGATGGGATCCGAACTCGAGCTCTTAGGATTTTAACAAGGAAAAGGAACGGTAGCTTCGGGCGATTCAAAGTCGACTCTCAAACAGTCATCGGCTTGTGGTGTAGTAGCTTGATGCTTGGGGACTGGGTACAGTTTTGGAACACCCACCAGACTCGGACCAGTACAGTGCCTATAAAATGTTGAGTAGGGAATAGTCTCTAGTTCTTTTATGATTTCTTCCGAAAATGATGAGCAATACTCAATAATATTATCATCAGTTATTAATGGTTTACTGAAATGGCTTACTTCTACCATATTTTGTTTACCTGAACCCGTTCAACTGGTGTATTTTCCTTCATATGTGTGTAGATACAAACAGTTTGAACTATTCAGCCCTTAACATAACCTTCATATGTGTGTAGATACAAAGAGTCAAGTATTTGTTTCCTGTTATACTTGACTTGATTAAATATTCAATCTGGTTTCACTGTTGTCATTAGTTGAAATTATTTTTCCAACTAAACCATAACTGAATTTCCTTTTATTTTTTCAAGGTGTCACTGCAATCGGTCCAACAACTCAATGGTGTCTATCTTCTGTTAGTTCATTTGTGTTGCATATTTCAAAGTAGGTCACTCTATTTTTTGTTTCAAAGTACAAAGACAGTCATATTTTTCTTTCACCATTATATATATGCACTCTTCCTTTCTAAGCTTCAGCTGTACAATTATGATTATGATTGTGAAGACGTTATGTTTTCTGCAACTATGTCCTACAAGCCCGGCTCAGTTTATAAACAGACAATGTCCTACAAGCCTGGCTCGGTTTTTAAACCAAGCCTTAACGACTCAGTTTCAACTCGAAATTGAATTTCTCCGGCTCAGTTTCGAGTTGAAACTGAGCTGTGAAGGCTCAGTTTAAAAATAAGGATATATCATACATGTGTAATGTGTTAAATTTGGGTATATTTTGCCTTTTTAGGTTCAGAAGTTTCTGTATAAGAGTAGTTTACCTTATTTCCTTTGGGTGTATTTTCTTCTAGACAACTTATATTATTTCAGACAGTTTAGTTCCAGATTTCCAGACTTTCAAACCGTTTATTTTGCTTTTTAAGTTTACTTCCAAACTTTCAGACGGTTTAGTTCATATATTTTTTGCTAGACAACTTATATTATTCTGTTCATTTAGGGTCAATTCTCTGTGGACAAAGCTTAGTGCAACCATGCAGTTCAGCCATCAAATTTTGTATATTAGGTCTTAATAACTTGATTAGCTACTCAGTTGGTGATATTATACTTTAAATGTAAACTACTACTTATAAGTGCCTATATGTGCTTATATGTGGTTAATATAAACATGAATAGTTAGTTTCTCAACCTAGTATTCTGAAGTGATATCGTAGACACTAATCATTCTTGGCTGAGAAGCGATTCCACTTAACTTCTCAAATGATATGTTTATGTTTTTATTAACAGGCATTGAAAAAGTGTCATCTTGGAGAGGTGATACAACGTACAAAGCAGAGGTGATACAACGCACAGAGCAAAAGCTTGGCACTCCAGGTCAGTCATAAGTGTTAGCATATATCAAGTTTTTGTCTGCTATCATATGAGTCTGATTTAGTGATATATAAACTGCAATATAATAAGTAGTGCTAGAGAATGATGATAACTCGAGCGTGGAGCAGAGACAACTTTTTTTTGAAGCAACACAATTCATTTATTGATGGACTTTACTAACATATGCTATTTTGCTAATCTGGCAGGAACTTTTACAGTATCATGGGCAGAGGGTTTCAAAACTGAATGCATGTGATCATTGAGGTATGTTTTTATATTATTGTATTTGTTGTGTGTTGGCATACTAATTTATGAACATGGTTCATAACACCCTAAACATGCTGCCAGGCATTTAACTGTAACGTTTTAAAGTAGATTTTGATTGGAAAGTAATGGATAGTCGGGAAACTTTTGTGGTTTGCTATAATGTATGCCTAAAAAAGCAAACTCACGATTTAATACTGCAAATACACAAATTCAATACACTGTAAATTTATGGATCTGTCTCTCTGGAATTACTTCTTAATACAGCAAATACACAAATTCAATACACAAATAAAATTTGTTTTTCTGTTGCCAAATTGTATTTGGATCTTTAAAATTTATTGAATAATTTTTAGATCCCATTAGTTGGTCTACTGGAATTACTTTGTCGAGGTTTGCTTTTGCTATGCAACTCGATTTCGTTCAATTTGCATGGACCATGCAACAATCAATTGTGATCTAGCTTAGGAAAATTTTGAAACATTTCCCATTGGTCTTCAACACATACGAACCTGACGTTTCATGTGCAAACTTGATCTTGATAACGACACTTGATTCCTAAACTATAAAAATGAAAGAATCGACTGACTCACTCTTCTGTTGGCTTTCTTGAGAAATCGAAAGAAGGTAACATTGACTGAACTAGATCTCCTTTTCATAAATGCTTTAAATATATCTCTTATGTTGGCTTTAATTTACACTGACTGATTTAAATTAGATTTAAATTCCTATGCTGTTTTATTTGATGTGATTTAAAATTAGATTTAAATTTTGAGACTGTTGTTTATTTATTTTCTACAGATGTCCTCCTACTCAAGGCCTTCGACTGATTATTGTGACTACTTCCAACGGTATTGTCCATCAGCCTATTCAGACGATTCGGGCGATCCTACTCAAATTGTTTGCTCAGTCGAATCTCAGACACCAACTCCGTTTAGCGTGTACAAGAGAATATAGTTGAGTTTAGAAAGAGATTTGGCATTATTAAGTGTTCAGAATGATATGGCATCGCCTACCAGATTGACAACACCTACAAGATTGCCACCCCTACCAACATGCTATGTTGGAGAAGCACAATCTCGAAGGTTGCTATGCCGTTGCAACATTGAACCAATATTCAGAACATGTTATTTGAATAAAAATGTTGGTCGCCGATACTTTATTTGTGCAAACACTGGAACTGTTAGAGATTGTGGATTCATCCACTGGATTGACAAACCATTATGTGATCGTGGTGTGGAATTTTCATTGGAGGTTATTGAAGAAAACAAAAGGCTTAAAAAGGAGCTTAAGTTGCAAGATTTCATCAAGCTCAATAGACAAAAGATATGTCAAAATTGAAAGGTATGACTTTGAACTTATAACATTTACTGCTATTTGAAACTTAATTGATGTTATTTCATTAAATGCACGCAGAAAGCAGTAGAAGAAGCAGAGAAAATGAGAAAAATTGGTGGTACAAGCTATGCAAAATTTTGGATGTAAGGTTCGTTATGTAGCTGGAGTTTCGCGTTTGGTACTTGTAGACTTCAAATATGAAAAATATCTTGCGTTATGTTAATTTTGTATTGTTATTACTATGGAATAGGATATTGTATATGTATTAAATTTAGTATCTTTTATGTATTGAATTTTTTTGCTAGTTCATACTTTGTTGTTACCATAAATATGGATTTTTATTTCTTGTTGATTTGGTTACATCTTGCTATGTTGAGATAATACCATAACTGAATGAATGCATATTAAATAGAGCTTATGCTATGTTATATGCAAATATTAGCGTTGCATGTTACCAACGTTTATAAGTGTTGCGAATATAATATTGCCAACGCTTATAAGCGTTGTGAATGAATATTTGCCAACGCATATAAGCGTTGCGACTGAATATTTGCCAACGCATATAAGCGTTGGGAATGAATATTTGCCAATGCTTATATGCGTTGGTAATACATTGCCACCCCCCATAGCAACACTAATAAGTGTTGCAGAAATTGTTTGCGACAGTCATACTAGTTGGCAATCACCTGTTTTGGTGTAGTGTATTGTAGTTATTATCATATTCACAATATTAGTTTAAGGGGAAGTTATTTGGTGTTAGACCAAAAAACGGCACTAACACCCAAAAGCAGATCACAGATCACAGAAAAGCAGTACAAATGGGGAACACACGATATTTTATAGTGGTTCGGCTCAAAACAAGCCTACGTCCACTTTATAATTCCTTAAATCCTAAGAAATTACAGCTACAACGCCGTCTCACAATCCGTGAGATCCGTTTTCATACAAAATCCTCGCATTTCAGTAAAGAGGAGGAGAGAAGAGAATGATTTTATGCACGAGATCCTCGTGTTAAACTGAGTTGAGTTGGCCTTCTTTAGCACACGAAGTCCTCATGTTGTTAATGGTGGAAGCCGTGAAGAAGAAAGGCCAAAAGTCCTTTGAAATTCCTCCAAATGGTGTATTTATGGCTGTAGGAGAGCTTCTAGGAGGACCGGTTCGTGATAGGGCACGTGGCTAGCGATCCGGCAAAGTAGGAGCATGAATAGCCTTGAGAAACAGTCAAAACAAGCTGCGTAGGAGTAGGTCCAGGCGTCGGTTCGTGATAAGCCTCCACGAGCCGAGGAGGGTCGTGATGGAGTGAGTCGTGGCATAGGGGGTACCACGAGCGGGTCGTGATTGATGGGAACACCACGCGCCGGGGGGTCTTCATGAGTGGAAGGATAGGGCGATTCGATGAGGGGCAAGCAGAGTTGACGAGCCGGGTTCCTGCTCACGAGTCGAGGTGGATCCCATGATCCAAGGTGGGTCCCACGAGCCGATCCATATTCTGAACTTTCTGATGTTTCGTCACTTCATCCAAGCGATTGCTAGATTACACCAGCTTACGGAAACGGGTATAACTTCCAAACCGTAAGTCCGATTGAGCCAAACAAAAACTCAACCTGAAGCTTATTCAGGGAGCTACAGGTTTTACGGTGCAAAGCACCGTACTATGGAGCAAGCACCGTAATTGCTATTTTCGGGCCCGAAATAGGTCGTCTAATAGGAGTTTCGGGCCATTCTTTGTTTGTGATGCGATTTCGGTCAAACTGCTTCATGTCTACTGACGATGTTTTCAGTGCCTGTGCATGCGGTTATCTAGATATTTCATGTCTGACAGTTTTTGCCAAAAAGTGTGTCAACAAGTTTGCCCCCTAGAACATATCTTGCTGGTTGAAGGAAGATGTGTTCTGGATAATCCAGGAAATCTAAAAGCCATATAAATCCAACAACTCTATGACCTCGTTGGGTCTGCCAGCTACAAATATAATCCATATCTGTAAAGGGATAAAGGTAAAACAAATGTGCCAAATCCTGATAGTATTATTCAAACTTTCCGAGCATAAACCATGTTTCGACGTCTAATGAGAATTAACCATACTCACGAGACGTTTGAGTCATCCTGCCAAATCCTGGCAAGGGCTAAACTTTCTAGGCATAATCTATACCTAGAAGTTCAAACCGAGTATAATCCATACCCGATTTCCTTTGTCATATCCTGACAAGACCATTTGTCGTTCCTAAGTATAATCCATACTTAGGATTCCAAGGTGAGTATAAACCATACTCAATCCTGAAATAGGGTCATGCTTGCCACAACCTGACAAGATAGTTCATCCCTAGGCATAATCCATACCTAGAGTTCCATAATATGTATAAGCCATACTTTGTCGAGATTGAGAATCTTGCCACATCCTGACAAGATACTTAAATTCACCAAACACAATCCATGCTTGGGAAATCCT
Source organism: Allium sativum (assembly GCA_030737875.1). NCBI lineage: Eukaryota > Viridiplantae > Streptophyta > Magnoliopsida > Asparagales > Amaryllidaceae > Allium > Allium sativum. The sequence continues at coordinate 204,571,520 of CM060927.1, read as the reverse complement.
TCCTTATTCAATTCAAGATGCAAAACCAAATCAAACCCTGATTGGTTTGTCATCGAGTCCAGAGCATGCTTTGGGGCTACATCCTGACCCCGTACGTGTGCACTCCGATTCAACTAATCGGAGAACCTAATAAAGGAAAAAACAAATCTTAAAGCCTAAGAAATGCAGAAAACGAAAGCTGATCTCATCCAGATCAGTTAATGATAATCCCGCGAGAGCTCGATCCAGGACCATTCCCTCTCTGGGGCGCAGGTGTAGGCGCTGTTGGGTTTTTTACGTACTCGGGTAGCTCTCCACGTCTAACCCGTTCCTCGATCAGACCACGAAGATGTCTGCACTCATACGTGTCATGACCATCCATGTCATGAAATATGCAATGTCTTCCAGAATCACGTTCTCTTTGCGATGGCTCCCTCCTGGGAGGCTTTGGATAGGAGACAGCACCGTTTGTGTCCATGTAAATGTCAGATAGAGAAGCATTGAGCTCGGTATAATTTTCATATCTGGGCCCTCTCCGGGGCTGAGTGTTACGGTCATTCTTGGCTGCGGCTTTTCCTTTGCCATTTCCAAATCAGATGGTTCTCCGTCTTTGAGCATGTTAACATCAAGAACTTTCTTCTCGGAGGTTGCATCTTCTTCCTGCAGAAATCAATCTGCTTCAAGGTAGAATTCGCCGACATTTCGCGGTGAGTCTAGGTACAAAGATTTTTTGAATTCCGTGTTATCCAAGACACCGAGTACTACTGCCATCAGTACCATCGATAGTTCAAGGCGATCAACTGATGCTGCTGCAACGTTGATTCTTTCCAGAAGTGAACGCAGAGTTTCTCTAGGCCTCTGCTTAATTGCTGTGAGAGACATTACGTTCTTGGGTCGAGCGATGTGGACCCAAAACTGTTCAAGAAAGCGAGCTACCAACATATTCCAGCTGTTGATTGATTTAGATTCCAGCTCCCGAATCCACATAACAGCTATGTCAGTCAAGAAGAGAGGAAAGCATTTAGCCATGATGTTTTATGATGCTGATTGTACTTCCATACGCCGCTTGTAGCGCATCAGGTGCACGGTATGATCTGTCCTACCGTTGTAAGGCTCCAGTTGCAGAAGTTTGAAATCCGGGGGATTCCGAGAATTCCTGATTTCGTGAGTGAATGGATTGGATTGACGTCATCCACGACATTCTGATAAGTGCGGCCTCTCGAGAGGCATTCAATCGGTTCTGCTAATCGATTCCCTTCAAAAAGTTGCTGCAGATTGCCAAGATCCGAGCTGGTGCCCCCAACGTGGAGTGTAGGACGAGTAGGAAGCTGGTGAGCTGCTGGGAGCGAGTCGCGGAGATCGGCTCGTGAGCCCGGGTCGTGAAGGCTTGCTCATGGATCCGGGTCGTGAGGACATGCAGCTCATGAGCCAGGGTCGTGGAGATGTGCGGTTTGTGCGCTAGGGCGGTCGGTTCGTGAGGCAGGAGGGGCAAGCTGTCCGGGTCCCTGGAGTGGGTCACGAAACGGGTCTCCGTCCAGAGGTGCATCACGAGGCACTTCTGGTTCTGCGTCACGAGCCGTGCCTTGCTGAGTGGAAGCTTGTATTCTGACACCCATCCGATCCAGAGCTGAAGAAGGTTGACCAATTCCAAGAGTGAGGGGGTTGCCCCCGAGTCCATCAGTAACGTGGATCGTGCCCAATCCGATTTGGTGGAGTGGCGCTTTGGTAGCTTCGTTTCTAGTGGCTTGAACGTTGCTAGGCCTTCTATCCATATGAGCGAAGAATCTATCGATCATCTCCTGTTGCTTTGCCATCTGAGCTCTCATTTATGTGAGAACGCCGTCCATCTCGTCTCTGGTCAAGTACGCAGAAGGACCTCCATGAGAGGATGCCTCCAGGCTTCCCTCGTTCCTTGCGCCTTCAGCGTCAACATCCTCAGCATGAGTGGAAGTTCCAGTTTTCTTCCTTTTGACCATTGATCTAAAAGCCAAATAATCCAAGCTAGAAGGTGAAGTTGTCGTGTGCCCCCCTTCCTGGCGCGCCAAAATGGCACTAACACCCAAATGCAGATCACAGATCACGGAAAAGCAGTAAAAATGGGGAACACACAATATTTTATAGTGGTTCGACTCAAACCAAGCCTATGTCCACTTTATAATTCCTTAAATCCAAAGAAATTACAGCTATAATGCTGTCTCACAATCCGTGAGATCCGTTTTCATACAAAATCCTCGTATTTCAGTAAAGAAGAGGAGAGAAGAGAATGATTTTATGCACGAAATCCTCGTGTTAAACTGAGTTGAGCTGACCTTCTTTAGCACAGGAAGTCCTCGTATTGTTAATGGTGGAAGCCGTGAAGAAGAATAGCCAAAAGTCCTTTGAAAATCCTCCAAATGGTGTATTTATAGATGTGGGAGAGCTTCTGGGAGGACCGGTTCGTGACAGGGCACGTGGCTAGCGATCCGGGAAAGTAGGGGCATGAATAGCCTTGAGAACATGTCAAAACAAGCTGCGTAGGAGCAGGTCCAGGCATCGGTTCGTGATAAGCCTCTATGAGCCGAGGGAGGTCGTGATGGAGTGAGTCGTGGCATAGGGGGGGTACCACGAGCGGGTCGTGATTGATGGGAACACCACGAGCTGGGGGGTCTTCATGAGTGGAAGGAGAGGGCAATCCGATGAGGGGCGAGTAGAGTTGACGAGCCGGGTTCTTGCTCACGAGTCGAGGTGGATCCCACGAGCCAAGGTGAGTCCCATGAGCCGATCCATATTCTGAACTTTCTTGTGTTTCGTCACTTCATCCAAGCGATTGCCAAATTACACCGTTTACGGAGACGGGCATAACCTCCAAACCGTAAGTCCGATTGAGCCAAATGAAAGCTCAACCTGATGCTTATTCAGAAAGCTACAGGTTTTACGGTGCAAAGCTCAACGTAATTGCTGTTTTTGGGCCCGAAATAGGTCGTCTATTAGGAGTTTCAGGCCATTCTTTGTTTATGATGCGATTTCGGTCAAACTGCTTCATGTCTGCTGACGATGTTTTCAGTGCCTGCGTATGCTGTTATCCAGATATTTCATATGTGACAGCTTTTACCAAAAAGTGTGTCAACATTTGGTTTAGGTTAGTTTTTATTGATAAAAAGGAGGAGAATTATAAAATATGTTAGATAGACTTAGATTAAGAGGGAGTTAGTAGATTAAGGGGAGTAAGAGGGAGTCAGGAGTAGAATCACAGTTTGGTGAAGTACATTTTATAAGCATAGGCTGTCATCACAAATAGGGGAAGATGGTTAGTTCCTGAGATGATGGTTTTGATAACAACAACCTTAGAACTTATTATGAAATATAAATACAAGCATTCTTGTCGGAGATAAACATATATATATATATGTGTGTGTGTGTGTGTGTGTGTGTGTGTGTGTATGTGTGTGTGTGTGTGTGTGTGTGTGTGTGTGTGTGTGTGTGTGTGGATACACACACACACCCCAAAGAATAAAGACTATACAGTATAGAGATTCAAGACCGACGAATTCAAGATTGTTAAAAAGCAAGAATAAAGACTCTTGAGTTTCAAGACATCAAGATAAATAATAGACTCTAGATCTATAATTTCGTAATAGCACTAAAATCTTTATTATTAATTGAGGAATTGAATCCATGAACTTTTAAAAATAGCTTATTTAGATTTTTAAACTATTTTCCAAAACTATCTTTTAAAATCATCTCTTATGGTTTAAATATTTTAGCCTTAAATTTAAAACTATTTTTTAATTTATTCAAGCCTTGATTTCAAATAATTTCTTGATTTAAATATTCCTTTCAGTTTCGAAATTTGTTTATAGATCATCATCTGGTGATTTTAATGTTTTTGCCTCAATCTCAAAAATTATATTTTACGATTTTTTATATATCTGTTATATTCTGATTTATAGATCTTTATATAAAAATATTAAAAAGAATATCCTTAAAGATTATTTAAAATATACCCAAAATGATTTACACATCTTAGAGTTAATTCGATAAGTTTTAGAATATAAATTATTTTAAAAATAAAATCAATTTTCAAAATGTATATAGGGTACAAGGCACTGAGGTAGTCATAATACTAGATAATTAAGTTTCTAATTGTGTTTTGGCTATGTGATTTGATGTCTGTGTTATAGCCAGAGTTCCACATACGCTGAACCATAAAAAGTGAGCACTACCGTATGTTTTATCTCTCCATCATGGTAGAAGGTCAATATGACTCAAAATCCACCGTGTTCCCATAAGTAGTGCATGCTGAATTAGTTCCGTTTCCAAATTGGAAATCTTGCATCCCTATTGTGCATGGAAAATGCGTATAATCTGATGTGTAACCGTCCTACAAAAAGACGGGTTAACAAACGCAGCTAAGTCAAATTCGACAATCTCAGAGGCATACAGTAGTCATATATAACACTAGATAATTAAGTGTCTAATTGTATTATGGTTACATGAGTTGGTGCCTCTGCCATAGCCAGAGTTCAGCGTAATCGGCTCTGAAACATAAAAAAATATCGAAGGTCCTAGACAAATCAGAATATCTGAAAAAGTATCCAAGTATACGTCGTATGAAGTCGAATATCCTAGGCGGCCGCCTTGGTGGGCTTAGGCCAGGGCCACCCCCGATAGGCTGAACCCTAAAAAGTGAGCACTACTATGACTCAAAATCCACTGTGTATCCATAAGTAGTGACTGCTGAAGTAGTTCCGTTTCCAAATTGGAGATTGTGCATGGAAAAAGCGTATAATTAATTATATGATCATAAAGTTGCGTAGTTGTTATATTCTTTTATTTCAGGTGGTAAACTAACAAGTGTCATGAGATAAACGAAAGAGAGGGATAAATAAATATAAGAAGTGGGAAGGACTCGGTTTCATACATATATGCGGTCGTTGGTGAGTGAGCAGTGCGGTAGGAGGAGATAAGGAATGGAGACACACGGCTTCCGTTTCTACTATTAAAATGGATGACGTAAACGTAAGTGGATGTCCACCTCAGCACCTTCACAGTCGTAAGTGGGGCTCAATTGTTCTGTCTCCAATCTCCATGTACTCCGGTGTCCCTTCAATCAGATCCATGATTTCTGCTATTTTGCACTTAAACCACTGAATTATTGGGTAACTTAAACCGAAAAAGCGTAAATCAGCGGATCTAATTGAAGGGACACAGAGATACATAGAGATTGAAGACAGAAGAATTGAACCCTCGTAAGTGCATGCGGTCGTTCTATCTATAGAAGTAGACAAATCCCGATCTTTAGATACAACAGTTTTGAAATCCGATGTACGAAAAGATTTTAAACGTGAAGAAATTAGAGATACAGTGCCTGTGAGTTCTCTTCAAGTCAATTTTCCCATATTAAGTCGAGTGGCTTGTGTTCTTGACTTCTTTGAGACGTTTGCCTTGAGAACTTTTTGATAGCCCCCGAGTTGAACCATATTCTGTCAGCAATTGGACCATCGACCGTTGGGTTAGATTTGTGCCGTCATCCAAAAATATTTTAAAATGTAAAACCAAAGTTAATATTTTGAAATCAAGGTATTAATAGCAAAACCAACGTAGGTATTTGAAAAATGTAATATCAGGGTGTTTGAAATCAAAGTAAAATATGAATATTGAAATTTAGTATTTTAGAAGTAAATTTATTTTAGAGTTTTCTTTTTGAAAACAAAGGATATTTGATAACATTTCTATAAAGGAATTTGAAAACATTTTAAAATAGATTTTGAAAATAGGAATATTTGAAAAATTATTTTGTAAAATGGATAGAGAGAGATCGTATGAGTGCAACATGAGTTTTAAAATAGAATCTAAGACTCAATAATACCTTGAAATTATGAACTCTTCAAAACTCAACAGTGTTCTTTTCATTGTCTCTTGAATAACTAATTTGAATCTTCAATCTTGATACTGCATAGTCTTTTCTTTTTCTTTGGCAAGGCAAAAAAAAAAAAAATGATATTGCATAGTCTTAATTATCAATATGTGTATAATATCGTACATCATATACAATATATAAATCTGAATAATAATGTTATACACGTGTAAATATGAAATATTCATTAGATGTGGTTATCATCAAAACTATCATGCATGATACTAATAGAAATGTCCAGATAATGAAACGGTAGGAAATGAGATTACGAGTATGGGTTCATTAGAGTATGTTGGGCATGGGCTTTGCTTTTTTCTTTCTTTTCTTTACTTAATGAAAAGCATTAAGCTAAAAGAAAATCCATTAGTTTTACAAGTTATTTTCCAATAACTTAACAATGCATATATCACCAATAATTTTCCTTAATTTTATTTATTTGGTTAATCAATTATTTGATTTAAATCATTTATTTTTACAATTCCAAAACTATATTTATAAGCTTATGCTTTTCAATTAAAATATTATTTTTAATTTCAATATTAATACCATATTTCTAGTGACTTAATTCGAATACCAAATTAATTAATTCATTAACATTATTTTAATATTAGTTAAACGTTTATCAAAACTAGGTTATGATAATTCTTGCAAATTAAGTTGTAACCCCCTGCACTTTTCTAAACCTAAATTTTGACAAAAATTGAAACTCATGCTCACCCAAGCATGGATCGCGTAAATTTAGTACCTACAAGTAATGAGCATGAGTATAATTACTGTCAAATAAAACTAAATTCACAATTGTGAGCCAGACAGGGTAATAAGCATCGACCATAACAACTACATTAAGGAATCACCCAATTTAAGGTATCAGATTCACTACTAGGGTACCAGGTTTATACGATCCACGCTTGAATGGGTTTGACTTTCGTTTTTTCTCGAATTTCTAGCTTAGAAAAGTGCGATCTTTAAACAATTTGGAATTTTGATACTTGAACATTTAAAAGAATTTAAATATTAAAGTGAATTAATTTGAATTTTAACGTGTGGAATTAAATTATACGATGATTTGAATATTGAATGAACTCGAAATTCTGAATCTTAAGATCTAACATGAAATTTAATTGATTTGAATTTGAATTATAATTTTAATTGAATCAGAATGATAAAACGAAATTATTATCCGTCGAATTTGAGTGTTTAGAGATCGATTTATACTTGCTTGATTTCGCTAACATGTGAAAATAATTATTTCGCAAACGATATCGGAATTCGAAAAAACCTATTTTATTGGATCTAGAATGGTTAATTATTACAAGATTCCAAATTTCGTTTCGATCGGACTTGTTGTAAGATTGGGCGCGATATAAACGCGTATCAACAAATTATAAGATTACAATATGATTTCAAAAGCTAGATTTTGCAAATGATCGAATTAGCCTTTGAAACTAGTTCAACTGTATTTGAAATGTGAGTTATTAGCAATGAACGACATGTAGCACATCTCTTTTCATGTTCTGTACTTTTCAGACACAATGAATAATGTTTTAGAAAAGGATAAAAATAGAAGTCAACTCCTTCATTTGCTAAACCCAAACCGTCACAACATTTTAATGGTCGAAAAAGGCTTATTCAATCCATCCACAATTGGACAAAGTTGTCAATTAGAAAGTTTCTCGTGTTGATGAGCGGAGTTCATCCACAGTCGGTGCTCGACCATCGGACGCCGGAGTTGGTCGAAAAACTCCCAAAATAGTAAATCGGGTCACTTCTGTTCTTTTGGCCATAAATCGCCAATGACGATTTTTCAGATAATGACCTCTGAAATATAAAGAGGCGCAAGAGACATGGATCTTAATCCATGGTGGTGCAGAGGTGTTTGGTAGACCGGGGTGCCGGTATTTACAGATGGACGATGGACGTTCAATTCAACTTCCACGACGAATGGCAGTGAACTGGAGGGCCGAGCTTCTGGCTTGGGTCGGCTTGGACAAACGGAGCTGGTAGGGTGTCACACTGGTGGTTCGGTACTCTCTGGAGGCAGCAATGTGGAAATGCAAATGGTGAAGGTGTCATATTCGATTTCGAACCTGGAATGAACTTTGAGGTGGGTGGTTTATCAACATTAGTGAGGGTATTAGAGACAAATTATGTCATTAGTAAACTAACCATTTTTTTAATCCATGTATAATGTTATAACATGCGTACTTTTTCATACAAGGTTGGATTTGTGTGAAACAAATTTCGTTAGTTTCTTATTCACGGGTCCTATTCATACGAATTCGACTGGTCTTATTTGGAGGCATTTGGATTTTTATTTAATTTCAAACACTTGTTTTAAATTAGATAAAACAATGTGATAACGTTGATTACTCGATGGTAGTTAAACCTCTTACTTTCTAGGATACTGGTATACCATATGCTAAATACCCATTAGTGAATTGATTTTTATTTGCATGGTGTATTTGATTGGATGTTTGCATAATTTATTGCTTAGTTAGTTAAGGATAACCCTTGACACTGCCTCCTTTCAAGCAGAATATTCATCTTATATGAATTAGATTTTATTACCTAGTTATTACGCATATATGTGATGATATATGAGTTGTGATGCAAGAGGACAGGTTGGAGAGATTCAACAGGATTCCTTGATGTTTAAGATGTTATTCGCTTTCATTGAAGTATCACTAAAACCGACGGTGTTTGCTAAATAAAATTCGTCATTGCTATGTTATTAATCAATAAACAGTATTTGTCAAGATATCAATGACAGATGGCCTAAATTCAACATTCTGAATGTGATCGTCCACCATAAGGCAAAATTTCGCAGTTTTAGAGTTATAAACCATTTTATAACCAAAACAAGTTTACGAATTGATTTTATATAATATTTTATGAAAAAGGTTTTTATAAATGAATTAAGATTCTATAACTGGATTTTATAATATGATTTTATTAAATATTTTATAACGAATCCCTATTTTATGAAAAAAGTTTTATAAGTAACATTTTCAAGTGTTGAAACTTAGCTAAGTTTTAAGATTAAGTTTTATAAAACTATAAATGAAGATTCATAAGTGAATAAGTTTTATAATTGATTTATAACTGTTTTGAAATAGGATTACAAATTGAATTAGCGAACTTGTAAAATGACTTATAAATGGATTTCATAACTTAAGATAGAATTTTATTAAAGTTCAAAGAATTGAAATGAAGCTTCTAACTGAATGGTTTTACAAGCTAAGTTCCAAATGATTTGATTTATAATCAAATAAGATTTAAAATGAAGATTTAAGTATTCCTAAACTTAAAATAAAAAATGGAACATTCATAATATTCAGATTTGTCTTATAATGAATTTCGAATATGGAACTTGTATTGTTGTACTAATTTAGAAGGTGTTATCACCGTTATTCGACGAACAATATAAGTGAACTTCGGAGATTAGGATTGAGTATCATCATTATTCTAGTTTTTCTTATTGCTCGTACACAATACAAACAATTTTGAGTTTTATAAAAAATGATGTACACTAGGACATTGTTTTGACCCATCTATCATTTATGACTATACTTATACCGTTAGGTTGACTATAGATATGTTTTCTAAGTATGAAAACTACGATTTTAGAATATGCTTATTGTTATGTTATTAAGGTTAGAACAAAGCCTCATTTTCCTTCTGCATAGGACACACACGTATGATTTGGCACACACATTCTTGTAATAAAAGGAATATCTGATGTTACATGCCTATCAACTCATATTTGTACTTCACTCCTTTAATTTATTCCGTAATGTGGGATTGTTTATTCAAACTGTCATTCCTACCTTAATAACATGCGAGATGATCGTAATAGTCCCCCCTTGACTCGCATTCCAGGAGAATCTGGTGAGAGCACTGCCTTGCCAACATGGCCCAGTCTATAACCTTCGACTCTGATACCACTGTTATGTAATGACAGTCGGGACAAAACCCCCTCCTTCCAGCATAGGACACACACATATGATTTGGCACACACATTGGTACAATAAAAGGAATCCCTGTTGTTACATGCCTGCCAGTTCATATTTGTACTCGATTCCTTCAATTTATTCTGTGATGCGGGACTATTTATTCAAATCGCCATTCCTTCCTTAACAACATGCGAGACAATCCTAACACTTATTCTATTGAGATAAGTGTATGGATATGATTTACAAGCTGAAAATGAAGAGATTTGTGAATACGCTTATTCTGATGAAATAAGTATATGAAATTGATTTTTAAGAATTGATGGAATAATTTTAAGAATGGTTTATGAATATTGTTGATGGTTAAAGAACCGACCATCACCTAAATTCCCATTTTGAATTAAAATGTCTTGATTCGAGGAACCGGGATCGAAATGGATCTGAAACCACTTCGAACTGGCTTCTCGTTCGAAACTTATATGTTGGTATCCTAATGACTATGAATATGATGTGAAGGTGTGGGCCTTCAAAATGTAAAGGACCGCATGTTGATGTCCTATCTTGCTACCAGAGTTATATTTATTATATTTGCAGTATTGATCCTTACGTTCTGGATATCTTCACGTATGAGGTTTTCTTGTTACTAATTCTAAGGGAGATTCCCGATAGAATGTGGAAAAGAATTCCTTCAGTCTGTCCTGTACTAAGACAACTTGTATGGATAAATGTCTGACATTGCATTCTTAAATCATGTACATTGATCGTTACAAACGTGCATCCATTTGGTAAAATAGAAGACAACTTCTTTTAGCTTAACATTATAACAACCCACATTTTATGTATCGGAGGATCGTAAAATATTTTTATTTAATTCCCTGAGGGTTGGATCATTATCATATTTTGATATGTTGTTTATACGGATGTTAGCATGTTCATAACTTTTACTAATTTTATTTATGACTATTTTTCCCCTACCAATTTTGAACACAGAATAACTTTTGGCTGGGATCGAATCAGTTCTAAGATCGATTTCATTGGAAAGGAAATGGTGTTGCCAATTCCGTAGAGTGGTCGCATTAAAGATTTGGTTCAGCGGTTTGGGAGGAATCGCTGTTTTAGTGTTACTCATGTTTCTGTTCAGGTTTTCAGCCATTGATGGGCTAATTTGAAGAGGCCCATTAGTGGGCTGATGGGAGGCTATAAATAGGGGGTTGGAGGCATGGAAAATAGTTTACTTTCTTCATTCTCTCATTTTGTAGAGCTCATGTTCCTCCTTGCTCAGTCAGATACACCTTTCCACAATTAAAATCTAGACCTAAGGAAGAAGATTGAAGATCTACATAAATCAAAGCTAGGAGATTTCATCAAATCAAGAGGTTTGGAGGTTGTTCTTCGCCGTTTGGATTCGTGATTCATAGTTTTTAAGCTAGATCGAAGGTTTAATGAGTGATAAACATCTCTCACATGGATTCAATCAAGTATATGGGTTGTTTGGTCGAAATTTCATCATTTTAAGTCGTTTTCACCTAGATCTACATCATAGTGAGTATATTTTCTTTTGAATCACCATATGATCTAATATAGAAACCTAAAACCGGTAATTCTTATGTTAATTGATTTTTTATGCAAGTTAGATCCATCGTTTTGTTTATTCACTCATTTGTCAGGATTTTTATATGATTATCGATGAATAATTGTCATTTTGATGTTGTTAATGATTTCATAAAGTGTTTATGGTTGAATTAGATGACTTGAATGAATTGGTCATATCGATGTTGTCGTTTGGTGATGATTTGGTCAAGATTGGAGTTATTTTGGTCAGATCTGGAGTCGGGTCGTTTTCATAGGTTAAGTCGTGTGTCTTGTTCCCCAAGAAATGGGCAGTTTGATGGACTGGACAGTTTGATGGACTAGGCAGTTTGATGGATTGGACGGTTTGATAGACTGGACAGTTTGATGGACCGGGCAAAGTTCTGGAGCATAGACCTGGCAAAATTCTGGAGCATGGACCGAGCAGGAATTCTGGAGCATGGACCTAGTAGAAATTCTGAAGCATGGATTGTTCGGCCTGAAATTGAGACAAGGGAATGAGCTTTAGGTCATTGGAAACCAGATCATTGAGCATGGTTCGTCCCGTATAGAATATGCAAGGGGTAATGCAAGGTCGGGTCGTGGTTTTCAGGTCGTTCATGCCTTAGGTCACTGGAAGCTTGGATCGGCCATTTTTGTACTAATGGGTAGGGTGTAAACGGGTCGGACTGGACCGGACGAAGGTGTGTCCAAGCTCTGTCCTATAAGAACTCGTACGGAGACGGACCGGACATCATATAGCCTCGGACCGAGCCAGACAACGGGCTGTCCTATCCGATATGGCCTTGGATAATAGAAAAACATCGAACATTTCAGATCAGATTGAACACTAGTGTCTCCAAGCTCTGTCCTATAAGAGAATCGGATGGACACGGACCGGACACCTTATAGCTTTGGACCGAGCCAAACAACGAACTGTCATGTCCGATATACAGCCATATTGATGGGTTGATGAGTGTGTAACGACCCAGTCAGGTCATGGATGTGCAACGACCTGGTCAGGTCGATGAAGTGAAACGACTTAGTTAGGCCATTGCGTATGCATGGTAAAGCGGAAATGCAGACAGGTCTTTAGCGATCTGGGGAGCTTGATGGATCATGAGTCTGCTGGAATAACCCAGTGGGTTAGGTCGTAAGTCAGGGGTTGGTTGCGACCAAGGAAGGAACGACCTGAGTTTTATGAACCTTGTATTGATGATTTTTGGTTCAATGATGATGTGGCTTCGAAGTATATTCAAGTGTGAATGTTCGAAGTATTGTGATGTGTTTGTTGATTGTTGTAATGCAACGAATGTGAAGACAACTCAAGGTGATGAGTTCGTGGATAATGGTTGCTCGAGAAGAGGCTTGAGGATATGAACAGTCATCGGGTTGGGTCACTAGGGATATCGAAGGCCTAGGAATTATCGTTGTCATAAATTCTAGCGGACTAAAAGTAGAGGTATAACAGCACGCCTAAAAGGAAGTGACTGGTCGAGTACCCTGGGAAGCTCGATGGGACCAGAAAAGTTTCATCGTATGGCGTATGGAGTTTTGTTTTGGGTTTACCATTAGCCCTTGACAGTTGCTGGCAAGGTGTTTAGTCGGTCATACGATTAACAATGGTTTCAAAGCAGGATTGGCGGTGATAGCCAGAGTCATGAGTGATATCTGTTTTGTTTGTATCGTCTTGTGTAGATTATCTGATGTTGAAGGAGTTATCTCTTGGGTGCTTGTCTGGTTTGGTTTAGGCCTTCGTGGCTTGTGCTTGGTGGATGTCGAGATCGATTAGGATGGTCTACGCCTTATAACTGTTTGCCATGAATGTACTATTGTTTCTAAATGTTTGTTTGTAAAGGCTATCACCGTCGGCTGTGGGGAAGACAGGTTTGGGTTCTTCTCTGGTGTTTGGTAGATTGGTTATTTAATCTACTTGTTTTCATATACTTTATTGATGATGTTAGATAGCTGTTTTATCACTCATTAAGACTATTGTCTGACTTAAGGTTTTATGTCCCTCTTATTACCTTGGGTTGTTCATCCATGGTATTATGGATGGGCAGACTAGGTGGCAGGTGATTAATGAGGACGATGTTGTTGTGCAATGGCAAGCAGGAGGCTGGCGTATTATTTTGCTACTATTTAGTATTTATGTTTCCGTTATTTGGTGAGTGTTGTAGTGAGGACAATTTGTACAGACACTAATGTCGTAATCCAAAAATATATGGATATTCTTTCTAGTTGCTATGAAAGTCTCAAGTTTCTGCTTAAATATGTTTCTCTATTGTTGCCTATTATATATGTTCTATTATATTTTATCCTTGCATTTTGAGTTATATGGAAGGTTCTGCATGGTTTTCTTACCTTGATGATCGTCCATTACTGCCTGGCACTCCTTTTAGTGAATTATTCCTCTTGTTTAGTGCAGGAGTTATAGGCGATTGTCACATTTGGTATCAGAGACAGGTTATCGGTTTTAGCCAAAGTTCATGGATGTAGTAACATATGAGTGACGTACTTGTAGATTTCTGATGGATGCATACTATATATATTAGTGTATATAGTAATAGCGCTTGAACTCTATAGCAGGTTTTCTCGTAAGTGGTTGATCATTATATATTGTAGATTCAGAATGAGTTGTCAACCATCGAGACACACTGCTAAGGAAATACTGTTTCTTGAGGGGGGAAATGGCGGTATACCAGACTACCCAGATATGTTCGAGTCCATGATGACAGTGATTATAAGGACGACTCTCGGTCCAGATACAGTTGTGGTAGATGTAAGGGTTCATGTGCAGGTACCTAGTGCTTTGGATTTCGCGAATTGTGCAAAGACTTCACATCTCTGGGAGGAAAAACGTTCAAGGGCACAGAGCTGACTGAAGAGGTTCAGAGGTGGTTGGATGCTTGTGTATGGATTTTTGGAGACATGGGTATAGATGATGCAACAAAGAGGAAGCTTGCATTGAGACAATTGCTTGGCAGACCCATGAATTGGTGGAACTCTGTAACTTTGGAGACCCCGGAAGATGAGATCACACGAGATCAGTTCCAAGACAAGTTTGAGACGAAGTATGTAGTGTCCCGAAATTCCGGTACCATTTGAGTTGACCAAATAACACAAGTCCAACCCAAGTTGCAGTGGAAACCAGAAAACTAATAGAAAGAAAACATAGGGTGAGAATAGATAAGATAGAAAGTTAGAATGGAAGAAGAAGAACATACAACATCAGAGTAACACGAATCTCACAGTGGAACGAACAACATATAGTAGATAACATATCCTTGAAATAAAATCAGTATATGTATACTGTAACATTATCAGAGTACAACACTTACAACAGAGCGGAATAAACAATAGCTATATAATCCTGAAGCCTCCTGCTCCAAGCTCTCCAAGTATATCTGTAAAACCTGACTACTTGACTGCCAGTACAAATTTGGGCACCCAAGAGTTTAAGGTAAAACAAAACAAAATAAACTCCGGGTCAGTCATGGGACTAGTGTGAGTAAAACAAGTTAAAACAGTTTGAGCAATTAAACGATATCTCGTAAGACCACGCCGTGTAACGTAACGGGGTTTTCCCTTATGAGAATCCAAAACATTTGATTTAACTTTCAAAATCCTTTTGAAAGAAACAATAAACTTTATACCAAAACTCTTTTGATATTATGATAGTGTATATCAACCACAATATAATAATCATCGAGCAGAAATGCTTTCATCTCACGTTCTACGTATATATATACAATCAAAACCGCGAGCACTTATTGGAAAATGGATTACCAACTATGACAAGGTATGGAACCACCTTCCGATAGTGTACCCCCAGAGAGGAATGCACTGGGTTCAACAAGAACATCTTACAACCCGACCACACATGACCGACCACTCATTTCACTTGAGTGTATCGAATGTATATCACCAACGGTTGGGATCAACAACCGTTTTCCCAAATGGGACAACATCTAATAGATTAAAGAATGAAATGAATATCTATAGATAGATGATAATACACCCTAATTGGCAGCCAAGCACTTAGCCATGCTGCCTTCCCGATTTTTGTCATTTCCCGGTTGTGAAGCTAGAGGCCACGCTTATTTCTGATAGATAACACATCTATTCACTTTGAATGTCACATCATCATACCCGCCAAATCACAAATTGATTTCCCCAATAATACAACGGGTATACAACTAAGAGAAACGAATTCCTCCGCCACTAAACGTATGTACGTTTGAAGAGATCAACTTACGAGATCAATAAAATATACTTTGTCAGACATTCTTCAATATAGGTCGTCCTGGGACTGGACAAACCGAAGGCACTATTCTGTAAACAGGACAGCCCTTGCATAACTCCGTCTTCAATTATCTTCATCATATTTGATCGCAACACTAATGCCCATACAGAGTGGTTTTCAGATAATGAATCTGACCCCGGTCTCTCCATATTGACAACGGAAAAATGGACAAAAACTTCGATTGTCGGTGAGTTAACTATCAAACAAAAACATGTGTGCAAACAACGGTCGTATTTCCAAATGGAAACCTTACCAATCAATCATCAATCAACTTTTCTCTTTTAAATTAATTTATCATTAACTTATTCAGTTACCCATTTCCATATCTCCATAAATTCTTATTTTCTAAATTTAGAAAATATACATATTAACTATTGGAAAACATTTCCATTTCTTATTTCACGTATCACCGTCATTCTAGTATTCTTTATCATCAAACATTTCATTTCCTTGGATTAGAAAATATCTCTGATTATATTTGGAAAATGTTTCCAAAACTCATTCATTGGATTTAAACAGATGTTTAAACAAAACATCGCTATGCCAACTTGAACCATTAACACTTATTAACTAAATTCAATTAACTCCTTCACTATCAAACCTTAACCATTCCTTAGTTAAAAACGAAGTCAATCAAGTTGGGGTATAATTACCTCTCAGACCTTAACTGAACAACATTTCTAACCTCGATATAGACAAAGTTCACCCTTTAAATCTTTAACAAACTTCCTTACGTAACTCTCGGATTCTATTTACGAATCCACTTCTTTATTAAAAAACATTATTTATAACTATAGCGTTATAATCCCTACTTCTGAAATATCTAACTCCAAAATACAACTCGATTAAATTAAATCAATTAACCCTAACTCCATTAATTTTAACTCGATTAACATTAATTCATTTACTCCAATCACTTAACTCCTTTCGAATAAACTTTATTCGATTAACTCCTTTCGAATAAACTATATTCGGTAACTCATTTAACTCTATTCGAATAAACTATGTTCGAATAACTTCTTTAACTCTATTCGAATAAACTAGATTCGATTAACTCCTTTAACTCTATTCGAATAAACTATATTCGATTAACTCATTTAACTCTATTTGAATAAACTATATTCGATTAACTCCTTTAGTTCTATTCGAATAAACTATATTTGATTAACTTCTATTCGATTAACTAATATTCAACTAACTCTTATCCGAATAACTAATATTCGATTAACTTTCTTCGAATAACTAATATTCGATTAACTCTCTTTCGAATAACCAATATTCGATAACTCTCTTTCGAATAACCAATATTCGATGACTCTCTTTCGAATAACCAATATTCGATGACTTTCTTTCGAATAACCATTATTCGATGACTCTTTTCGAATAACCAATATTCGATAACTCTTTTCGAATAACCAATATTCGATAAATCTTTTCGAATAACCAATATTCAATAACTCTTTTCGAATAACCAATGTTCGATAACTCTTTTCGAATAATCAATATTCAACAACTCTTTTCGAATAACCAATATTCAACAACTCTTTTCGAATAACCAATATTCGATAACTCTTTTCGAATAACCAATATTCGATAACTCTTTTCGAATAACCAATATTCGATAACTCTTTCCGAATAACCAATATTCGATAACTCTTTTCGAATAAACTATATTCGATTAATTCTTTTTTAATTAGCTCTATTCGATTTACTCTAATCGATTAACTCTACCAATTAACTCTATTTGATTAATTCTAATTCGATCAACTCTATTCAATTAACTCAATTCAATTAACTCTATTCAATAACTCTAATTGATTTACTCTATTCGATTAACTCTAATTGACTAACACTATTCGATTAACTCTAATCGATAACTCTATTCAATTAACTCTATTCAATTAACTCTGTCCTTTAAGTCTAATCGATAACTCTTTTATATCTCGTTAATTCCCTTTTATAATCCTATTTATTTTCCAAATAAATATTCCGTTTTAATTTCATTTATTTAACCAAAAAATATTTCCTTTTCAATTCCTTTTCAATTCTATTTGTAAATGTTTTACAAATATTTTCTTTTCAATTCTATTTGTAAATGTTTTACAAATATTTCCATTTCAATTCTATTTGTAAATGTTTTAAAATATTTCCTTTTCAAATCTATATGTAAACGTTTTACAAATATTTCCTTTTATAATTCTCTATATTTATTTTCTAAATAATTATTCCTTTTTATCTTTCTATTTATTTTTCCAATATATATCTCTTTTCTCTTCTATTTGTCCAACAAATATTTCCTTTTCAATTCTATTTATATAACAAATAAATATTTCCTTTTTCTTGTAATCTCCTTAGATTTTATAATCGTTTTCTTTTATAAAATCCTTTTCCTTTTATATATAAAATCGATTGATTTTATATAAATAATTTATTTTCAAAATAAACTTTGAAAATCTTTTTTTCTACATCTCAGTATTTCTTACGGTATTTAAAGTACCAGATAACAATGATCGATATCATTCAAACACACATAATCAACAACAGATTATATATCACATCATATATTGCAATATATATAAAATAGTAAAATAAATGTTGAGGAATCCAGTAGATTCCTCCGACCTGTTTCCCTGCATCCACAGATGTTACACAATATAATTCACATCGATGTCACTTCAGTATGAAATATTCTGATAAACAGAATCAATATCTAGTTAACGATTTATATATATATACCGTTATCTAAAATTTTAACCAATCATTCAGCAATTCAATCAAACAGTCAGCACACAACAATCATCATCATTTATCAGTTCTAAATATACATTATAAAAATATGAACTGATAGAGTTGGTGAGTTTTACTCATATTAACGGTTTATCGTTAAATAACGATAATCGGTTGTTGATTCAGATCAAACAATTTATTTTGCTATAAATTGTAACGAGATCCGATTCACTCCCACTCAGTTCCATGCCATAGCGTTGTCCATACGATCCCAACGGATCTGACCGTTCGAAATTCTGATAATATATGACGAAGATATTCATTTTACAATTTCATATCTTCTATTTACATTAATTTAAACATTAATTTATTTTGAGTTGGGCTTTTACCAAGAATCGGCCCATTGCCAAACACAACCGCGAATACCCTTCTTCCCCGATACCTGCCTGCCACCTTTACCTCACTATTCTGCCTTCTTTCTCCGATCCAAACTCCACTCACACATCATGATTTTCCAAACCAAGCTCACCATTCAACTCTCCATCATCTCCTCTCCAATCTCGTACCACAAATATACAATTCGCACCCCTTGCAATTTTCGTCGTTCAGCTCCTTGTGCGAGCTACAGGAGTGCGTGCGACATCAATGCTAACTGAACCCATCCATACTTCTCACACTGGTGCTAAATCACTCAACAAGACCAAATACAACATCGAAACCAAACACCGAAGCATCAATCTCCCCTTACTTTAAACCCTAGCTCGCGATTGATTTTTTTCAGCCAACAAAGATGATGTGGTCTCAGCGACAAGCATACAAGAATGTAGAGGGTACTCTCACGATTCCAAATATATAAATCACGAGATTTATAGAACTTTCTACCATTTTACTTTGATTTTTGAAGATGGAGATTTTACTTTGAAGAAAGAAAAGGAAGCGGCGCCTTTTTCTATTGACCGAAGAAGTGATTTAGGTTTAGAGGATGTTGGGGTGTTTATATAGGATGGATTTAGCTTCTTAAGGAAGCCTCCTTTATTTTTATTTTATTATAGCGATGTTCGTATTCATCATTAAAAATCCATACGATCACACACAATACCCAAAAATTACGAAAATGGACATGCAACTACAGTTTGACATTACGAACCCAACGAAACTGGTTTCGTCGAATTCCGAGTTAGTTTGCTCACACAGCGTATTTTTAACCGTCAAAATACTGACTATTTTTCACGTTAATAATCCGTACGGCCACACACTGACTCCAAAAATCACGAAAATTGGAATCTAGCAATAATTTAATATTGCGGATCCAACAAATTTAGTTTCGTCGAAAACGGAGGTAATTTGCAAAACTGGCTATTTTTAAAGTTCTAAATAAACCCTTTTAAATATAAAATATATTTAGAAATAATTAAATTAAATATAAATAAATATATATTATCGTATATGTATTCACATAGAATATCGTATAGCTCCAATTGGATTTATAACTCGATATTCAAATCCCGGTTGAATCGATATTCAGTTTATATTGAAAAATCCATTTATAATATAAACAAATCGCTATAAGTTAAAAAGGAATTCCATAGCGACTTTTCGAAAATTTGATTTGGACATAAATCAAAATCTAAAAAATGAAAGCCCGATTTTTCTCTTCCATTAGAAATATATACTTCACCAGCTCCAAACGTTTCTTGTTTCACATAAATTCGATTTTAAAATGGATCCTGTATATTCAGTTGAAGTTCAAATCGCCAAATAACGAACTGCCGTGCCATTTCAGGCTCGATTTTAATTATAATATAATTATACGTTCAAACTTCTTTTAAATAATATATTCGTGAATATAATTCAACTCTAAACTGAATTATACCTTATATATAATCCAATTCACACTGTATTGTGAATTCCACTAGTTTTGGTTATTTCTGAATTAAATATATTATTCTATTATTTATATTAATTAAATAATCCGTATAATTTAATAATACGACCTTTTAAATTTCTAAATCACTATTTAAATAATTAAATATATTAATTATAATACCGTAGAAATACGGGTCGTTACATTCTTTCCCCCTTAAAATAATTTTGTCCTCGAAATTGCTAAGGTAGAAAACAAACCCTACTAACTGATTAGAACTTATTTGTTCATTTCTTAACTTCAGTTTCAACTAAACCAATTAATTTCGATATAAAATATTAATTCATTTCTATTAACGAAAATTTTCTAACACCCGAAATTTTCAAAAAATTTCGCTAGCACCTCGTTTGTACTGGTCAATCGTTACAACTACAACTCGCCTCTCTGGGCCTTCTCCAACACAAAATAAAATCGAACAGCTAGGAGGCTTGCCAATTCGTCTCATATAATCTCATACCCAATTTGAATATAAACTTGTACCGTTTTGTCGGGCATATCATTACATCATTTCCATGTGCTTCCAATTCAGAATATACCTATGTCATCCCAAAAAAATTCCAATCAGTTTTATCCTCGAACCCGAACATTCATTTATATCCAAATTGAATTTCATTTCAAACTCGAGTTCCATTCTCGATACCAAACTCTCAACTTATCAACTAAATTCCATTACAGATTATTCTCTGATCAATTCCAGTTTTATTCAACTTAGTTCAGGTTATATTCTAGTTTATGTATTTACATTTACCATCCCATTCCATTTAACTCCATAAATTAAATTTAAATTTTCGAATTTAAATTCCTGGGTTTTATTTCAATTCTCTTTTGAAATCGTAATAACAATCCAAAACATTTGAATTTCATGAACAACTTATTCCTCAAAATAATTTAAAAATAAAATCTTTGGTAGCAATCCATCACTTAGCAACTCAAAAATGAACACCGATGATGTGGCCATCATCATCAGGGTTATTTTCCAACTATAAAAGTGAGTTCAATACTATAACAAATTCAAAATCATATCTAAACACTTCCATTTTGAAATATATTTCAAAATACCATTCCAATGTTTGTAAAACAATTTAAAATCTCCTAGGATTTTAAAATTCTCATATATTTAATCCAATTCCATTTAAAAACACTTTTCATGTTTTCGGTATTTCAACTTCCACTTCTGATTTAAATTCAGATTTAATTCATTTCGATTTAATATATTCCACTTATATGAATTCTGATTGGTTATGTATAACCATTTCACTTTTTTTATAATCTCATTTGATTGTAATCACAACCAATATATCCGATATACTATAATATATCAAATATCTATACTTTTTGTATCAAAATATAATTTGGATAAAATTATTTCATTTACCCTCTTTTCAAACCATATTGTGTTGGTCCCTCGTATTCAAGTGTTTATAAACCCCTACCGATACAGTGGATCAAACTGATCAACCAGAAATCATAAACAACTCAACTAATAGATCTCAATAATATAAAATAATTTTATATTGAATAAAAAATATGTTCACTCGTGCATATACACTCAAATCAATCTAGGGTATTGCTAACCCCATCTCTACTGAGTCACGCCGCAGAGCCAAGGTAATTACTTAACCTTAAGCTCTAATAACAACTGTAGTGTCCCGAAATTCCGGTACCATTTGAGCTGATCAAATAACAGAAGTCCAACCCAAGTTGTGCTGGAAACCAAAAAACTAACAGAAAGAAAACAGAGGGTGAGAATAGATACGATAGAAACTTAGAATAGAAGAAGAAGAAGAACATACAACATCAGAGTAACACGAATCTCACAGCGGAACGAACAACATATAATAGATAACATATCCTTGAAATAAAATCAGTACATGTATACAGTAACATTATCAGAGTACAACACTTACAACAGAGCAGAATAAACAATAGTGATATAATCCAGAAGCCTCCTGCTCCAAGCTCTCCAAGCATATCTGTAAAACCTGACTACTTGACTCCCCGAACAAAATTGGGCACCCAAGAGTTTAAGGTAAAACAAAACAAAATAAACTCCGGGTCAGTCATGGGACTGGTGTGAGTAAAATAGTTTAAAACAGTTTAAGCAATAAAATGATATCTCATAAGACCATGCCATGAAACATAACGGGTTTTTCCCTTATGAGAATCCAAAACATTTGATTTAACTTTCAAAATCCTTTTGAAAGAAATGATAAACTTTATACCAAAACTCTTTTGATATTATGATTGTGTCTATCAACCACAATATAATAATCATCTAGTAGAAACGCTTTCATCTCACGTTCTACATATATATGTACAATCAAAACCACGAGCACTTATTGGATAATGGATTACCAACTATGACAAAGTATGGAACCACCTTCCGATAGTGTACCTCCAGAGAGGAGTACACTGGGTTTAATAAGAACTTCTTGCAACCCAGCCACACATGATCGACCAATCATTTCGCTTGAGCGTATCGAATGTATATCACCAACGGTTGGGATCAGCAACCGTTTTCTGAATGGGACAACATAGAATAGATTAAAGAATGAAATGAATATCTCTAGATAGGTGATAATACACACTGATTGGCAGCTAACCGCTTAGCCATGCTGCTTGCCCGATTTTTGTCATTTCCCAGTTGTGAGGCTAGAGGCCACGCTTATTTCTGATAGATCACACATCTATTCACTTTGAATGTCACATCGTCATACCCACCAAATCACAAATTGATTTCCCCAAAAATACAACGGGTATACAACTAAGAGAAACGAATTCCTCCGCCACCAAACGTATATGCGTTTGAAGAGATCAACTTACGAGATCAATAAAATATACTTTGTCAGACATTCTTCCATATAGGTCGTCCTGGGACTGGACAAACCGAAGGCACTATTCTGTAAATAGGACAACCCTTGCATAACTCCGTCTTCAATTATCTTCATCATATTTGATCGCGATACTAACGCCCATACAGATTGGTTTTCAGATAATTAATCTGATACCGGTCTCTCCGTATTGACAACGGAAAAATGGTCAAAAACTTCGATAGTCGGTGAGTTAACTATCAAAGAAAAACATGCGTGCAAAAAACGGTCGTATTTCCAAATGGAAACCTTACCGATCAATCATTAGTCAACTTTTTCTCTTTTAAATTAATTTATCATTAATTTATTCAGTTACCCATTTCTATATCTCAATAAATTCTTATTTTCTAAATTTAGAAAATATACGTATTCATTATTGGAAAACATTTCCATTCTTTATTTCATGTGTCACTGTCATTCTAGTATTCTTTATCATCTAACATTTCATTTTCTAGGATTAGAAAATATTCTCTGATTATATTTGGAAAATGTTTCCAAAACTCATTCAGATGTTTAAATAAAACATCGCTATGCCAACTCGAACCATTAATGCTTATTAACTAAATTCAATTAACTCCTTCACTATCGAACCTTAACCATTCCTTAGATGAAAATTAAGTCAATCAAGTTGGGTTATAACTACCTCTCAGACCTTAACTGAACAACATTTCTAACCTCGAAATAGACAAAGTTCACCCTTTAAATCTTTAACAAACTTCCTTACATAACTCCCGGATTCTATTTACGAATCCACTTCTTTATTGAAAAACATTGATTATAACTATAGCGTTATAATCCCTAACTGAAATATCTAACTCCAAAATACAACTCAGTTAAATTAAATCAATTAACACTAACTCCATTAATTTTAACTCGATTAACTTTAATTCATTTACTCCTATCAATTAACTCCTTTCGAATAATCTATATTCGATTAACTTCTTTAACTCTATTTGTATAAACTATATTCGATTAACTCCTTTAACTCCATTCGAATAAAATATATTCGATTAACTCATTTAACTCTGTTTGAATAAACTATATTAGATTAACTACTTTAGTTCTATTCGAATAAACTATAATCGATTAACTTCTATTCGATTAACTAATATTCGACTAACTCTTATCCGAATAACTAATATTCGATTAACTTTCTTGAATAACTAATATTCGATTAACTCTCTTTTGAATAACCAATATTCGATAACTCTCCTTCGTATAACCAATATTCGATGACTCTCTTTCGAATAACCAATATTCAATGACTCTCTTTTGAATAACCATTATTCGATGACTCTTTTCGAATAACCAATATTCGATAACTCTTTTCGAATAACCAATATTCGATAACTCTTTTCGAATAACCAATATTCGATAACTCTTTCCGAATAACCAATATTCGATAACTCTTTCCGAATAACCAATATTCGATAACTCTTTCCGAATAACCAATATTCGATAACTCTTTTCGAATAACCAATATTCGATAACTCTTTTCGAATAAACTATATTCGATTAATTCCTTTTTAATTAGCTCTATTCGATTTACTCTAATCAATTAACTTTATCAATTAACTCTATTTGATTAATTCTAATTCGATCAACTCTATTCAATTAACTCTATTCAATAACTCTAATTGATTTACTCTATTCAATTAACTCTAATCGATAACTCTAATTGACTAACCTATTCGATTAAATCTAATCGATAACTCTAATCAATTAAGTCTATTCAATTAACTCTATCCTTTAAGTCTAATCGATAACTCTTTTATATCTCGTTAATTCCATTTTATAATCCTATTTATTTTCCAAATAAATATTCCGTTTAAAATTTTATTTATTTAACCAAAAAATATTTCCTTTTCAATTCTATTTGTAAATGTTTTACAAATATTTCCTTTTCAATTCTATTTGTAAATGTTTTACAAATATTTCCTTTTCAATTCTATTTGTAAATGTTTTACAAATATTTCCTTTTCAAATCTATATGTAAACGTTTTACAAATATTTCCTTTTATAATTCTCTATATTTATTTTCTAAATAAATATTCCTTTTTATCTTTCTATTTATTTTTCCAATATATATCTCTTTTCTCTTCTATTTGTCCAACAAATATTTCCTTTTCAATTCTATTTATATAACAAATAAATATTACCTTTTTCTTGTAATCTCCTTAGATTTTATAATCGTTTTCTTTTATAAAATCCTTTTCCTTTTATATATAAAATCGACTGATTTTATATAAATAATTTATTTTCAAAATACACTTTGAAAATCTCTTTTTCTACATCTCAGTATTTCTTACGGTATTTAATGTACCAGATAACAATGATCAATATCATTCAAACACACATAATCAATAACAGATTATATATCACATCATATATTGCAATATATAAAAAATAGTAAAATAAATGTTGAGGAATCCAGTAGATTCCTCCGACCTGTTTCCCTGCATCCACAGATGTTACACAATATAATTAACATCGATATCACTTCAGTATGAAATATTCTGTTTAACAGAATCAATATCTAGTTAAATATTTTTATATATACCGTTATTTAAAATTTTAACCAATCAGTCAGCAATTCAATCAAACAGTTAGCACATAGCAATCATCATCATTTATCAGTTCTAAATATTCGTTATAAAAGTATGAACTGATAGAGTTGGTGAGTTTTACTCACATTAGTTGTTTATCATTAAATAACGATAACCGGTTGTTGATTCAGATCAAACAATTTATTTTGCTATAAATTGTAACGAGCTCCGATTCACTCCCACTCAGTTCCATGGCGTAGCGTCGTCCATACGATCCCAAAAGATCTGACTGTTCGAAATTCTGATAATGTATGACGAGGATATTCATTTCACAATTTCATATATACTATTTACATTAATTTAAACATTAATTTATTTTGAATTGGGCTTTTACCAAGTATTGGCCCGTTGCCAAACACAACCGCGAATACCCTTCTTCCCCGATACCTTCCTGCTACCTTTACCTCACCATTCTGCCTTCTTTCTCCGATCCAAACTCCACTCACACTTCATGATTTTCCAAACCAAGCTCACCGTTCAACTCTCCATCATCTCCTCTCCAATCTCGTACCACAAATGTACAATTCGCACCCCCTTGCAATTTTCGTCGTTCAACTCCTCATGCAAGCTACAGGAGTGCGTGCGACATCAATGTTAACCGAACCCATCCATACTTCTCACACTGGTGCTAAATCACTCAACAAGACCAAATACAACATCGAAACCAAACAATGAAGCCTCCATCTCCCCTTACTTTAAACCCTAGATCGCGATTGATTTTTTTCAGCCAACAAAGATGATGTGGTCTCAGCGACAAGCATACAAGAATGTAGAGGGTACTCTCACGATTCCAAATATATAAATCACGAGATTTATAGAACTTTCTACCATTTTACTTTGATTTTTGAAGATGGAGATTTTACTTTGAAGAAAGAAAAGGAAGCGGTGCCTTTTTCTGTTGACCGAAGAAGTGATTTAGGTTTAGAGGATGTTGGGGTGTTTATATAAGATGGATTTGGCTTCTTAAGGAAGCCTCCTTTATTTTTATTTTATTATAACGTTGTTCGTATTCATCATTAAAAATCTATACGATCACACACAATACCCAAAAATTACGAAAATGGACATGCAACTACAATTTGACATTACGAACCCAACGAAACTGGTTTCGTCGAATTTCGAGTCCGTTTGCTCACACAACGTATTTTTAACCGTCAAAATACTGACTATTTTTCACATTAAAAATCTGTACGGCCACACACTGACTCCAAAAATCACGAAAATTGGAATCTTGTAATAATTTAATATCGCGGATCCAACAAAATTTGTTTCGTCGAAAACGGAGGTCATTTGCAAAACTAGCTATTTTTAAAGTTCTAAATAAACCCTTTTAAATATATAAATATATTTAAAAACAATTAAATTAAATATAAATAAATATATATTATCGTATATATATTCACACAGAATATCGTATAGCTCCAATTGGATTTATAACTCGATATTAAAATCCTGGTTGAATCGATATTCAGTTATATTGAAAAATCCATTTATAATATAAACAAATAGCTATAAGTTATAAAGGAATTCCATAGCGACTTTTCGAAAATTTGATTTGGACATAAATCAAAATCTACAAAATGAAAGCCTGATTTTTCTCTTCCATTAGAAATATATACTTCACCAGCTCCAAACGTTTCTTGTTTCACATAAATCTAATTTTAAAATGGACCCTGTATATTCAGTTGAAGTTCAAATCGCCAAATAACGAACTGCCGTGCCATTTCAGGCTCATTTTAATTATAATATAATTATACGTTCAAACTTCTTTTAAATGATATATTCGTGAATATAATTCAACTCTAAACTGAATTATACCTTATATATATATATTCCAATTCACACTGTATTGTGAATTCCACTTGTTTTGATTATTTCTGAATTAAATATATTATTCGATTATTTAAATTAACTAAATAATACATATTATTTAATAAAACGACCTTCTAAATTTCTAAATCACTATTTAAATAATTAAATAGATTAATTATAATACCGTAGAAATACGGGTCGTTACATTGTTTGCCCTTAAAATAATTTTGTCCTCAAAATTGCTAAGGTAAAAAACAAACCCTACTAACTGATTAGAACTTATTTTTCACTTCTTAACTTCAGTTTCAACTAAACCAATTAATTTCAATAAAAATATTAATTCATTTCTATTAACGAAAATTTTCAAAAATTCTGAAAATTTTCAAAAATTCTGAAAATTTTCTAACACCCGAAATTTTCAAAAAATTTCGCTAGCACCTCGTTTGTACTGGTCAGTCGTTACAACTACAACTCGCCTCTCTGGGCCTTCACCAACCCAAAAGAAAATCAAACAGCTAGGCGGCTTGCTAATTCGTCTCATAAAATCTCATACCCAATTTGAATATAAATTTGTACCTTTTTGTCGGGCATATCAATACATCATTTCCATGTGCTGCCAATTCAGAATATACCTATGTCATCCCAAAAAAATTCCAATCAGTTTTATCCTCGAACCCGAACATTCATTTATATCCAAATTAAATTTCATTTCAAACTCGAGTTCCATTCTCGATTCCAAACTCTCAACTTATCAACTAAATTCCATTCCAGATTATTCTCTGATCAATTCCAGTTTTATTCAACTTAGTTCAGGTTATATTCTAGTTTATTTATTTACATTTACCATCCCATTCCAATTAACTCTACAAATTAAATTTAAATTTCCGAATTTAAATCCCTAGGTTTTATTTCAATTCTATTTTGAAATCGTAATAACAATTCAAAACATTTGAATTTCTTGAACAACTTGTTCCCTCAAAACAATTTAAAAACAAAACCTTTGGTAGTAATCCGTCACTTTGCAACTCAAAAATGAACACCGATGATGTAGCCATCATTATCAGGGTTATTTTCGAACTATCGAAGTGAGTTCAATACTATAAAAAATTCAAAATCATATCTAAACACTTCCATTTTGAAATATATTTCAAAATACCATTCCAATGTTTGTAAAACAACTTAAAATCTGCCAGGATTTTAAAATTCTCGTATATTTAATCCAATTCCATTTACAAACACTTTTCATGTTTTTGGAATTTCAACTTCCAATTCTGATTTAAATTCAGATTTAATTCATTTCGATTTCATATATTTCACTTATATGAATTCTGATTGGTTATATATAACCATTTCACTTTTTTTATAATCTCATTTGATTGTAATCACAACCAATATATCCGATATACTATAATATATCAAATATCTATACTTTTTGTATCAAAATATAATTTGGATAAAATTATTTCATTTACCCTCTTTTCAAACCATACTGTGTTGGCCACTCGTATTCAAGTGTTTATAAACCCCTACCGATACAGTGGATCAAACTGATCGATCAGAACTCATAAACAACTCAACTAATATATCTCCATAATATAAAACAATTTTATATTGAATAACAAATATGTTCACTCGTATATATACACTCAAATCAATCTAGGGTATTGCTAACCCCATCTCTACTGAGTCATGCCACAGAGCCAAGGTAATTACTTAACCTTAAGCTCTGATAACAACTGTAGTGTCCTGAAATTCCGGTACCATTTGAGCTGATCAAATAACACAAGTCCAACCCAAGTTGCACTGGAAACCAGAAAACTGATAGAAAGAAAACAGAGGGTGAGAATAGATAAGATAGAAACTTAGAATAGAAGAAGAAGAAGAACATACAACATCAGAGTAACACGAATCTCACAGCGGAACGAACAACATATAATAGATAACATATCCTTGAAATAAAATCAGTATATATATGCAGTAACATTATCAGAGTACAACACTTACAACAGAGCAGAATAAATAATAGCTATATAATCCAGAAGCCTCCTGC
Source organism: Allium sativum (assembly GCA_030737875.1). Classification (NCBI taxonomy): domain Eukaryota; kingdom Viridiplantae; phylum Streptophyta; class Magnoliopsida; order Asparagales; family Amaryllidaceae; genus Allium; species Allium sativum. The sequence continues at coordinate 204,541,831 of CM060927.1, read as the reverse complement.
TTCAAGCTCTCCAAGCATATCTGTAAAACCTGACTACTTGACTCCCCGTACAAATTTGGGCACCCAAGAGTTAAGGTAAAACAAAACAAAATAAACTCTGGGTCAGTCATGGGAATGGTGTGAGTAAAATAGTTTAAAACAGTTTAAGCATTAAAACGATATCTCATAAGACCATGCCGTGTAACATAACGGGTTTTCCCTTATGAAAATCCAAAACATTTGATTTAACTTTCAAAATCCTTTTGAAAGAAACGATAAACTTTATATCAAAACTCTTTTGATATTATGATAGTGTCTATCAACCACAATATAATAATCATCTAGTAGAAACGCTTTCATCACGTTCTACATATATATGTACAATCAAAACCGCGAGCACTTATTGGATAATGGATTATCAACTATGACAAGGTATGGAACCACCTTCCGATAGTGTACCTCTAGAGAGGAGTACACTAGGTTCAATAAGAACCTCTTACAACCCAGCCACACATGATCGACCAATCATTTCGCTTGAGTGTATCGAATGTATATCACCAACGGTTTGGATCAACAACCGTTTTCCTAAATGGGAAAGCATAGAATAGATTAAAGAATGAAATGAATATCTCTAGATTGGTGATAATACACACTAATTGGCTGCTAACTGCTTAGCCATGCTGCTTGCCCGATTTTTGTCATTTCCCGGTTGTGAGGCTAGAGCCCATGCTTATTTCTGATAGATCACACATCTATTCACTTTGAATGTCACATCGTCATACCCGCCAAATCACGAATTGATTTCCCCAAAAATACAACGGGTATACAGCTATGAGAAATGAATTCCTCTGCCACCAAACGTATATGCATTTGAAGAGATCAACTTACGCGATCTATATTATATATTTTGCCAGACATTCTTCCATATAGGTCGTCCTGGGACTGGACAAATCGAAGGCACTATTCTGTAAATAGGTTAGCCCTTGCATAACTCCATCTTCAATTATCTTCATCATATTTGATGGCAATGCTAACGCCCATATAGAGTGGTTTTCAAATAATGAATTTGATCCCGGTCTCTCCATATTGACAACGGAAAAATAGTCAAAAACTTCGATAGTCGGTGAGTTAACTATCAAAGAAAAACATGTGTGCAAACAACGATCGTATTTCCAAATGGAAACCTTACCGATCAATCATCAATCAACGTTTTCTCTTTTAAATTAATTTATCATTAATTTATTCAGTTACCCATTTCTATATCTCTATATATTCTTATTTTCTAAATTTAGAAAATATACATATTAATTATTGGAAAACATTTCCATTCCTTATTTCACGTGTCACTGTCATTCTAGTATTCTTTATCATCTAACATTTCATTTTCTATTCTCTGATTATATTTGGAAAATGTTTCCAAAACTCATGCAAATGTTTAAATAAAACATCGTTATGCCAACTCGAACCATTAACACTTATTAACTAAATTCAATTAACTCCTTCACTATCGAACCTTAACCATTCCTTAGTTAAAAATGAAGTCAATCAAGTTGGGGTATAACTACCTCTCAGACCTTAACTGAACAACATTTCTAACCTCGAAATAGACAAAGTTCACCCTTTAAATCTTTAACAAACTTCCTTACGTAACTCTCGGATTCTATTTTCGAATCCACTTCTTTGTTGAAAAACATTGATTATAACTATAGCGTTATAATCCCTAATCTGAAATATCTAACTCCAAAATATAACTCGATTAACTTAAATCGATTAACCCTAACTCTATTAACTTTAACTCGATTAACTTTAATTCATTTGCGCTTATCACTTAACTCCTTTCGGATAAATTATATTCGATTAACTCCATTCGAATAAACTATATTCGATAACTCCTTTAACTCTATTCGAATAAACTATATTCGATTAACTCCTTTAACTCTATTCGAATAAACTATATTCGATTAACTCCTTTAAATCTATTCGAATAAACTATATTCGATTAACTCCTCTTCGATTAACTAATATTCGCCTAACTCTTATTCGAATAACTAATATTCGATTAACTTTCTTTGAATAACTAATATTCGATTAACTCTCTTTCGAATAACCAATATTCGATAACTGTCTTTCGAATAACCAATATTCGATGACTCTCTTTCGAATAACCAATATTCGATGACTCTCTTTCGAGTAACCAATATTCGATGACTCTCTTTTGAGTAACCAATATTCGATGACTCTCTTTCGAATAACCAATATTCGATAACTCTTTTCGAATAACCAATATTCGATAACTCTTTTCGAATAACCAATATTCGATAACTCTTTTCGAATAACCAATATTCGATAACTCTTTTTGAATAATCTATATTCGATTAATTCCTTTTTAATTAATTCTAATCAATTTACTCTAATCGATTAGCTCTATCAATTAATTCTATTTGATTAATTCTAATTCGATCAACTCTATTCGATTAACTCTATTCAATAACTCTAATCGATAACTCTAATTGATTTACTATATTCGATTAACTCTAATTGATAACTCTAATTGGTTAACACTATTCGATTAACTCTAATCGATAACTTTATTCAATTAACTCTATTTAGTTAACTCTATCCTTTAAGTCTAATCGATAACTCTTTTATACCTCGCTAATTCCCTTTTATAATCCTATTTATTTTCCAAATAAATATTCATTTTAAATTTTTATTTATTTAACTAATAAATATTTCCTTTTCAATTCTATTTGTAAATGTTTTACAAATATTTCCTTTTCAATTCTATTTGTAAATGTTTTACAAATATTTCCTTTTCAATTCTATTTGTAAACATTTTACAAATATTTCCTTTTATAATTCTCTATATTTATTTTCTAAATAAATATTCCTTTTTATCTTTCTATTTATTTTTCCAATTTATATCTCTTTTCTAATCTATTTGTCCAAAAATATTTCCTTTACAATTCTATTTATTTAACAAATAAATATTTCTTTTTTCTTATAATCTCCTTTGATTTTATATTTATTTTCTTTTATGAAATCCTTTTCTTTTATAAATAAAATTCGTTGATTTTATATAAATAATTTATTTTCAAAATACATTTTGAAAATCCCTTTTTCTACATCTCAGTATTTCTTGCGGTATTTAAAATACCAGATAACGTTGATCGATAACATTCAAACACACATAATCAACAACAGCTTATATATCACATCATATATTACAATATATGAAAAACAGTAAAATAAATGTTGAGGAATCCAGTTGGATTCCTCCGACCTGTTTCCCTGCATCCACAGATGTTACACAATATAATTCACATCGATATCACTTCAGTATGAAATATTCTGATAAATAGAAACAATATTTAGTTAACGATATATATATATATATATATATATATCGTTATCTAAAATTTTAACCAATCATTCAACAATACAATCAAACAGTCAGCACACAGCAATCATCATCATTTATCAGTTCTTAATATATGTTATAAAAATATGAACAAATAGAGTTGGTGAGTTTAACTCACATTGGCGAATAACGATAACCAGTTGTTGATTCAGATCAGATAATTTATTTTTCTATAAATTGTAACGAGCTCTGATTCACTCCCAGTCAGTTCCATGGCGTATCCTCCGTCCATACGATCCCAACGGATCTGACCGTTCAAAATTCGGATAATGTATGACAAAGATATTCATTTTACAATTTCATATATACTATTTACATTAATTCATTTGAATTGGGCTTTTACCAAGAACCCGACCCATTGCCAAACACAACCGCGAATACCCTTCTTCCCCGATACTTTCTTGATACCTTTACCTCACCATTCCGCCTCCTTTCTCCAATCCAAACTCCACCCACACTTCACGATTTTCCAAACCAAGCTCACCATTCAACTCTCCATCATCTCCTCTCCAATCTCGTGCCACAAATATACAACTCGCACCCCCTTGCATTTTCCATCGTTCTGCTCCTCTTGCAAGCTACAGGAGTGCGTGTGACATCAATGCTAACCGGACCCTTCCATACTTCTCACACTGGTGCTAAGTCACTCAACAAGACCAAATACAACATCGAAACCAAACACTGATGCCTCAATCTCCCCTTACTTTAAACCCTAGCTCGCGATTGATTTTTTCAGCCAACAAAGATGATGTCGATCTCAGCGACAAGCATACAAGAATGTAGAGGGTACTCTCACGATTGCAAATATATAAATCACGAGATTTATAAAACTTACTACCATTTTACTTTGATTTTTGAAGGTAGAGATTTTACGTTGAAGAAAGAAAGGGAAGCTACGCCTTTTTCTGTTGACCGAAGAAGTGATTTAGGTTTAGAGGATGTTGGGGTGTTTATATAGGATGGATTTGGCTTCTTAAGGAAGCTTCGTTTATTTTCATTTTATTATAACGCTATTTGTATTCATCATTAAAAATCCATACGATCACACACGATTCCCCAAAATTACGAAAATGGACATGCAGTTAGAGTTTGACATTACGAATCCAATGAAACTGGTTTCATCGAATCTGAGTCCGTTTGCTCACACAACGTATTTTTAACCGTCAAAATACTGACTATTTTTCACATTAAAAATCCGTACGGCCACAAATTGACTCCATAAATCACGAAAATTGGAATCTAGCAATAATTAATATTGCGGATCCAACAAAATTAGTTTCATCGAAAACGGAGGTCGTTTGCAAAACTGGCTGTTTTTAAAGCTCTAAATAAACCCTTTTAATTATATAAATATATTTAAAAATAATTAAATTAAATATAAATAAATATATATTATCGTATATATATTCACACAGAATATCGTATAGCTCCAATTGGATTTATAACTCGATATTCAAATCCCGGTTGAATCGATATTCAATTTATGTTGAAAAATCCAATTATAATACAAACAAATCGCTATAACTTATAAAGGAATTCCATAGCGACTTTTCGAAAAATTGATTTGGACATACATCAAAATCTATAAAATGAAATCCTGATTTTTCTCTTCCATTAGAAAAATATACTTCACCAGCTCCAAACGTTTCTTGTTTCACAGAAATCCAATTTAAAATGGACCCTGTATATTTAGTTGAAGTTCAAATCGCCAAATAACGAACTGCCGCGCCATTTCAAGCTCGATTTTAATTATACTATAACTATACATTCAAACTTCTTTTGAAAAATATATTCGTGAATATAATTCAAATCTAAACTGAATTATACCTTATATATAATCCAATTCACACTATATTGTGAATTCCACTAGTTTTGATTATTTCTAAATTAAATATATTATTCTATTATTTATATTAGTTAAATAATCCATATAATTTAATTAAAAGACCTTTTAAATTTCTAAATCACTATTTAAATAATTAAATAGATTAATTATAATACTGTAGAAATATGGGTCGTTACAAAGTATATCCCCATGGCTCAAAAGTATGTTCTGTTCAAGAAGTTTGTGCAGTTGAAGCAGAATGGTCAACCGGTGTTGGATTATGTTTCTTATTTTGAGGCCTTGTCCAAGTAGGCTCGTTCATATACTGACTCATCTTATCAGAAGAACGAAAAGTTTGTTATGGGTTTGAATACCTATATTGGGAGGTCGTTGGTTGATCATCTGGATGACCCATATGAGAATGTAGTGGAAAAAGCTATAAGGCATGAAAACTTGTTTCTTAAAGAAGAAACCTTTGTTGTTGTGACCAAGGAAGCTTTAAAACCACAGTAGGGTGGTAATAACAAAAGGAGAAAGTTGCAGCAGCAGAAAGGAAAAGATGGTCAGAAGAAGCAAAAGTGTGAAGTGACTTGCTTTAACTACTGGTTAAAGGGCCATTATTCCAAGGATTGTAAAAAACCCAAGGGTTGAAAAGAAGTGCTTCAATTGTGGAAAGCCAGGGAATAAGAAGAAAGATTGTCCAGAACAAGCAACGGGAAAGAAGGATGGGAAGGCGTATGCATTGGGAGATGTGCCGTCATCTTCAAGGGCCCCTACTGTAGAGGAGAAAGGGAAGGGTGTCGTCGTTAAAGGTACTCTTTTGGTTAAAGGTGTTTCAGTTCGTGTGTTGTTTGATACTAGAGCATCACATTCATTCATTTGTAATGAGCTTGTGTGTCGCTTGGGTTTGAAACCCGAGATTTGTGGTAGACCATTAGAGTTGATTAATCCAGTTGGGTGCTCGTCTAGCTTTTGTATGCTTTGTCGTGGTCTTGTGTTATCGATTCTTGGTTCCTTTTTTGTGTGTGATTGCTTTGATTTGAACTTCTCCGCGTTTTGGGATCATCTTGGGCATCGATTGGCTCAAGAGGTATGCGGTAAGAGTGAATTACGAGAAGCTTGAGGTGAGATTCGGGGATGAGGAAGGGTAAAAGGTTTTGATCCGTTGTAATCCCGAAGATGGTGTCTTCATGAGCTTTTTATATTCACTTGTGATTACATAGAAAGACTTGTCATTTGGGTTGATCGCTATTGAGTTTGAGGATGTCTCTAAAGAAGTCAAAGGCTTGTCGCTGCATTGGGAGATTGTGTTTAGAATCGATTTAGTTGAGGTTGCTAGACCTATCGTTATGCCTCTTAGGTGGATGGTGCCTAAGTAATAGCTAGAGTTAGAGGCGCAATTTCGTGACCTTTTGGGAAAATGATTTGTTCGGAGGAGTGTATCCGAATGGGGTGCACCAGTTGTGTTCGCAACCAAGGCTGATGGATCATTGAGATTGTGTGTGGACAATCGTGAGTTGAACAAGATGACCAAGTAGAACAAGTATCCATTATTGAGGATTGATGACTTGTTCGATGAGCTTCATGAAGCCGAAGTGTTTTCCCAGATGGATTTGGCAATGGGATTCCACCGTTTGAGGGTGGCAAAGGATAGTATGTCGAAGACTGCTTTTATGACACCATCTGGTTTCTTCTTATGGTTGATGATGCCATTTGGGTTGACTAACACACCAGCGTATTTTATGGATATTATGAATAGGGTTTTCAGAAGTCGGTCAAACAAGTTCGTGCTTGTGTTCATGGATGATATTCGGGTTTACTCTTGTAATAAGGAATAACATAAGACGCACTTGCAAGTTGTTTCGGAAATCTTGCGAAAGCATCAACTATAGGCTAAGTTTTCGAAATGTCATTTCTGAAGAGCGAAATGAGGTTCTTAAGCCATGTAGTTTTTGGATATAGAATAGCGGTTGACCCCGCTAAAGTGGTAGCAATCCGGGATTGGGATAGACCAAAGAATGCGACAGACGTGAGAAGTTTCCATGGATTGGCGGGTTATTACCGACGGTTTGTAAAGGATTTCTCCAAGATAGCTGCACCATTAACAAGATGGACGAAGAAGAACCAAGTTTTCACACGGGATGCAAAGTGTGAGCAAGCTTTCGGGATCCAGAAAGAGAGACTGACGAATGCTCCTGTTTTAATGATTCCAGGTGGGAATGAAGAGATGGTGGTATACACCAATGCATGTGATACTGGACAAGGAGCAGTATTAATGCAGAAAGAAAGACTTGTGGCCTACGCAAGACGACAGCTGAAGCCGCACGAGATGATTTATTCAACTCATGATTTAGAGTTGGTATTGATTGTGTTTGCTCTGAAGATGTAGAAACATTACCGGTTGGGGGTTCGATTCAGGTTGCTCGCGAATCACGGGTCATTGAAGTATCTTTTCTCCCAAAAGGATTTGAATCTTCGACAGTAGCCATGGTTAGAGTTTCTGGCATCATATGATTTTGGTATAGCCTATATTCCTGGTAAAGGTAATGTAGTTGCAGATGTGTTTAGTCGAAGACATGCAAGAATGAGAGTGATGTTTTCAGAATGTGAAAGCCTCGAGTACTTGGAAGGATTTGATTTCAGACCATGGTGTGAGTTGGAACCTGAAATGTTGGCAAGCTTATCGATAAGACCTACTCTCATCGTAAGGATTGGCGAGAGCCAAAAGCGAGATGCAAAGCTTGTCAGGTTTATCCAGAAGTTGGAACCAGAGGATAAAGAGTTCGAGGTCGACCGAGAAGGTTGGTTTCGGAAGCAAGGACGACTGGTTATTCCTGATATCGACGAATTGAGAGATGAGGTTCTAAGGGAATGTCATCACTTAAAGTTAACGATTCATCCTGGTGGTAATAATATGTATCAGGACATGAAGCGATTTTACTAATGGGAAGGGATGAAAAGGGATATTGGAAAATTCATTTCCAAGTGCATGAACTGTCAGTTTGTGAAAGCTGAACAGAAGAAGCTGTTCAGCTATTGGAAGTTCCTACGTTGAAGTAGGAGCACATATTGATGGACTACCTAGAACCATGGCAGGAAACGACGGAATTTGGGTCATCGTGGATCGCTTGACCAAAAGTTCAAGGTTTATTGCTGTAAGATCGACTAGGACAACATCGAAGTTGGCTGAGCTTTATATAAAATGGATGGTATGATTACATGGTATCCCGAAAATAGTGAGTGATCGAGATCCATTGTTCATGAGTGGATTTTGGAAGAGTTTGCAAGAGACTTTAGGAACCAAGTTGTGTTTGAGTAGGGCTTATCATCCCCAGATTGATGGTCAGACCGAAAGGGTTAATCGAGTTTTGGCAAGGAATGAAGGCAACCCAAGACCTTTAGAAGAGTTATGCCGATAAGCATCGAAAAGATTTGGAATTCGACGTTGGTGACATGGTTTTCATGAAGGTTTCACCATTGAAGCACATTGTTCGGTTCGGAAGCAAAGGAAAATTAGCTCCAAGGTTTGTTGAACCGTTTCCGATAATCAAATGAATTGGAAAGCTCGCATATAGGTTGGAGTTATCCAAGAAAATGTCAAGTATGCATAATGTTTTCCATGTGTCATTTTCTATGGAAGTGTGTGCATGATTCAAATGTGGTGGTATCTCCAAAGCAATAAGAAGACCTAGAAGTAGAGACCATAGTAACGAAACCTCGTAATCCGTTTTGCATTGTGGGGAATGACATGAAACAGCTTAGGAGTAAGACAGTTAAGCTAGTCAAGGTACAATTGAGAAAGGATGATGATGATTGTACACGGGAGACAGAAGAGAGTGTAAAGACGACCCATCCAGAACTCTTCGTCGTATGACCCATTGATGTCATGTCACCTTACATCATTATAACTTATACTATAGTTGTTAAAATTACACGTTCATGGATAATGCTATAGATGCATGGCTTGATGGGTGCCAGTTTGGATAGTAAATTGGTTGTACATGGGTGATAGGCATGCAGAATTGTTGTGGTTTCTTGTGTTCGTTTGAAATTTTAGGGGCGAAATTCCTAAGGGGGAATGATGTAACAGCCTGCATTTTACGTATCAGAGGATCATAAATTTTTTTTATTTAATTCCTTAAGAGTTGGGTCATTCTCATATTTTAATATGTTGTTTATGGGGATGTGAGACATGTCCATAATTTTTACCAATTTTATTTGTGACATTTTCCCCTATCAGTTTTGAACAAGGCATTACTTTTGATTAGGATCGAATCAGGAGCTAAGATCGATTTCATTGGAAAGGAAATGGTGTTTCCAATTCCATAGAGGGCTCACGTTAAAGATTTGATTCAACAGTTTGGGCGGAATCATTGTTTCAGTGCTACACATTTTTCTGTTTAGGTTTTCAGCCGTTGATGGGCTGATTTGAAGAGCCCTATTAGTGGACTGATGGGGGTCTATAAATAAGGGGTTAGAGGCATGGAAAATATTTTTCTTTCTTCATTTTCTCATTTGGTTGAGCTTGTGATCCTCCTTGCTCAACAAGTACACCTTTCCACCATTAAAATTTTGATCTATGGAAGAAGACTGGAGATCTACATCAATCAAAGCAAGATCTACATCAAGTGAAGGGAGATTTCATCAAATCAAGAGGTTTGAAGGTTGTTCTTCGTTGTTCGGATTCGTGAATCATCGTTTTTGAGCTAGATCGAAGGTTTGGCGAGTGATAAGCATCTCTCATAAGGATTCAATAAAGTATATAGGTTGTTTGATCCTAGTTTCATCATTTTAAGTTGTTTTCACCTAGATCTACATCATGGTAAGTATATTTTCATTTGAATCACCATAAGGTCTAATCTGGAAACTTAAAACCGGTAATTCTTATGTTAATTGATATGTTTATGCAAGTTAGATCCTTTGTTTTTTTTATTCATTCATTTATCATGATTTTGGTGAATTCTATATGATTATCGATGAATAATTGTCATTTTAATGTTGTTAATGATTTCATAAAGCGTTTATGGCTGAACTGGATGATTTGGATGAATTAATTGCATCGATGTTACCGTTTGGTGATGACTTGGTCAAGATTGGAGTTATTTTCGTCAGATCTGGAGTCGGGTCATTTTTCATAGGTCAG